>VWZQ01003176.1:769840-809140 GCA_013397015.1 Myiagra hebetior
GGAGGTTGTGGATACCCCAACCCTGGCACTGATCAAAGCCAGGCTGGACAAGGTCTTGAGCAACGTGATCTAGTGGGAAGTGTGCCCATGGCAGGAGGATGTTGAGACTAGATGGTCCTGAAATTCCCTTCCAACCCTTAACTTCTGATTCTATGAAACTCCCCAGTCAAGACATTTAAGCAACAGATTCAGGCAGCCAATGCCTCGCCAGTCTTCCCTACCTGCCCACATATATCAAATTGTATGTATTTTCTGATCACAATCATTACCTGTGGGTAATGGGTGTTGTGACTGGCTACTGCTGGGGGAATACAATCAGTTGCAACAACAGCTAGACTGTGACAGATGCTTCCTGTCACATTCTGCTGCTGTTCCATGCAATTCACTTAAAAAATACCAACTGAAGTGTAGTAAATACTTTATTGATAGAGTATCACACAGTTCAGAAACATGGGACAGCTCAGAGCCTAGCCATGTATTTCCATGTGCGAAATTCAGATGAAATCTGTTGTTTATTTCAGTATGGAATCTTCACTTGCTAAAAGGGAAGAAAACACAAACATGGTTAGGACTATTAGCCACTCCCATGCAGAACTAAAATATGCAAAGCATAAGTGGAACCAAATACTATCTTTTTTCTTCTAGCTAGTATTTATGATTCCCACTTTCGTTTATTCAACGAAATTGTAATTCATAGCTTTGGGATAAAGGCAAACTTTTAAGTTTACTCCCTAGTAAAAGGCAGTTTTCTGAACTGACAAGTCAAATAAGCCCAGAAAAAGCTACCACTACAGGTACGTCCATCTTTAAGAACAATCTTCAGCAACTGCTCTGCACACAGTGAGAGTTTAAGAACTGCTTTTCTCAAAAAAGCACATCAAAACCATTGTTGGGAACAACAGACCTGTCACCTCTGTGCCACTTTAAAACAGATTAAGCACTCTAAAGAAATAATAAAAAAAATTTCCTTTCTAAGTGCCCTGGCAACATTACAGCACAACCTCTACTTCCAAAAAGACAGAAAGTTTCATCTAACTAGAGAGTATCTAAAAGATCCATTTATTTAGTCCATGACTATGAGACAATGGAGTATCCAGAGGCATTGTCTCCATGGAGACAATGTATTCAAGATGTGTGTATCTCTAGTGAGTGATACAAATCATATTTGATTTTCTGTATGTGTAGTTAATTTCATTTTAGTGTTTTGTTCAACACTAGTTTTGTTTAGGATGATGCAAATGTCACTCTTTCCCATGGGAAGGGTTACTGAGTGTGTATCTGCACCTAGAACAGCTTGAGTTATTAATCAATTTGCCTAAAATTCTTCTTAGGTTAAGTCTACCTAAAAACTCCAGGTGAAACAAAGCCACAGAACACATTTCTCTGTACAGCAGTGGGGAAGGAATCCTCTGTTAGAACAGTACAGGGGACACAAAAAATAATCTTAAGAACAAAGGAAACAATGCTGCAGCAAGAATACTACAGATGGAAAGGAATGAGAACAAAAGCAGCAGTATTAACCTCAAGTAATGCCCTCGAACATACCCTCTTCATGTGAGAGATACAAAAAATGAAGCTGACCTCTAACACTACAAGATACAAAAAAACAAGCTGACCTCTAACAATACACCTATGACACCACTTAAAAGTCTCAAATTGCAATTACATGCAGTTGCCTACGGCTTATAGTCTAGATGGTCATATTTTTGAGGTTTCTACACTGCACAGAGAAAAGGGCTTGTATATCCAGATGAATAAGAGACATCCCGCTACAGTTAACATATATATGGATTCAGTTATTTCTCACAGAATAACCAGCAGCTCTTAGCAGCTTGTTTTTTCAGTGGAAATTCAGCCATTTAACAAGTCCTGACTGTCGCAAAAACGTTAACTCTTGCTCTGGCGACCTTTTCAAAATTGAACAGCAGCACTATTTACTCCTCACACGGCCCTAACCACTGCCTCCAGGGATTAGCCACAGGCCTCGAGTTCTCCTAAGAGCACTGCGGTGGAACAGCAGTCCTGCAGCCAAACACCCACAAGGCAGCGTGGGATGAATAAACTAAACCGAGGATCTACCTTCTGCAAGCTCTTTTGCAATCCGCTCCAGTTCTTCGCGTTTCTTTTTCTCCTCCGCCTCTATTCTTCTCTCTTCTTCAGCAATCGGCTTCAGGTAGTCTGCCATCAACACAATCCCTTTAAAACACAACTCGCAACTTCCCGAACCCCCGGCGGGAAGCTCCGCGCCTGCCGCCTCGCTCAAAAAGGAGAAAAAGCCAGTTCTGCTGGCACAAAGGCACATTTCACAGGGATCCGTGGCTTCACACCTGCGTCCCGGCAGGGCCGCGGCCGGGCCGGGGCAGGGAAATGGCGGCCGGGCCATTTCAAGGTGCCCTTGCGGGGCGGGCGCAGGGGAGCGGGGAGCGGCCGCCCGGGACGCCACACTCACCGTATCGCTTCTTGCCGTAGATCATCCCCACCAGAAGCGCCGAGTACCGGGTGAACTGCGGGAAGCAGAGACAAGGACGCGCCCGTCGCTCAGCCCACAGGCACGGCCGGCCCCCGCCGCCCCCCGCCCCGGTCCCCGAGGCCGCCGGTCCCGCCGGCCGNGCGGCGGCAGGAAGGGGCGGGCAGCAGCCGTGACCGGGAAGTCGAATGCCTGCGCTGTGCTCTGCTTCCCGAGGGCTGGCGAGTCCGGCGCTCCAAGAGCTCCGGCGGCGCCGGAACCGCAGCGGCTCTGCTGCAGGGAGGGGCTGAGGGAGCTGCGACTGTGCAGCCTGTGAGAAGGATCGAGGGGATCTCATCCATGTTTATCAATGCACACGGGCTGAAATGCAGGAAACTCCTTCTAAATGGAAGANCGACCTTGATTCCATCATGCATGCTATAAGCTGTTGAGTGGTTATGGTGTCTCTGTGCAGATGCTCGGTCTGACTGGACACAGACCTCTGCAACCAGTCTAGCCAATCCTACTTTAACCTGGAGGGTTGGACTAGATGGTCTTCAGAGACCCCTTCCAGTGGCATCCCTTCTGTGATTCTGGGATTGTAATGATTGTTGTATTTCACTTTAATTTTCATAGATACAAAATCCTGTGGTCATTAGTAATTCTATAAAGAGCAGCCAGTTACAGTTACATTTAGGAATGATCTTTCTACTTGAGAATAACACAATTCAAATTAATGCCGTTTGTTTCTCAAGAACTTTAAAATGATACTGGACAAGCTCTGTTTATACAAAGTCTTATATGGTTTGTCCTCAGATTTAGGTTCTGAGAACAAATTACTTATTTATAAGTAAGGTAAAGAAAAAAAACAAAAAACAAAAAACCCCAAACCAAACCGATCGAACAAACAAACAAAACAAAAAGGAAAAATGCATTATTAAGCCAATACAGTGCCTTGCAGTATTTATGCACTGCTTTATACAAAGCATCCTTGTAAACACTGAAATGAAACTCTTGGTAAGATTCAGATTTTGGGTTTCATTTTCTTTAGGTACCAAAAGAATAATCAACATTTCTTTACATCACATTAAAAGGATTTTGGTGTTTTATAAAAAAAATCACAAAACTTCTGAGGTTGGAAGGGACCTGGATGATTTTGAAGGAAAAAACCCATCTAACCATTTTAATTACAGACATCAGACTTAAGGTTCACCTACAGAGAAGAAATAAATGACTTAAAATTTTTTTTCACTGATTGCAATTTATTACAAATACACATATTCACTAGTTACGGTGTGCCTGCTGCACATTAGAAACAAAACCATACAGAACCAAAAGTGCTTTTATTAAGTATCAGAAAAAATGTTATACACAACACAATGCAAGTCATTTAACCACAACTAGGTATAAATCCCCATGAATAGCTGAACATACTCTTCACAAGTATGTAATATTCACGATTACATATTGGTATCAAGGTGCTTCAAAACAAAAGCACAAGTGCTTTCAAGACTGATCTCAACTGAAACAAGATATTTGAATTTGTTTTCACCTATACGTTCTTCAGGCATACTTTGCCACAGTATTTTTTTTTATGATGAACAAGAAAATTCCCCAAATGCCTTTAATTATGGCATTAAAGTTATCAGGCACTAAGACAATTCAAGATACAAATTAATTGCTCCGCCAAGAGGAAATATAATGGCTTCTAGGGCAGCCAGTTTAGATGACTTGATAAGCACAAACTTATCCAGCTGCATGTAAGTGTAAAAATAATTCAATGTATCATGGACAGGGAACTTCCATGGGGTTAGTTTCTTCTGCTGTCTTTCTGACACTCAGAAATCTGTGGGATCCCTTAGTTATCCACAACTCAGGAGAAAGCCCAACTCCCTAACCTGATGTGGAACTCTTACACATGGCAGTCTCATACTCTCCCTGAATATGACACCATGCCTTCTGAATAACTGAAGGATGTTCCATTGACAGACACAAAATAAACACAAAAAGCCTGAGAAATTTAAACATTTCAGATGAGCAGCTGCTGCACAACAGAAAAAACCTCACCTCTAGTCACAGATCTCTTTTCCCTCAGAAATTATCAAAGCTAGTTGAAACTTGAATGCAAAGCCGCGTGAATCCTCATTTGTTACATATATCCTTTTTTAAAAAGAGTAGATATGCTAAAAGAACTTGTGTTCAGGTAGCTCGGAAGACTGCTATCACAATTGCAACTCCCATCTAAACTCACACACAGAACCACTCAAACACACGTAGATTTCCAACTGCTATCCCCTTTTTGTAACTATGCAGAACAGTGTAATGATTGAAAAAAAAATTTTAAAAGAAAAAAAAGGAAACCAGCAACTTGTGTGTACATAGGTTCTACCATGATGCGCCATCCAGAAATTCAGTGGTCTCCATGTCTTCCATGCCTCACATTCTCTTGCATAGAAGCACAACCAGCTTCTATGCCTGTGTTTGGCTGCCATTTTGCTGGGCATCTGTGCACTTCTTGATCGATCATCACTGCAGTTACGTGTCAAGCAGCATTTTTTCCTATAGGGCAACCCTAAAAGAAGGGGAACATGCTTTTCTTTGTATCCCCTGTTTACCCAGTATTTTCAATAGCAGATTTTGGAGAAAGGGTCTCGAGCATGACCAGCTAAAACATAAATATGCCCCAGTTATGGTCAATACAGGCTTTGGTTTACATCAATATAATCCACACATGAATATAATGCAAGTCAGAGGAAATGAAGCTGCTCTCGTAACTTCACATGCACTGTGCGGAAATTTAGGACAGTGTTTCATTTGGAGACAAACATGCCTCCTCTTCTTCTAACAGTACAACCTTCCGTCTGGAGAGAGACATCACAGACTTTATGGCAGTTAAAGAAATTCTAACAAAGATGCGCAAGGCAAGAAAAGCAAATGGGATTACGATCTGCATTAGATGGAAAATTGCTGTGCTAAATTCACTTAACAAGCAAGTTAGAAAGAAGGCCCCAAGGCTTACGCAAGGGTAGAGAGCCAGCTTGGCAAACATAAAGGCATGCTCCTTGCCACCGTATCTTGCAAAGGCATGCAAAGTTTCCTCTTCATTGAGAAGGGCTGTAGTCCATATGGCAAACTGAAATATGCTGGCAAAGAAAGTGATAACGCAGCTGACCTGAATGGCTTCTATTTCATTATGAGACTTTTCTGCAAATTCACTGGTCAGCTGGTAAGCTAGTGGAAGCCCACCAATGAAAGCCAATGAAAGTATGTTAAGCAGTCCCATTAATCGGGTAGCTTTTGTAACATAAAGGAAAAGAGAGTGATGGACAAACCACAGGAGACCGATTGTAACAAATGAGCCAAAGTAAGCAAGGTAGTTTGGCCCATATTCACTTAAAGCTTCAAGAAGACTGCCATGGAACTTCTCATCAACTTCTCTGGGATCAGGAACATTGTCTTCACTGTGGAGAGAAAAATTACTTTGCATATTACTGTTACAAAAACACAACTGGAGCAACACCGAACTATGCTGCTTTACTTTGAGCAAGTAGTGAAAAACAGGCATCCACTCCATACATTTCTGATTTGTAACTTAGTGTTTCAAATAACAGCTCTGCAAAGAAATTATACAGAAAAGGAAATCTGAATGTAAGTTGGCATTCCTTTGGGTTAATAAAGTTGTCACAGTAACTAAACAGCTTTTATTGATAAAAGCCTTTCATCTGAAAACATAACTAAGCAAAAAAGCTTTTGTTCTTCAAGACTCTACAGCCTAACATGTTATACACAGATGATCATTACTGCTGTAATGTGGGTGTTAGAAGTATCTTTGGTTTGTGCTCTGTCTTTCCAGAAAATCATACTTTAAAGTAACCCCTGCAGATTTTAGAAGTTAAAGACAATGTTTGATTAATTTTATTGATTAATTTTATTTCCTCAAATATTACATACAGACAAAAGTTAATATATTTAACAAGACAAAGTGTAAGAACCAGCACAAAGCCTTACCATATATCCAAAATGAGCAGGGTTGCTACAATGGCATAGACTCCATCGCTGAATGCTTCTACCCGTTCCTTACTCAGAGGCTCGCTGAGGTAAAAACTGAAGGTTTCTAGGCTATGATGTTCCTCCTCTTCACTTCTCTGACCTGGTAACAAATCCAGAGGCTTAATAATGAAAAGAAGTATAAAACAAGGTAGTTCAACAATGTACTGTGACCCCTCCTTTTTCCCCCATTGCCAAATTTTTTCTTTAGAAAAAAGGATGCCTGTCATCCACAAATGTCAGTCACTCCACTTTTTTTGGCCTATGTGCCTCTCCCTGAAGTTTACGTTTCTTTCAAGAAAAGTGCTTCAGGAACAAAAAAAAAGCCCTGTTCTTTAAACCGTATGGCAAACCATTTTCACCAAGTGAACAATGGCTCAAAGCTGTAATTGAACAAAACAAATCAGATGCTGTGCCTCAGAAAACCCTAATAGCTGCAGGGCCTCTATGACAGCTCAGAGAACTTATACTACATAGCAGAAAAAAACCTGTCATGAGTGTGGGGCTGAACTGGGATATCAAATGACCTGATTTAAAATAATGCAAGCCTTTTGTTAAAAGGTGTAATTTTTATAGTAAATGTCAAATACATCTCTTAAGACTGAACTTCGAACTGCCTAGCTAGCCAAAATACACTGCTTCATGTGTATAGACTGGACAAAGAAAAAGGTTAATGTTCGACAGGAATGCAAAGCAGGTGTAATGACAAGAAATGCAATAAAGCAGTAATTTGGCCATCTGACAGGGTGAGAGGCACAGACATGACACGACCGCAAGCCACAGTGGCCCCACTGCAATAAGCACGCTCAATATTTTTAAGTGTTTATTCTCAGGCTCTGAGAATTCTCTGGCTCCCATCCTTTCAGAGCACTTCTGCCTCCCTAATATTGCTGCCACATGGGGGAGTCAAGAGTATGCTCCCGTTTGCAGTGTGAACAGACTTGCACTCATCTGAACAGCAGCAGCAGAAGCACAAAGGTGTTAATTCTTCTGACCCAGCTCAGGAGTGTCAGCTCCCAAAGACATTGTCTGTTCAGTGGTTTTGTGGTCCCTCTCAGAGGGACACTGCACCTTTTGGCCAAGTAGGTTACATGATATCCCCTTCTCCTTTTATTTTGGCAATGGCAACCTCTATCTCAGAAGGATTTAAGAGCAGCTCAGGTTGTTGCTACGGTTGTGCAATTGTTAGTCCTGACACAAGGAGGGCAGAAAGCACATGAGGGAAGGGAGCATGGATTTAGGCTAACTTAAGACATGTGTGAAGGCACCTCTTTAGGCCATAGCAGTTAGATTAATGAGATGTAGTACCCTGAACAGTTAACTATTGTAAGAAAGTTTGATTTACAGCGGCAGCCCTTGCTGGTTTGAAAATCTGTGACATTCAGCATTGCAGAGAAGAAAGCGATAACGGCACAGAGCTTGCTTCCTTATGTTCTTCCATCTCCATGCTCCCTCTTGAGGAGGGAAAAGGGATAGATGGCCTGCAGCCATCATTCGAATAGCTCTGTGTGTCTGCATGTGCTTGCATTATCAGGACGAACCAGGAAGGTTTTGCACAGGGAAATGATCTTTAAATGTGTTGTGCCTTACATAAATCACATCACAACTACAGGAAACCAAGGAGCAAAGGAGACACTGTTCAGAAGCACATCAATAAACCCTAAAATCACTATGTTCCAAGACTGAAAATGAAAGCAGAACTAAAATGACTTATTCTGGGCTGTATGCATAACATGTTGATAACCTAATCTGAACATATACCTAGGAATTTTGTTACTCACCAAGAACTTTGTTTTTACACCATGTAATTAATCGAGTGAGATGCGGAAAAACAATTACGAGTCCAAGAAGTACGTAAGACTGTTAGAGAAGAAAATGAACGGTTTAAATATAGTTATCAAAATACAAATTACCTTCCAACTTTAATATGAAACTATAACTGTCAGTCTTCGATCTAGTGACATTGAGAAAAACAAATCTTGACTTTCAAAAAGAAAAAAGGCTCAGCTGAAATGCACATGCACCTCCTGAATACTGCATGTGGAACCAAGTACTGCTTTTTCCTAGCTAATTTAGTACCAGTAATAAAGCAAGCTAAAACAAACATTATAAAATAATTCTGCTAACAAAAAGTACAGGAATAACTGTTTCGGAAGCTAAACAATTATCCCAAATGATCCTTATGGGTCCTTCCAATTCATGATATTCTAAGATTCTACTGTTTGTGTCACAAAAACACATTGGGTCTTAAGTGGTTCACAGGCTTTGTACAGGTCTAAGCACACATAGGAGCAACTTGGAGACTAATTTCAATGTTGTTAATATTAAAAACAAACAACCAAATTACAGTGAACAGAGTGAGGAAGAAGAAGAAGAAGAAAACATATTTTCAGATAAAACTAGATCTTTTCACCTTTGGACTCATAAATGTTCCTTTCAGCAACAGCAACCTGATTTCTCACAAACTTGGGGATTTTTTAAATACTGCTAATTCCTGTGTAATCTTTCTCAAAATTCACTTAAATCCATATTTTCCTAAAGAACAAGAGGAATGGAAGCTCAGGATACATTCAAAAACTAGATTTCAGTTCTGAGTAAGGGTTCCAAAGAAGTGGTGAAGCTATTAATAAGGAGGAGCAACTCATTGGCATTAAATAAAGATGGAAGATAAAAAGGCCATGCAGGTTGGCTAACTGGTCTCCTTACTCTATTTGCTCTTACACCCTGAGTTAGCGCAGCAATTGCATTCACTTCTCTTCAGTTTGTGCAGTGTGGTGCTTATTTCGTGTAACCTTCCATATTATCTCAACTACTTCAGATGCATAAGATACTAAGGTAGCATTTAGAAGACTCTACTAAAACAAAAAAAGCAGGCATAGCAAGTAATATTGTAGCAGAATATTCTTTTTAAATGATACAAATTAATGGCTCAAGTTACAGGCTGATACATGTGATTAAAAACACTCAATGCAAAATAGCAGTCATGATTACAACAC
The DNA here is from genome assembly GCA_013397015.1 of Myiagra hebetior. Classification (NCBI taxonomy): domain Eukaryota; kingdom Metazoa; phylum Chordata; class Aves; order Passeriformes; family Monarchidae; genus Myiagra; species Myiagra hebetior. Next base: position 779,330 of record VWZQ01003176.1, read on the forward strand.
CACAGAATTGGCAACTGAGAAAGTCTGCATAAATAACACAGACATTATTTTCATACACAGTCCTAAAGACAGCTAATACAAACTGCTGCATCAAAGTTTTCAGTTAACTGGGAGAACTTACCAAAGGAATAAAGAAAAAAGAAAAGATGGCCGCTAAAAAGCATAAAACTGGTCCTCTTAGAATAATCTTTAAGATATGACGTTTATAGAAATTCTGATTTTCAGACTCCTGTATCTGTTGATTCAGTAAGTGTGGGTGATAGAATCCATATGCTACTATCACAGCCTGTAAGGAAAAGAGCATTACTGAAATTATTACATATCAGTATATGCACCATTTCAAATATACGACATAGAACTATAAATCAACAAATTCCAAAACTTATTCTTCACTACCATATGGAAGGCTGGTCCTAGAAGTTCTGAGATTTGACAATACACTGTATGTCAAGACTTTAGTCTCCTCTGCAGAGCCTTTCATGACCTTTGACCCTTGATGAAGAGGAATGAAAACTGCTGTAATAAGGAACTGAAAGTGACAAAGCACTGCACCAGGAGGAAGAGTGCTCCTGGACTTGAGGCTGAAAGCCTGTGTTCCCTCACCCGCTGCTGCACGGCCCAGAAAGACCTCAGCAAGAAAAGTGAATTGTTCTTTCCCCACGGCATTTCTACAAAGAGTGGGAAAGGAATTCTGTGAACTTAAAGATCAGCTGATTTAGTTGCATAAAACAGCTTCACACGACTGAATTTTCGTCTTACATACTGGCACTGTATTATCATAACGGGCACAACATTGATGAAGAATGCTATACAAACAACACATATAGCAATTTATGCCCCTCACTAAGAAACTTAATTCAGTTCTGCACAAGGAAGTCTACTGAAAAGTGAAAATGTAAACTGATAGCTCCAATACCTGTATAAGGCCGATGACAACAGCACAGACACTGAACAGGAAGATGCCAAAAGGTACCCCTGGAAAGGAGGCCATTAAGGAAAACTGGAAAAAACCGCAACAAGATCAAATATTTAATTAAGAAGCAATGTAGAAATCGCAGTAGACAAATGGAAGCACTCTTCATTCAATAGTGAAACTCACAAATCTAAGTAATAATTTGTATTTCATCATAATTCCTTTAAATGCAGTTTCTACCAACTAATATCCCAGCCAAAGGCATCTGGAGAGATGGTTTTGCTCTGACATTGATAAACACTCTGGCACTGTGCCTGCATAGCAATTACAGACTGACTTGTACCTGAGTGTAAAGTTTAACTGGTTTTGATCAACATGTCATAGCTGTGCAAATTCTTGTTGTTAGGATACCATTTTGAATCTTTTATTTTGTCTATCTCCATGGCTCCCTGTTGTAATAATTTCTGCAGCTTCTTTAGGAGAGGATAAAAAAAAAATGAAAAGCAGGGTGTAGTATTAAAGTAACATTGACAGCTTTCCAAAAATTATTTCAGCTTCAAGACAAAATGAAAAGAATGCTCTCTTGCCGATAATTTTACTGACCACAGCCTTATTTTTTGCAGACTAAATGTAGGACGTATATATCCATAGTCTGTCTGTCTTACACACACAACAGTCAAGATGTATTTTAAGCAACTGTTTTGTTCTGATAATATAGCATTCAGTTAATATATTCAGTTAATATAGTATTCAGTTAACAAATATTCAGCAAATGTTCCTTTGAGGTCATCTGACCAAAAATTGTGCAGATTTTAAACACAAACCATCAGCTGACAGAAACAACCTTGCGGAGCAAGTCAGAAGTGATACCACACACTTGGTCTAAATTACAAAAGGAAAATGTCCTGCCATATAAGGAGGAGTTTGAATCACAGTTTTATTTATCTTACCAAAATTCTCATCAGATAATTTGGTTCCTTTTTAAAAGAAATCATGGGAATTTTTTTACCATGAGGGTGGTGAAACATTGGCACAGGTTGCCCAGGACCTGGAGACAGACAAGGTGAGTTTGGATGGGGCTTTGAGCAACCTCATTTAGTTGAAGATGTTCCTGATCTTTGCAGGGGTTGGACTACATGACCTTTAATGGCCCCTCCCAATCCAAACTATTCTATGATACTATGACTTTCCATGACTGTAATTTTTGTTCCAGAATACCCATTTTCTGCCAGGTCTAAAACATGCAATATTTGAAGGTTATAAAACAGCTTCATTAATTTTAAAGAAGAAACACTTTACTATGATAATGGATTCAGGGTTTATACTACAACACTTACCTGGGTTTCTGAATACTTTGGTAAACTCTTTCCAAATAAATAAAAAAACAAACACTTTAATTTAAACATATGACAGATTTTAGAGAATTACTTACTGTATATGGCAAGAAGGTTATGATCATCATACAAGCCTAAAATAGAAAAAAAGCATATTGAAACACTACGTATTTTCTGCACACATCTTCAATGAGGGTATTGTTTGCTTAGTATTTTACAAAGAGATCAAATGCTTGTGCTGCACAATGAAAGACACCCACATTTCTGAAGTTGCTGAGTTTTGACTAAAACAAATGGCTAGTTTTGTACACATCTTCCATGTTCTCTATCTGAATTCTACAGGCTTATTTTAGAAAACACTACAGTTTTTTACCAATACCCCAGGTAAAGGTTTTGCTATGGTTTTTAAGAGATTTCTTTCTAAAGTAGCAATGCTAAATGTACCACACCTTCTAAACAGGTGTTTCTGATTTGTCAAGAACATTAATATCTGATCCCAAATATTTCATATCTAAAAAAGCAAAATTAAAAAACCCAGCCAAACAAACAAAAGCATAAAGAAATACATTGTTTTGAAAGCTACATTAGGTAAGAATTAGATGTCTTAGGCTATTCTTCTAAAAGAATTTCCTCTAGTGTTATCTCCTGGAGCTCCAACAGTGCTTTTACTAACAAAATTAAATTGACTGTGTGGTTGTATACTTTCAGAGAACAGTCTAAAACAACATAGCAAAATAGTTCCCTCAGATGAACTTCAGAATAACCTGCTGCAGAGCTTCTGTTGGCTTGTAGTAAAACATTTGTAAGTTAAAAGCAAGCTACTTATCAATCAGTCACCTTGGAACTAAAGATCTTTGTAGTTTCCTGACTTGGAAATACGCCAGAGTTACGCTATTTAAAGTAGAAACTTTTGGATATTCACAGACACACTTAAGAAAAAGTGACCTGTATCTGCTGGGTTAAACATCCAGCCTGTCTGACAAGACTCACCAGATTTAGAAGAGCCAGGACATCATCTATATGCTCTATCACCTGAAACAACCTGGCAAGGCAAGGCAAGGCAAGGCAAGGTAAGGTTATCATGAACAAGCCAACTCACAAAATATATTTTACAACACTACACATAAATTGTACATTTCTGATAGCATGGGGGAGCCCAATTTCCTTTGCTCTGGAATTAATACAAGTATTCCAGATGCTGCCAAAACTCATGTAGCTGAAATACGAAAGTAATTTCTTAGAAAAATATGAAAAGTGAGATACAATCAAGTCACTCATGGAGCAGTTATTAAGAACTTTGTTTCTATTTGAATGGGAAAGTATTTTCAAAATTTTAAGGCTTAAAATAATTTCTCCTGAAGAGACAGCGCACAGAGAAAAAGCTTTCCTTGCAAACATCCCCAGACTTTGTTAATGAAACTCCTCATCTACAGAACTGTCACTTAGAATCAATAGCATCCATCACCCTCCACAAAACCCCGAGAAATTTACCTCAGCATTTAATTCCATCAGCAAAGAAAAGCACTGTGATAAAGGCATGGATGTGAGGGATTAGCTTCAAATACTGAATTACACGTTGCAGACCTTTACTGGAATGCAGTTGATCCATTTGCATAGTGACCATTTGTAAATTTCAAAATTCAAACAAAAACTGCCCTGGTTCCAATATGATACCTACATGCCAATTTCTTTTTAACCACCAAGACACAGCAGGTGGGGGTGTCCACAGCTCTAAAAAAATCAGAATCTGCAACATTACAATTGATTGTGATGAGTACTGTTGAGGACAGAGAGATGAGTTTTGCCCAGCTGGTACTGTATCAGTTCCTTTGTTGTGGAGCATGCAAGTTACAAATTCCTGCTTTTTCAGCATAATTAGAAGTCTAAGTCCATCTAGACTTCAAAGTAAAATGAAAAGTAACCCCAAAAGCTATATAATGCTTGTTTTTCTCTGTATGACTATGGCAGTGGTGTAAGACTAGCTATTCACTGGGAAGAGTAGCCTTTCTTTACAATGGTTTTCTAATATTATTCAACAAAAGACATTTCAGAAGTCTGGCAGCAAGACAGAAATGTATCAGAGACACGGTTATCTCCTGCACTTTCTAGCTTTTAACTTTAGATTTAAACACTGTGATCCTACCTTACATGAGCTGCCCATGCCACTGTGACTATTAAAAAGGTCATCAAGTAGACTGCAATTTTTGCTAGAAGAAGTTGCTGAACACTTTCACCTAATTTCTGAAATAGAAGGTGACACCCAAGGAAACAAAATTTAAATGTTACATTACAAAATTATTACCAATAACTGCAAAAGAGATGCACAGTAATTTTTTGATAATGCCTCCCAAGAATGCAGTTCCCATTCAACAGTCTCTTTAGTACATTGCAGAGAAACCACTTTATTACGAACTTGTTAAGTAGGCTGAAATATGGCATGTGATATACCAACACATCTCTTCAATCTGTAAAAGGGCTTCCCAATGCTCCATTCACCTTGTGATTAATTTATGCATTCTCTCATCACTGTTACTTTAATAATGCACTTCAGAGGCCTGGACACAACATGCCCCTTTTACTTTCACAGCATTGACTTCTGCAGTAGAAGCCTCACACAGGTTTTCATGTAATGATTGTTAACAAGGAGAAAGGAGAGGGCTTAACCTCATCAAATTTTGCACTTTTTACCACCACAATGGCTTAAACAGACTCATGTAGCATATTTGCTATGTTACAGATCTTATCTGAGCTCGTTAAATTAAGACTTAGGTCTGTTTAAGAGAAGAAAAACAAATCATGATTAAAAAAAAAAACCCTGTAAACATTCTCAAATTATTAATGTTTCCTAAAATTCCCGGGTATTTTCAGAATTAATTTATTTTCCATAGCCTTCTTTTTCCACCTTTGCTCATTAAAATTACATTTATTATGAGCCTAACTTTAAAATTAGCATTCATATTGTGCTATATAAGTGGCTTCACTAAGTGATGGTTTATTACCAAGAAGACCACATGCTTTCTGAAAGATGTTTTGGTCAGATGGGCAATTCAATTTTCATAGAAAACTACATATAATCTGGGGCCTACAACACATAGCTCATTGAGGCTTTATGTCACATCTGCAGATAGCACAAATATACATCTTAAAGTTTTACACTCAAAGTTCACCAGCTCCTCGCCCTATGCAAAATTTGTTAGGTTTAATGTTACTTAATGGTTTCTGCTTTGTAAAGCCTGTAACTCGGAATGAAGCGGCCGTGCCAAACGAGGATGTCACATCTACTCGCGAGCACTCAAGAAATAACAAAAGGCACGTGATACCTGGTCCGGATGTATTTTCGTGTGAGCCACCGGCAAAATCTGAAATAACAAAACGTTCTTTAGCACATGACGTTCTTTCCCTTGTTGAGCACCTCCCTAAAACCACACAGCCCTCAGGTGCCCGCGGATCGCGTAGCCAGGAGCAGCTCTGGAAGCCGCGGCCGCTCTGACCCGCGGCCCGGCCCGGCCGGCACCGCCCCAGGGCAGCGGCCGACATGAGGCGGCAGCNAGCGCCCAGCCCCTCTCATCTCCCAGGACCAGCTGGAATGCCAGGGGGCTTATCTTCTGCCATATTCCATATTCTTAACAGAGCACTCAGAAAGACTGACTTTTCTTTGCATGTATTTTTTTTTTTCTCCTTTTACGTTTAAGGTTGGAATTGGAGTATACCCTACTAAGGAGTATCTGTTGAATGAGAATATTGTTTAAGATACAACCACAGAATAGGTAAGGTTGGAAGGGATCACTGGAGGATACCTAGTCTAACTTCTCTGCTGCAGCAGGGTCCCCTACAGTTTGTTACTCAGAACTGTGTCCATATGGCTTATGAATGTCTCCAGAGAAGGAGACTCCACAACCTCTCTGAACAGCCTGTTCCAGTGCACAGTCACCTGCACAGTAAAGAAGTTCTTGCTCACCTTCAAGTGGAATTTCCTGTGCATCAGTTTCTGCCCGTTGCATCTTGTCCTATTGCTAAACACTGAGAAGAGCCTGGCTCCGTCCTCTGACACCCTCCCTTCAGATACTTCTATGCAATGGTAAGATCCTCTCTCAATCTTCACTTCTCCTGGCTGAAGAGACTCAGTTCCCTCAACCTTTCCTTATAAGAGAGATGCTCCAGGCCTCTCATCGTCTTTGTCACCTTGTGCTTGACCCGATCCAGGAGCTCTGCGTCTCTTCTACTGAGGATCCCAGACCTGGACACAGCGCTCCAGATGTGCTTCACCAGGGCTGAGCAAAGGGGCAGGATCACCTCCCTTGTCCTGCTGGCAATGCTCTTCCTAATGCACCCAGGATCCCACTGGCCTTCCTGGCCCCCAGGACACTTCTGGCTCATGGACAGCTTGTTGTCCACCAGGACCCCAGCTCCTGCTCCACAGAGCTGCTTTCCAGCAGGTCACCCCCAGCCTGTGCTGGTCCCTGGGGCTGTTCCTCCCCAGCTGCAGGACCCTGCATTGGCTTTTGTTGAACTTCAGACAGTTCCTCTTTACTGATTCCTCCAGCTTGTCGAGGTCCCTCTGAAGGGCTGCACAGCCCTCTGGGAAATTGGCCACTCCTCCCAGCTTTGTGTCGTCAGTGAACTTGCTGAGGAGGCTTCTGTCCCTTCATCCAAGTCACTGGTGAACAAGCTAAGCAACACTGGGCCCAGTATTGAACCTTGGGGGACACCACCAGTGACAGGCCTCCAACTAGACCTTGTGCACTGATTACAAACCCTCTGGGATCTGCCATTCAACCAGGTCTCCATCCACTTCACTATCCATTCATCCAGCTCCCATTTATGGGCACATCATGAGAGATAGAGTTGAAATCCTTGTTGAAGTCATGGTAGACAATATCCACTGCCCTGATCCATCCAGGTAGTTGTCCCATTGTAGGAGGCAATCAGGTTGGTCAAGCATGATTCTCCTTTAGTGAATCCATGCCGACTGCTCCTGAACATCTTCTTGTCATCCATCTGGATAGAGATACCCTTCAGAATCAGCCATTCCATCATCACCTTTTCACATGGAACAACGTAACACACAAGTATTTTAGAACGCAGCGTAACATGAATTCCTGATGGAGGAGACTGAAATTATTCATTTGAATGTTGTCCCATGTTTTGTATTAAGTGTTTCATGGAAGATGTAACTTGAGCTCAAAGTGTATTACACAGAATTGAAATATTTCCAGGCAAATACATACAAATCTGTGTATGGCTAGTATAATTTTCTACTGTATCATAATAAATTCTGAAACAAAAGAAAGGCAATGAAATAGATGAGCTAATGGATTTCACAGGGCCATTCTGATAATTGTGAACTTGGTTTAAAGCCTTTCTCTTTAATGCTGTTCTCCACAAACACTTTAGCAATAATCATTCTCTGGAGAACTGGTGTTTTTTGGTGTTACATGCTGAAAACTTTTGTTTCTAGGATTAAAAAAAAAAAAAAAACAAACAGGCAAGACAAAACCAAAAAGGGTACAGATGGTCTTTTTCCTTCAACTAACTCACCTCTTCACATATCACTTTCCAGAGGGGTGGTTTTCACTGTTAGTGACTGGCCTTCCACAGCACACTAGCTATCACTTGCATTGCCACAGCTAAGCTGTGCCTTCTCCAGCCATTGCAGATGAGATATAATTTTGCTTTATATTTTATATTTTATTTACATTTTGTCTCATTTGTTTAAGTGCTTTGCCTTCATTACTGATTTTATTATCTCATATACCTCACTACTAGGAAGTCTCCTGAAGTGAAGTCGTGCCTCTTCCTAGCATTGGAGACTTCAGAATGAACACACATCCCTTATGAGATGTTTGCTGGTTGCCTGGTAAGGAATATGGTTTACTCATGATGGCCAGCTGTAAAGCCTTCTGTGGTCAGTGAAACTGTACCTGCATTTCAGTGCCGCTCTTGCTGCTGTTTAACATGCTTAGGTTATGGAGCAACATTTTCAGAAATGACAAATTATTTAAAGAAGCTGAGCTCAACATGATGTGTAGCAGCAGCGTAGAACTGCTCAGAAGGACAAGGGTTTTTAAGACCAGACACAACTGTTGATACTCCTTGGTAGCTTTTTGACACTGCTGTATTCAGGTGCTCCAGTGTGTTGTTGCCCTGTGCTCTGAAACAAGCCAAAGGGAAATAGTGCTTCCAAATGGGCAGAACTTCTTTTCTTAGTTTGGATATTTGAGTGTATCTGTTTCCTACTAGTGTCTCTCCATCAAGACAAAAATATGAGAAAAGGGGTCTTTAAAATGAGTTTTGAGAGCCTGATCATTAATGAATCAAAAATTTATTGAGCTAGGGTATAGCTTTCAGTTTCAGAATTCAAGGTGACTTGTAGTAAACTCACTGCCATCATCCCTGTGTCTATAGAGCATGCTGTTTTATTGCTCTACAGCTCCTGACTTAGCCATAGCATTGTGGAAAAAGAGCACATTTCTTCTACCTGGAACTGTTACAAACATTTGTTCTCACATAAAGAAAGATTTCTGCACAGTTCACTACTGCAGCTGAGTAAAAAATATGGATATTATGCCTAGTTGAAAACATCATTTACCCCTACAGATTCAAAAAAAATCTGTGCTCTGTGTTACTATCTTGAAATGCTCTTTAGTTAGCACTTAGAATAAAGAGTATGAGTGGAGGCTCAGGGAAGTCTGCAAGAGCACTGAACTCTGGATTAGCTACCTTCACATTTCACATAATGATACACTTCTGCACAGTTTAGGAGATTACCCACACTGAAGTCTTAGGAGAAAAGTCTCTGTAGCAGTGCACTGTAAAAGCCACACAGATCAGTCTTAACTATTGAACCTTTGGGGAACAAAAAGGGAGGAGCAATGACATCAGCTGTTTGCATTAAGACATTAACCTTTCCACTTCACCTTCTGCCTGTGCTTCTTCTGTAGTCCAGTTGATTTGGTTCCTTCTCACTTGCAGGCCTGCTAAAGATACCAAAACATGTCAAATAAAGAAAAACTATTTCTTTTTAGCTCAGATGTTGCTGAAGGACATTCTGGTAAGTAAAAATCCTGATTGTATCTTTGCTTTTATGGATGCTTGCTCAGAAGAATGCTATCTGATGAAAGTTCAGCCATGTCTCCCCCAATGAGAATTTCTATTCAAGAAAAATTAATTATCTTGAATAGACTTTGGATTAGTGTCTTTGTTTGCTTGACTAGGATTCGTCTCATTTGTTAAGCATGCAATATAATCTGGCATAGGTAACTTTAAACTTTTGCTTGAGAAAAGCATGGATCGGTCTACAGGTAGATGTGGAGCTGCCACATATACTAGAATTGCAATTTCCTTTTTTATCCTGTAATGAAGAAAGTAGTACTTTATGCACATAAATGTTATAGGTTGTATAGGTCAATTTTTATCAGTGAAGGTGAAATATAACTTACAGAACTGATCAGGATTCTTAACCTTTTAATTAGCAAGAAATTTCAGGAAGAGAATGCCTAAGCTGGGAAATAATGCAGCACAAATAGCTGAAGATGGGCTTTACAGTTATGAATATGGTGGTTTTTTTGTTTTGTTCTCCAAGCTCTAAATTGTTGGACTTACTTTGCAAATTATTAAGAAATGCAATTAGATGTTTGCCTTTATCTTGTTTGGGAAAAATGATAGAAATAAAATGTAAAAAGTACAGACATTGCCAATTCATGTTGTGAAAATTATGTCAGTGAAGAAGCAAGCTGTGCACTTCCATAAGAAAATCTCATTAAGACACTGAGACCTCTGTAGCCTGTCTGAATAAAAGGGGCACATGTATTTTTAGCACTCATGCTTTGCTTTTGATTATAGTTTGTATTTGAGTGTGGTGGTATTGATGGCACAATGGTTCATCAAAGCTACCTGCTAGCATTTGTCCCTTTTCCATGCTTTTAGATTGTGATGAAAGATAAGAGCAGTTATCATACTAAAATTCGATTGGTACTTAAACTCTGCTTTGAATTACCAATCTTTCAGGGTACAGAATAACTCTACTCTTGATTTATAATTTCGTTCTGATGTTTGTGTGCTTCCAGACCAGATTATCTGTAAAAGTAAATAAGTAGTTTAAGGTGGACATTCAGTTATGCTTCTTCATTAATTTTCTCTGTGGGGCCTCAAAATATCTTATTTTCAATTGGTAATTATGTGTATAATTACACAGATTATTACAAACTATATGGGTACCTGGCTCACTGATACAGATTATCTTGAAGATCCAGCAATGTATCTGTGTGGCTGAATATATTTTGAATGGGTTTTTTTGTAATGATGGCGGGTGAAAATTCATTCATATTCCTCATGTTGGTTCTGCAGATATGCTACCTCACACACATGTAGTTTTGAAGTAATAACGTTGATTGCTTTCACCTGGTTCAGTTATCATGGTAAGACAATCCCAGTTCGTCCTGTAAATTGTTCATTAATTTTTAACAAACCAAATGCATTTGACATACTCAGGTCTCATGTGGATAATAGGTCATAGGTGCTAAAGACAGTATAGGTAAAACCTTTTTTCTCCAGTGCTTCTTTCCCAAAACAGAAGACCGGCACTTCAGAAATATAACTGTAAAAAGTTGTGAGGGGCCAATGCTTGACTCCAAGAGAATGTTTGCAGAAGCTTTTCTGAACATGAGTGACCCAGATAGCAGTGTATAATTGCAGAATCAGGCTTCAATATAATGCACACTTCTGTAGGGATAGCAATTCCTCTTGTCATCCAAAAAATTGACACATGAGATTTCAGAGGTCCACACCGCAGGTAGAGAAGAGATAAACACTTGCCGAAGTGCAGGCCTCTGACAGTTACAAGATGTAGATCAAAACAGGTAATCCACACAGAAAATGCAATACAAAGTTTAAAATAAAAGAGGAGAAGAATGCAAAACACCTAGGGAAAGGTCTTAGCTTAAATACATCTTCCAAAATTATTACAAGAGTAGTTTTTATCCTGAAATTATCATGATTATTTGAGAGGCCTTCCCAGGCATTTTTCGTTGTCCCCACATGAAGGAGGCTGCTGGCCTGTGCAGGTGATAGTAAAATGTCAGAACTGATTTGAGGAGAGGAGTGAAAACAGCGTAAGATGAACCTATCAGGATGTAAGTTGATAAAACTGCCTCTTGGCAGATGCCCAAAAACCAGAAGTCTCTTGCCCACTGGAAATTACATTTTATTAAGAAATACAATTTTTTTTTTTAATCACAGAAAAGAAATGTGATATCTGTCTTATTTTTATCTTCTAGATAAGATATGTGACCGGGTAAGTGATGCTGTTCAAGATGCTCATCTCAGTATTGATCCAGATGCCAAGGTTGCCTGTGGTAAGTACAATACAGATAGAAAAACAGATTAATGAAGTACAATATGTAAACAATGTTGATATAATATCTTTTTTTCCAAAATTCCTCCAATAGCTGGCTGCCAGTCAAGACTTTCACAGTCAGTTAAGAGGTCAGCTGTGGCACTCCGATTCAGAAGAAAAGGAAAAGCAGCATGAAAGCTGCAAAAAATGATCAGAATAAAGGAAATAAATAGCACTCCAGTGCAAATTAAAAATTATGAAATATAAGAACTACACTTGGTGGTATCAGGGAAAAGTAGGGTTGTCAGGATGGATGCTAATGAGGAATCTAAGAAAACCAGGGAAAAAGAGAAGTGTGGAAAGATATATATGTCAAAGTGCATGTCTTCACAAAGTGATTAGGGAGATGCCCTTTGTTCACAGGAGGATAAGATTATTTGATTGTGATTCTGGTCAAAGTGGCTTGCTTTTTTGTGTGACATTCCATTAGGACAATGCACGAATGTTGTCATTAGCAATAGAGGCTATGAATGTGTTACCAAATTGGAATGAGCTGGGTTTTCACAGAAAAATGGACACGGAAAGGGAATGTACCTAAAGAGCTTTTCAAATGCAGTAATTTTTTTCTAGAACAAGCCATCAAGGCCATAGGTACAGCACAGAGGACTAGCTGCATCTCATAAACACAATGATCTAATATTTTTCATCTGAAAAATCTCATGTGATCCTTGATGCACAGATGTGAGCAGTGAGATGTGAGGGAAGGGTTTAGCATATGTGTTATACTTGATGAAGCATGTATTTCAATACTGCAGGCAGTTATGTTTCCAAAACTACTGAAAAGACAACGATGGTAAGAGAGGAATGCTGCAAAAATGTAGAGGAAAAATGTGTGTAAGAGATGTGAGAAACACCAACAGTTTGTCTTACCAAGGTAAAAGACTGAGGTATGACATGATTGCATAAACCTAGAAGATCATATTGTTGTACCAATTATTTTTTTGTGATTGCCTGCTATATGTTTTTACATAAAACAGGAAAGTTTGGAGACCAGATGGACTCTTGAAACAAACAACAAAATAAAACATTGAATGATTCTGCACAGAATTTCTAATGAAGTTGCATAGCTTGTTGCTCCAGGATCTTGTCAAAGCTGGAAATTTTTGTGGTTGCCAAGGACAACTGGGTGAATTACTGTAATAAAAATATATCAAAGACCAGTAATACCATCTGTTAATAAATTATGTTCCTTTGGCTTCAGGAAAACCCTGAGCTGAAATTATTGTATTCGGAAAAGCAGCCCTACGCACTCGATCTGCTTTTATAGACATTTGCTTCTAGCCAATGTGAAGCTAGGATAGTTGGCTATGACGGGCCCCCACCACATGCAGGCTTTTAAATGTTCATATCAGCTGAAGAGAAGGGTTGTTGCACAAAGACCTGTAAGTGTGCTATGGCTCTGCGCTGACTTTCCCCTGTGATCAATCCTTTGTTCATAGAACCATCTTCAGGACCTCTCTGTTTAACTGTAAAATAACGTAAGTAAAATTTTGATATTTTACTGACATATTTTCTCCGGAGTGTGTGGCAAAAACTGGAATGATTTTGTTCTGTGGAGAGATCACATCCCAGGGTATAGTAGATTATCAACAAATTTTAAGAGAGACCCTTAAGAGGATAGGATATGATGACTCTTCCGAAGATGAGTGAGATGCATGGTGCTGATAATACTGATTGAGGGTTCAAACCAGGTATGGGCCATTCACTTAAGAATTGGATGTGATGATCCTTGCGGGTTCCTTCCAACTCAGAATATTTGGTGATTCTCTGTGATTCTCTAATGAGATCCTACATGTGTTCATTCATGGATGTGTTCTGCATGTGGCCAAAGTCATGTTTTTATGGTCTTCTGAAGAATAAAATGAAGTGTGTATCCAGGCCTGGGAGAAGACTCACAGCTGCTGTTGTTGACATGTATTTCTCACTGCCTGGTATTGAGCTATTTTAAGGTGGCATACTATATATATATGGCATATAGCAGTATCATAATAGGCATAACAAGCTTTGGCAGGGTAGCTTGTAGGATTACCACTTACCCTGTCAGTTTCAAGGATTCAAGTTTGACCTAATATCACTAACCTACCCACATCCTGAAACTGTTTAATAAATGTGCGGATTGCCTGCTTCTGTTAGCAATAAAAACATGTACTATAGGAAGCTTAGATGCTCAGAATTTTGGAAGTTTTAGCCAAGATAACTAGATAATCCTTAAAAACTTCTCTAGCAATCTGTGAACTCTCAGGAATGTATTAACTAACTTTACAAAACTCTTTTCACTAGGACTGGACTATAAGACTTGCAGTTTTAGTGGCTCTAGAACAACAGTGTGAAGAAATCAAGCATGCTGTCTCCGATGGCAAGACTGGTGATGGCATTGGAGCAGGGGATCAGGTAATTCCAGTCACTACTCAAATCTAGTTTAAGCACAAGCAGTTACAATTACAGTGGACTGGAGACTTTCCTAAAAGCTATTGTGCAAATTGCAAGAATCAGCAGCTGAACACTGTGCATTCTCTTAATCAGCAGAAGTGTGAAAACATACCACAACCCTCACCAGTTTCGAGGAAAGTGGCTTTCCCCATATTCAGTGGCCTTAAGCAGGATAGAGCTACAATTAGGGTTTTTGTCAGTGCGTAAGCTTCTGATCTTTCAAGTCCTTTAGCCTGGCAGCAATTTCTGTGTCATGTGTGGGGAGAAGACTGAGCACTCTTGATGAGCTTCATGTTTATGAAGCCTTGGCAGTGGGTTCTTACAGATGTGTAATGCAGAGCCATTCTTGGGAACCAGCCCCTGTTGTGGCTGTGATTCTCGCACATATATGTTATTTCAGGCTGGTTACATGTCAAGGGTATTAGCTCTGCATGTTATTGCTGTCTCTTGCTAAGCTTGAGTGATTCTAAAGTACTATGAGGCGAAGACATGGAAAGAGAACATGGAAATGAGGGGCTTATTTCCCCATTATTCAATGCAGTTCCCCAATTTCCAATGCAGGGTTTGATGTTTGGCTATGTCACTGATGCAATTGAGGAATGTGTGCCCTTAACAGTCCTGCTGGCACACAAACTGACTGCAAGCATAAGGGCTCTGCAACGAAATGGAACATGGCCCTGGGTTAGACCAGATGGGGAAACACAGGTTTGTAACAGACACATCAACTGTAAGGGTGAGAAACAACAGAAATAATTTATGCTGTCTGCTACTACATTAGAATTTATATTTGTCAAAAATGGTACTGTCATTCTCATGTTCCAAGGTGATGTGAGTTTCATAAGGTACATTTGTACTTAGCACATATGGTTTGTTTAAACTGTTCTATCAGTGTTTCAGCAGGTCTCTTCAAAACAATACTTGTATTTTCCGTGTTTTCCCCTGGAGATAAGGAACATTAACAAATTACCAACAATCAGGCTTGGGGGTTTTTCTGAATAAATATCAGCTACTGACAGCTGTGTTGCAGAGCTCAGTGGATTAGTCACTGAGCCTACTGTAAAAGTGATGCACTTTGGCTGTCTCAAAGACTGTAAGTTCTCTGTTTTCTGGGCTGTGAAACCTGCAGGACAGGAAAGGCAAAACTTGTATATGGCATTTCCAGTACAGCAAAGTGTTTTATTCTTAGTTTCTGTTACTTAGTGTGGATCAACTGCATTGAGTTACACTGCTGCTTGCAGTACAACATGGATTGTGCCTCGGCCTCTTGTCAGGAGTGTACAGAACATGTGAACAGGCTGATTTCTTTATGATGTATCTATTCAAGCACGTTTGGAGAGTAAGAAAGTAAAGAGACCACTATAGTCTGTAAGAAAACAGATACTAAGGATGGAGCAATGCCAGTTTATACTTGCGTGTGCATAAAAGCTGTGTACAAGGAAGCAAAGGATACAGCCCATCATATCATCTACAGTTGTTCATTTTAGCAGGGTTCTCCAAAATTTATTTTGGCTTTACTTTGCTAATCCACAATTTGAAGTTATGTTAACATAGCAAACCAGATTGATTTTAGCATCAACTGCTAAAATCATAGGATTTTGTAGCTTTCTTCTTGTTATTTTGCTTCTCTGTGCCAACACATGCAATATCCTGTAGTTAACCCTTTTGGTAGTGGTACTTCAGTGCTTCTTTTTCTTAAAGTGAGTTTAAGTATTGACAACAATCCATCATTTTTCATTCTATTTCTCATCATGTGTTTATTTTTAGCTGCAGGAAATAATTGTGTTCATTTCCAGCTTTCAGACAGGTGCTTTTGGCCCTGAGTGTTCATTTTGGCCCTGAGTGTTCATCGTCCATTTTTTTTTTACTCACTAGGTCACAATGGAATACATGGAGTGTAATGGTGCACTGGAGCCCATCCGAGTGCACACACTTGTGATTTCAGTAAATCATGTGCCAGATATACCACTACAACATATACAGAATGAGCTGATGGAGAAAGTTGTTAAAAAAGTCATTCCAGAGAAGTATCTTGATGAGGGCACCATTTACCATCTCCTTCCATGTGAAAATTTTGTAGAAGGCGGTCCTAAGTTACGGTACTTTGAAAAACAAGCCTTGCAGCCTATGCAGGCTTGGATTCCACTTCACCACATGCTTGTAAATGTTCTCTTGAACAATAATGCAATGGAATGGTGTACTTTTAACCAAAAAGTCTTTGCGTTTTTAAGGAAGCTTCAGTTATTTCTACTGGAGCTTTCCTGCTGTACAGCTGTCATCTAAACTGAAGCTATACCTGCTTGGAGAGCCACATGTTCACATTCTTGGATCTTTGTCATGCTTCCAGAAATTATTTTAAATAATGAAAAGCCAGTTCTTAAGTTATGTGCTAAAATGGCTGGCTGGAAGTATCTCTTCACTTCCACATTATAAATCAAAACCAGAAATAACAATCGATCTGATAGCTACACTGAAATTATTCACAAAGCTGAAAAATTTCAAGGGACACTTAACATGCTAAGTATCAATGGTCATTATGATTTGACGTATGTTCTACTTTCCAGGTGTTGGCACTAGATAAGAAGGCCATTGGTGTGAAATTGTAAAAAGTTATGTTACACAAAACTGTCTAGTTTGTGTGAAAAGTTCATAGGGATTATAACTACAAAGTGTGCTCTTGATCACACTGCAATGATGTAGGGATACCACTTCCATTGAGAAATAAATGTTGGCTTTGCTCCCATATTACTTATTTGGAGATTTAAAAATAGTGGATTAGTGCTGTTTATCCTCTTTCAGGATGGAGTTTATCAGCACTCAAGTTCGTTTATCAGCATGTAGTTGCCAGCTTTACTAATCTGACAGGCAGTATTTCTCTCCTGGTTGAGTAAGTTGGATCAGCTCGTAAAGTTGTAGGTGGCAGACAAAAGTCTGTGCAAGTGTTTGGGACTATTATCAGGGGCACAGGAGGGAAGGAAGAAGAAAGAAGTGTAGTATTACTTGTGTCGCTACTGAACCATTAATTTGGAAAAAATCTAGAATTTCTCAGTACTCTTGTGCTAACAACATTGAGCTGCAGTTCCATGAAGCCCCTGCTTCCCCTTCAGTGTATGTATCTAATTGAAGCTTGTTAACCTTTTAGGTCATACGTGATCTGTTTTTGTCTCTCTAAGTTCTTGGCCTTCATCAAAGTTTTGCTGAGTGAAGACTTTGACCAGTTACCCAGAGACAGTATTTCATAATTCCTGATCTGAAGGGAGCATTCTTTTTGTCATGTTTACAGTTGTGCTGCCTTGTTAAAGGTTTTCAAAAATGACTGCAGCACAGATGGCTTAGTACATTTCTGTAGAGGACTCCAGCCACCGAGTGAACTCTTTCATTAAGCAGTTGCATGGGAATGTGAACACTGTGAACAGAGTCATATACATGATAAATAAAAAGGAAAGCTGTACTCATTAACCTAATATGGGATTGGATGAGCTATTGCATCTTGTGAATGTATTTAGTTATTTGTCCTTCAGACTGCTACTGGATTGACTGTCTGGAAGACCATTTTTGATACGTATGGAGGCTGAGGAGCCCATGGTGGAGGTGCATTCTCTGGAAAAGACCCCTCCAAAGCTGATTGTTCTGCAGCATATGCAGCTTGCTGGATTGCAAAATCGTTGGTGAAAGCTGGTCTCTGTAAAAGGATATTAATCCAGGTAAGAGCAACTGTAAAAGTAATAGACCAAATTCTGAAACAGAAATTCTGTCTCAGAGTACATATGACCAACACAACAGCCTCACTCCAGTTTCAGAAAATCTCATAGTAGAATGGGGCTCCAGGAATTTTTTAGGAGCCTTATGAGGGAAACCAAAGACATGGGCCAGGATGGTCCTGAAACAAGGAACGTGTTCTCAGTAATGTTCTTTCTCCAACTCCCTTGTTATCTCATGTCTGAGTACTTCTTTGCATAATCCTTACTTTTTAGGTGATCTGCACACACCTGCATGCCCAGCACCCTGGCCTGAGCTGCACAGCACATTAGAGTTACAGAAGCACTTTCCAGACATAGCTATGCAACTTGCAACCTGCAATAACGAATCTGTTTTAAGCTGTATTTGAAATTACCTTTATTTGTTCCTAGTATTGTCCTATGGTGTAGGGTGTGACTAAAAGCAAAATTCAATTGTTTTAGAGTTTAAGACGAGAACAACTTTCATTAGTCTTATATACTCAGACCACAAAAATGTACTTGTGCATGAATTTTTTTTGACTACTAAGTCAAAGAAGTGGAAAGAGGTATTTTATTGACACCTTGACAGTTTCACCATTAAATGTGAGCAGAATATGACTATTAAACAGTGAGATTTGCCTAGGTAATTTGCAATACTAGTTTGTACAAATACTTGTTCTGAGTAGCTGGTATGTTCTAAGTAATTACATAATATTTCCTAAGTAAGTAAAATGTAGCAACAATCTGGCCAATGTTTTGCTGCAGTGGTGTGTTTAAGACCTTTTACTTTCTCTATGGAGCAGAGGAGAAGCTCACTGGATGTGATTATGATCAATGACATAGTATCCAGACATCCCAATTAGGAGCAAGGCTGCCTGCTTTAGGTGCTGTGCATGTGTTTGACACTTGATAGTTTGCAGTTAGTCAAGAAAAGGGGAGACTGGGGATAAAGTGAGCACAAATAAGTTTTGGTTAGCAAATTGTTGATAATTTCTTTTTCTGAAGGGAAAGAAGATAAACTTCTGATTTCTTGGTATGCACGTTTTGAGTATCGGGTTTGAATAACTATGTCACTTATTTTTGAGTTTGGTGGGAATGTTGTTATTCCAGTAATTCCAAAGACCATCCTTAAATTCCTGAACCTGTCTCTAGACAAGGAAAGAGTGATCTTTTTAACAGAAAATTACGGAGATCTCAGATAATAGCAATGAAGATAAGATGAGAAGATAGGAGACCAGAAAAGCCAATGTCCTTTGAAGCCTTCAAAGGCTGGATTAATGATTAAAGAAAGGAAAAGTGTATCAAGGGGAGATGCAAAAGTGATTTCAGCCCATTATGTCTATGTGCTACACTGAGACCTTGTCAGACTTCACTGAGGCTGACAACTGAGCTGGCTCTCTTATGGATGTTGTTTCCATGCTAACCATCTCTCACAACAAAAGGAAAAAATGGGTAATAGAGGTAACTGCAGTCTAATTAGCTGTATATTCATACAGTATTATTTAGTGTTACATAGAATTGTCAGCTTATTGGTTAATGGCAAACGACACCATAATCTCAAAATTAGCTAAGGGAATGACAGTCATTATTAGAACAGTTTCTGAAAAATCCCAGTTCTTGGTTACTAAGATGCATATAGACAGAACTGAGCCACTAGTCTATTCTTGAAATCTACAGAAAGCAGACACAATGAGGAAGACCAGTGAAAGGTACAAAATAGTTTGCATTGCTTGGTGACATTCAGACAAAACATATTTGCATCCAAATAAACCACAGCAGGAAAAAATTAAGTTTATGTTAGGCTATACTGCAGCAGGGCTGTATTTTGGAAAGGGGACTGGATGACAAAAGAAAATAGATTTCAGGAAAACCTGCTAGAGCTGTGCTGTGCAGTTGTGGTGAAAAGCAGCTAGCATGACTCTTGGATGACAGAGACAAGATGTAGAGCTGTACTTCTGGGTTACTTTGTCTACTTCTGATAGCTGTGTTTCAAAAGGTACATGGCAATATAGCATGAAGTTCTAGGGAGTGCATGGAAGTAACTCACTCTGGGGAAAAAAGTTTGTGAGTGCTTTAGGAACATGGAGATCTTCCTCATCTTGTCCTAGACATTTTCTCTGCCTCAGAAAAGGAAAAAATCAAAACCAAACCATAAATATTTGTAGAATTCAGAGTGTCCAGTCTCAAAGGCATGAAATCTTTGTGCCTAGCTGAAACTGAAGGATGAAGAATGGCAGTAGCTAAGGATGACAGAAAGTACCTCTTTTGTTTTAAAGGAATGTCACCTATGTCTCATATTTTACCAGTGTGCCGGGTTTGGCCAAGACCTAGCAATAGATCCTCTGGGAGAAAAGTCAGGTTACAACCACCCTTCCCCCCCACCAGGTTCGGGAAAAATTTCCTTGAAGGAAAAGTGAAGGAGATAAAACCTATTTATTAACAAACACACAGGAAAAGGATAATGATACTAAATAGCAAAACCCCTCACTATAACGAGAAAACCCGGGAAGAAAATTAGAGTCCTCTNCAGGCTGAACACCCTCTGAGGAAAACATAATTTTCTAACATAGAAGACAAATAGCAAAAGGATATCTCCTAACTTTCTTTATGGAGACAGGATGTTAATAATAATGACCCTGAGACATATGATAAGTCCTTCTTTTCTCTTAAGCAAAAAGCAGGAAGGACTGTATTAACTGTATTTGGGTTGTATGCTTGTGTTCTACAGCTATCATATGCTATTGGCCTCAGTCAGTCTCTTGCCATCTCAGTGTCTCATTATGGAACATCAGGCAGATCTGAAGAAGAACTGCTTGAAATTGTCCAGAAAAACGTTGATCTACACTTTGGAGCTATTATAAGGTTAGTGTGATGTAGTATTTACTGTAGGGAATCATATTTTTAATGCTCTAACAGTTTAATTATTTGTCTTATAACCTCAAGAAAGTCACCTTCATCTTAAATCTCTAATTGATATAATTTCTGCTTTTCCCTCATCTGTGCATCCAGTACAAAATAAAAGAGCCAATTGATAAATCAGGTCACAAAGTGCACTGAATAAGTAAGACCTGCCTAAATTACACCATGTATATCAACCAGTAACCCTGGTAGTGAGCTGTGTTGTAACTCATTAGCCAGGTGGTAGCGTGCCTGGTGAAGCAGAATTAAAGTTTAACATTAGACTTAGTTAGGCTTTCCAGTCTGTTTACAGGGTGTGTAAGGCTCCAAATCTCTGCCTTACCTGAAGGGCAACAGAAATATTGGCTCTTTCTGAAAGAAGTATCGGGCTAAGAATGGTCTCTGTGCCTTTGATATTCAGGGGGCAACAACTTATTAGACAGCTGAAGGGCTCTGGTGGTCTCATGTCACAGCTTGGAGTCAACTAAACTTAACTAAAAAAGGAATCCAGCTTTCTTAAATGCTCTCTTAAGATCAGAACTATTGTAATGAAACTATTGTAATTGAACTATTGTATAAATATAAAAACCAGAACAAGGATAGCCATGAGATGAATGTTCTTGAAGTGGAAATTCAGTTGTGATCAGAAGTGTCACTGAGGCTACCATGCAGACATGACATGCAAACCCAAACCTATTAACATTGCCTTTTGCAGCCCACCATTTCTGGAATATTTCTGGGCCTGAAATAGTAGGTCTTTTAGACAAATACAATCCTTACATTTAAAGAAGCATGGGAATTACTCTTTTCTTTGAGAGAAGAAAGGACTGGAGGAGAGGAGCAGATCAGCACTTGTCCTTATCAGCAGTTACTGACCTACATTCCAGTGAGCTGTAATTTGACCCCAGCATTTCTCACTGTTCTTCTCCTATTTGTGACTAACTCACATGTTTCTTTATGTAAACTTTAAGACAGCAGAGCTTCTTGCTTTTTTGTAGTATGGCTTCCTGACACCTAAGGGTACAGGTTCATTTTCTCAGTTCTGAATAACTTCCTGATCTTTTGGCTGATTTTCATGAAACCTGATAAACTGGCCCTCTTAGAAGTTTTGTGTAATGGAGAGAGACATTATCTCTTCCCGCTTTTAAGGGAGCAACCACATTGTGAGTTCCTCCTTTGTTTTAAGTCTGTGAAATTGGCATAGGAGCACAAGCCTGAGATAGACACCAGCAAGAACTTGAGTCCATGCACATACTTTATAATTTTGAGCAATGCAGATTTTAAAAGCTCTGTTCTAAAATGCTACAACATAAATGTTAGCTATCTCATAATTTGAGGAAAATGCTTTTTAACGAGATTTAAGATTCACTTCTGGTTTAAATCCAGAGCTATTAATATCATTCCTTTCTCTATATTCCAGAACAATCTTGAGCATATTTGTCTCTGAGGGGAAAAAAAAAATCAACATGAATAGGAAGTGTCTTTTTTTCCCCTTGAAAAAGGAAATAGTTTTCTGACAAGCTATATCAACATTCTGCTGCTGTGCTCAGCCTTCTGCATTCCTTTTCCGAATACGCAATATATATGCTAAGAGCAGAGCTGACTTATAACTTTAATAGTCAAAGATAATGCAAAGCACTATGGCAACTTCTATTGATAAGTAATGTTTTTCAAGTGTTATCAGTTCACAAATATAATCAAAACTGTTTGTTAGCTTTATCATTGTGGCAGTTCATCACTAATAATTTGTGTGGGGATTCCCAGACACTCATCTTGATTTGTTGTATTGAAAAATGCTGCATTTAAAAAATACACTTTCATAATCCTGGAAGTGGTGAAGGCAGTAGGAAAGGAAGAAAGCAGGGATTAAACCATAAGCATCGTTTAGTGAATATTTCCTTGTTAAGCATCACTTCACCATATTTAAAATCATATAAATGGTGCTGGCTGTCCATTCTAAGCAACTATTCATTGACATAATTTATGATGTCTTACTTTTCATTTAATCAGCAGTGGTATTTCAACAGCATTTGCCTTAGGATTAAGCACAAATGACTCCTACAGTAGCCATTGCAGCATGTGACCATGCTGCACAAAATATTACTTGAAACAAGACTTAGTTGCTCTACATCAAAAATGTCCACATAACTGCAAGAATGTGTAATCTCTTCACCCTCTGAAATGTATTGATTATCCTGTCAGTACGTGTACTTCTCTTCTTACTTTGTCATTTCTCCACCAATCTTCTCTCCAGCAGTTTACAATGTGAATCATCCATTTAAAGTTTGCTTTCAAAGATAATTAAAGCAAGGAAATACCAGACAGGAGAAAGCCCAAGCAGATGAAAAGGTTTCAGGTCTTTCATGAAATGAAGAGAAACTTCTATGTAGACACCTGTAGCTAACCATTTAGCACTGCTGCAATCCACTATATTGTGCAAGCTAAAAGGCAACAAGCGTGACTTGCACCTTCATTATGATTTTTCTGGTCATAATTATGTCAGGTTATGCTCTATTCTCATGATAAGCTCTCTTTTTTTCCTTCTGTAAATCTTTGTGGGGAAGGAAACAACACCTAGGTTTTATTATCTTCCAGGGATGATACTGATTATCCCTCTGATGTGATAATATCCCTAGGTGATAATATACATTGGAGTAGAGTTAAGTGTAAGACTGTTTTTGTTTTTTTTTCATTTAGGGAGCTGGATTTGAAGAGGCCAATCTATCAAAAAACAGCATGCTATGGGCACTTTGGAAGAGAGGAATTTACTTGGGAAATACTCAAAAAGCTTGTGTTTTAAGCTTTTCAAAATGTTCCATGCTATTGACATGTGGTTTAATAATCTGATAAATTTCAAGCAGTTGAAGGAAAGACTATATCTACTCTTTTAAAAATTACATTCCGTAGTTAATAGATACTCTGAAAATTATTTGTATCTGATTTCTTAAGTTGCACCAAGGAAAATATAGGTTGGATATTAGAAAAAATTTTTTTACAGAAAGAGTGATAAAATATTGGAATGGTTTACCCAGGGAGGTGGTGGAATCACCATCCCTGGAGGTGTTTAAAAAGAGATTGGATGTGGCACTCGGTGCCATGGTTTAGTTTAGTTGAGGTGTTAGGACAGAGGTTGGACTCGATGATCTTGAAGGTCTTTTCCAACTTGGTGATTCTGTGATTTTGTGATTCTAACTTTTACAGTCCCCTTACAATTTTAATGCACACAGCCCTATCTAGGACAGTATTCACCTTTGGTAACATGTGAATGATTTAGGCCTTTGACTGTGATCAGACATTAAAATGGTTGTGGGTATTGATGCCATTCCTATTCTGTCAGGGAAGTCCACTATTGTTTACCCAATTAACTCTGTACTGAAGTAGATGAAGTTGGTGAGGTAACTTTAAGAGCTCCTTGTGAGAGGAGAGCAGAAATAGCACAAATTGCTGTAATTATTTGGGCCAGAACTTCCATGGCTACAGCTTTAATTAAGGTGCTTCAGTTATGTTTTAAATCAGTAAAAATACCCATTTCTGAACACTGGTCATTCTAACCCTACATATATGTAGCTCTTAGGTAGTGTTATTTGTTTGCTTTTAACATTACAATTTCATAGTTGTATCTACAAATATTGATGAACTCCTATGTTGTGATTCTTTTAATAATTTATAGTTATTCTCTCAAACTTGAATTTTCCATGTCTGCATGAATTGAAATTGGTTGCATAAATTTTCAACTACGTTTATTTTGGCTACTTCTGAAATGTAATAAAATGTAAGAAACACTTGGAGAACATGCCTTTCCTTTTACTTTTCTGTCTGAAAGCATAAAATGGGGAGAGAACATTCAAAATCATTTAGGTTCTCTTCAAGGACTACAAAGGATGTAAGTGGTTGAATATCAAAAATAGCAATTCTGGCAAGCAAATTTATCATTAAATTGATACCTAAGACAGAATGTTGGAATGTTATAACTGCTCTAATATGAGGGAATTTTAATAGAACACTAAGCAAAACGGCTACCTCGCCCCTTTAACAAAGATAAAAGCTTCAGTAGTAAGTCTAACCAAATGCAAGTAGTTGATTATATCATTAGTCTCAAGCAAGTTTTAAAAAGCTTCTTCCTCTTATGCAAAGACTGATCAATCCTTTCACAGACCAGAGCTGACGTGAAGTCACTGTACAGCTGTACCTGCACCTTACCTGGCCTGGTACAGTTAACCTGATCCAGAACAGCAGTGCTGCAGTCAGTTCTTGTGAACTATACATGGGACACATTTTTCTTGCACAATAAAACAAAATTAATTTCTGCAATTCTTTAGCGGGCATTTTTGGCATTTTTTTTTTTAATGACAAGTTTTCCTTTTTATCACACGACCCTGGACCCTATCATTGCCTGAAAATCCAGTTTAGTTTGCATATGGCCATGTAGGCATAAAACCTATCATTAACCTTTGTTAAAATTTGTTCCAAGCAGTATTGTCTAAGAAATGGTAATGTAGCTTGCTAATTCTGAAATGTCAGCATAATTTCCACTTTTAGTAATATAGGGGTACAGTGTTTAAATGGCAAGGGGTTGCAGACATCACTACACAGTAAAATTACTATAATGACCTTTTAAAAGACAGTTCAGTAAATGGGCATATAGTCTTAATTTTACAGCTGTCTCAATTACAGTTAGTATCAATTTTACTGTCATAATACTTCACCCTTCCCAAGTGAAATAGTGATGCTTTGGTTATCACAGAAGAAGAGCATTTTGATTAAAAGTCTTTCATTGAATTTAATAAAGAAATTATTGTTCAATGGAGGTGTCAGTTAATCACGGCTTATCATCATACAAACAAGCAAAGAAATACCACCTAAAAACCCCACAGTGTATTTTAGACAGTAAGAACACATTCCTGAAATGCTTCTTTCACCTTGCTTTCTGGCTCCAAATTTAAAGATGTTTTCTTCAAGGAGTTGGACAGACCCCAAATCTTTCTTTCCCTTGTCATTGACTGGTGTTTCAAAGAAGCCAGAAGCACCAACGGCAGAAGAAATCCCTAACTGCAGACTGGCACAGTGTACATTCAACTCCAGAGACCCTGTCCACAAATTTCAGTGGGTTTTCTAATAACCAGTAAATTAATTTTAGTTGTACAGGGTAGCTAATTTTCCCTATATGAAAATTTCCAAAAGAAGAGCAAAAAGATACATGCCTTATTTGAAGCCAGCAAACAGAGAAAAGATACCTCTGCTAACTTTGTAATGTCTAATCCAAAGCTAGAGACCAAACTATGGCTCCACAGAACCAGTGAAGTACCTTTTTTTTGAATGATTGGCATATTTTCATAGTATCATTCTAGAAATAATTAACTTAAACTAGAAACTAAACTGTAAAGGGTTCCCAAATCAGACATAAGCATTAAGATGGCAGTTATTGCTGAAAATTTAGCTAAATGAGAATGTAGCATACATACACAGAGATCAATTGAAATATCTTTATTTTTAAATGCTTCAACTACTGCTTTATTAACCTTGTTATTTTAACATCAAATGAACAGGCTCTTATTTGAAATATGCGGCTAGAGTATGTTATAAAAATCTCCCAACATATACCAGGTGATTATCTGAATACAAAAAAACCCACACATCAGAAGAACACAACTTACGCATTGTGTTTTGAAACTAATACAAAAAGCCACATGAATGAAAAATTTGTACTGCACAAAACTACTTGGGTGTAACATGGATGTACTACTGGCTGTTCACTTCCCAAAGCTGCTGATTCTTGCTGGATTTTGTAAGGAAGAATTAAGCCAAAATCTTTCAAAAGGGCATAGTTTCACTCAAACCTAGGCTAGACAATTAGGAAAGAAAATGGCTGGATGGAAGTGCCACCTTGGCTGCAAGAGTGCCTTTGGTATAGTTCGGATCTCAGAAGAAATTTAGGGTTTCTGCATGCAAATTGAAGATATTCAATTACGGATGGTCAAGCCTCTTTTGTTTGCTTTGTGTGAAGATTAGCTTTATGTCTCATTCTTTTGGAGTACATCACAAGAGCAATTGCAATAAAAAAGACAAACATTGAAGAAGTATTTAATCTTCTTTCTGAGATGTACTTCTAAAATAGATTTTCAGCTGTGCTGAACCTAATGAACCCTATCTAGATCTATGGAGACATTATTATGTGTGCCATTTTCTAGTTATATTTTGATTAAAGGTTATATAGAGAAATGCAAAGTAGAATGTTAATTCATTGCTATTTAATTAATTTAATCCCTAAGAAGATGAAAGCAATTACTGGAATGAAAATTAAAGTGCTATCTTTACTACATGTTAATAGAAAAAACGAACTTTTCATTTAATAATTCCCCAGATTATGGTTCTGCCCTGCCTTGACCTTATGACACAAGAGGAAATCCCTTCTTTACCTCCTTCCCCACCCAACATTTGTGGCCAGAATGATTTGTGGTGCATTCTGCATGAAGCTGTAGAAGAAAGAGGACTAGGTGAGAGTTAAAATGGGAAGGCTGGAGCAGAGCTTTTTAATCAGGAGCTCAAGCATCCCACTGGAGTCCACTGTGGTTGTCAGAACTGGGATGCAAACTAGTAAGAGATGGCACAACCTTGTTTTCCTCTGCTTTTCAACAGGAACTGTGCCAGCATATAAGTGGATAAACCTTACTGCTTTTAGCAACTTAAAAAAAATCCATAGGCCTCTCAAGCTGCATAAACAAAAAGAATACATTACTTTTTTCTCTGACCTAGAACTCTTTGAAAACTGGAGCATTTTACCACACTTTTGCCTCAGCAAGAAATGAAAATGTCAGCCACCACCACTGCAGAGCCTTCTAGACTCACTGAATGATCTGTTTGATGCTCTCCAGTATGGTCCTGGATATTTAAAACCACAGGTCAGTAAAATACTACCCAGGTATACTTTTAAAGTTTTTTAATCCAGAAAATTCATATAAATCACAAATCTTATCTGCAGTAGCTGCAGTGTCAAATCCATCCTGATTCTTTCAAATGTAACATTCCTGCTGTCTATCCTACATTTTTTCTAATACCTCCTTCATGTGTAACAGATAGTTGCTGTTCCTTCAATCTTTCTGAGAACAAGCTCCCACTGTAAGCTATGACTGACCTATCTGACCAATTTCAAGCAACAACTGGTTGAGCTTTTAGTATCAAATCTCATACTTGGTGCCTACCTGCATATAATTTTTGGAATGGAATTTTGATTGTTTGTGTCAAGAGCCTTTCTGAACAGTCAAATTAAATCTCTTGCACAAGCAGTAAAACTATAAAGTTTTAAATACAATCTGTTTTCATGGATGAAAACTTTTATTTACTAATTTTTATACATTAAGAAGGTACACATTGATACAGAAGCAAGATTCTCAGACAATACATTTAACGGCATTTCAATCAGACAGGGTGCTGCTGAAACAAATAAAGTCTTGCTGCCTTGTTATCCTCAGCTGTTTCTTCTGACTTTAGGACACCTCTTCTGTGCTGAGATAAATGTGACGCTTATCAGTGAAACAGGGAATTTTAGTGTGGCATTAAAGCCAGTTAGCAAAAAACCCACCAATAACCAAACATCCAAAAGAGGTTATTTTAGCCCAGGTCACTCAGTCTGTTACTGAAGTTACATCAGAAACCTCAGTCTTCATTTGAGCTGAACTAATATGAAGTGGTTGCCTCATATTCCATCTACAACTGTCTTCCATTCAGGAACAAGAAAGGTGCTAAAATAAAACCTAGGCCTTCAAAACCAGAAGGATTGCTTCTGTGGTTCCTCATAGAAGTTCCTGTCCTTTTTCCAGTGGCCTTTTATGAATGAGTCTTTGAAGGGGTGGGTGCAGGTGAATTATATAAGGGATAGTGACTGGAACCATATGGTGTAGCAAGCCTAATTAGCAGTGGTTGTTTGTAAAAAATAATTCCAGCATTTCCCTGAACAAAAATAACCAGAAAAGTGAGAAACCAAAACTGGACTGAAGGTAGGATGCTCCTGCAGGTAGGAATTTTCTGCAAAGAAGTAATTGTGGTATGATTTACTGTAACAAAAGAAGTTTTATTACAGTGAAAATTGAAAGAGAAAAATAGCAGCTGAGCTGACCTCTGCTATAGATAGAAGGAAGCTCTCTATTATAATCTTTGATAATTTTTTTTTTTTTTTTTTTTAAATTAAAGGTAAAAAACATGGGATCTCCAGGTAAATCTACTGGCCTTTAAGACAATACTTCTTGATCGATCAAGTGTTACAGAACAGTGAGGGAATCACAAGAGGCCATGCCCCTGTAATTTACACAGTGCATGAAGAACAGCAAGTTCTTAGTTTATGGAAGTTGATTGAGAAATACAACTTTAAAAAATGTAACCAGTCATATGTGCAGGAGAAAGCAGCCATGGCCACCTGAAATCTTACAGAATTTGGGGATGTCTGGTATCGTCCTTAAGTAATGGCTGCTGGTGGGGTGCAGACACTAAAGACTGAACTTCTGAAAGAGAATCTTGACTATCAGTGTTATTTCTGAGACAAAAAGTTTGGAGACAAGCCTTGCTTGTAGTGATCTGCTGATCAGGTCATACAGCCTTATTCAATAAACGGGCAGGCCAGTTTGGTATCTGCCAAGCACACAGAGGAGTCCGCCTTACCTGTAAAAACGCAGGCTGACACTCTCTATGGATACAGCAATTCCCAACATTCATGTGTGTGTTGGTTTTTGCATTCACGTGCATAGCCTGGTTTTTGGCAGTGGTGGGGGCCCACAGAAGTGGCTTCTGTGAGAAGCTGCTGGAAGCTTCCACCATGTCCAGCAGAGCCAATCTCTGAAGATGGACATGCTGCTGGCCAAAACTGGGCCAGTGAGAGAGGCTGGTAACGCCTCTGTGATATTTAAGAACAAATTAAAACAAAAGTTGGGGCGCAGTTTTAATTCTAGCCAAAGAGGAGGAGGTGAGACAACATGGAGGGACACAACATGGAGACACCAAGGTCAGTGGAGAAGGAGGGGGAGGAGCTGCTCCAGGTGCCAGAGCCGAGGTTCCTCTGCTGGCCGGGGTGAGACCATGGTGAAGCAGCTGTGCCCCTGCAGCCCCTGGGGATCCACGGGGGATGCAGAGATCCAC
>VWZQ01003176.1:814875-900101 GCA_013397015.1 Myiagra hebetior
CTGAGAATGGAGCTCTGAAATGCCTCAGCAATGCAAAACCTGTCTCTGGGCAATAGCTGGGATGGGTATATCCATATCTGTGCTGGTAATCTGTATGGGGGAATACTAAGATGATTTTGGTGATACAGAAAGCTTCAGAAGAGTGTCTTAAAACCATCTATAAACATTTACATGAGTGGAAAAAAATGAGTGAGAACGCCCCAAACGTATTTTACATTCTTTAGACGCCCCTAGAAGTTGTTCTACTCTTAACCTTCATTTTACCATTTGCCTCTGTTAGATCTTCTGTACAGGTGTTTGCTTGTACAGGTTTGTTGAAAGTGCTTTTAAANNNTTGCAAAATATATTGGTCAGAGGGCTTGGAGTAAACTGTTAAAGTGGAGGAGAAGTTTTGCCAGTAAACTTGTCCTTACTAAGGGTATATTAAAGCTGCTTTAATAGACTACTTCTTCAAGGGAACCAGCATCAAACTGTGAATGAAACTGCTTTTAAGAATGAAGCAATAGGACTAGATTCACCTTTTGTGTAAGAATTGTTATAATCAAAACCAGATGGTTTTAAAAATATTAAATTAAAAGTACTGTCATAACATACTGGTATCCCAGAAAGTCCATGGATTTAAACATGGTGTCTGCTGGAGCGCTACAGTAGTAGTGAGCCAAACACTACGTGGAGTGAGCCATGTTGTGTGTAGCTGAATTTTGTTCAGGTGAAAGAGTGAAGTGACAGAATAGGAAACTGACTTGAAGCTGATGTTTTGAGAGGGGCATCATTGTAAAAGGTGAGCTTGTAGGCTATAGCAGCTGGATTCTCTATAAAGCAGGTGCAATGAAGTAGGAATTAACCAGGTGTGATACCACTGGCTTTTCTCTGGGAATCTGCACAGTTTAATGAACTTTATTCTTGTTTAGTGTTTCAGTACTTGATAATAAGGTGCAATCACTGAAGTAAACATTTGTATTTTAAGCTAGTTATGTACTCTCAAAGTTTTACTGTCTCAATGAGGTTTGCACACTGTTCTTGAGCAAAGGGAAGTGTTTGCGGAAAAAGATAGTTTGACAAATGGAGCTGGAAGGGAAGTATTCTGTGGAATAACACATTGCAATTTAGTAACAATATTACCCTTATTGGAATGTGTGCTTCGGTGCTTGTAAATGCTTTCTGCTTTTAATATGAAGCTTGAAGAGAGACAATTATTTTAAAAATAGGAAGTGTATGTTTAAAACTTATCTTTCTTGGTTATTGCTGCTTTTATAGGAACTGTTAGCAGTGTAATACCAAAAAGTTTAATTGAAATTACCTAGTAATCTGGTAATACTGGCTGTACTGAGTTTTAGTTTTATAAGGATTTTTTAAAAAAATGGCTTCATAAGAAATATGCATATGCAGACTTAACAAAATGCAGGAAAGTAACAATGTCAATGTGCTCTTGGCATATGTACAAGAAAGGAATATAGTATTTGAACTCTTGTGTGCAGGTAACCAGCAGTCTTGACCAGACAATGGAAAATGTGTGCTTGGTACATTCAGAAATGTATCTAAATTAATGTATTTATTCTGTTAGACTAAAACAATTGATGTACCTGAATATTGAAATTAAAACTGACTTAATGTGCCTTCTTCTTGTAGGGGGTTTTGCTTTTGTCTATGAAGCTCAAGATCTTGGAAGTGGCAAAGATTATGCTTTGAAGGTAATACTAATGTACTTCACTATAGATTTATAAGGTCTGTCTTTCAGCTTGATATATTAGCATGACAGGTAATCCTTGATGTATGCCACGGAACAAGTAACTTGGAAAAATCCAGTATAATACTGATGTTTGTAGCCTACTGCTTAGAATAGTCATTCCAGGTAGAATCCTGCTCTTCAAACATAGACGACAAACATGGGAATTGGTCTTTTAGGTGCCACTGGTCTTTATTTTTCGTTTGGTCTAGAAATTCATGACCCAGTCCAAAACATTTTTTTCCATGGGTAAAAAGAACATTTCATAGTTACCTGAAGTGGGGTGCAGGGATCTTTTTCACTCATCAGAAGCAGATTTAGGCTACCTTCTTGCTTTAAGAGTAAGTTTAATTAGTATTAAAACTAATGCTCCACACTTTCACTCACTGTTTAAGCATTCAGACTGGTACTTTTTAGAGACACTTCTCTGGATTCTTGGTTTCTAGAGGCTTCTGGTAATCAGCTGTAAATGGGGTAGTTGTGTGAGGGGTGGGAGAGGTAAGATGGCATTATACCACCAGCAGTAACACTGGTTTTTTTCTGTTTCATGCCACATCCTGCAGTAACAAAACATGTGACCAAAGCCATATACTATATGTGTTCAAAAGGTGCTCTAGAAGTAGCCCCATTAAAAAATAACAGGTAAAGGGTGAACCATTACTATACTTCCTCTGTTCTGTAAAACTGGTACTTTTGTGGCAAATGCTCAGGCTGATTGTAGTCAGATGTTGACTGCAAATTCAGGTAATACTAGAAACAGTAATGCTTAATTTTTTTAATTTTTACTCAAGTACCATTGAAAAAGTTGGGCTACATAATTTGGAGGAGTTTTGTCTAGAGAGAGTTGTAGGTTGTTGCTGAATATTTCAGATAGAAGGTGAATCTTTTCTTGTTAGCCCACAATGCTTCAGCCAGGACACTTTAGAGTTTTATGTATCAGAACTATCAGAGCAGTTGCTTTTAAGAGTGTCAAAAGTTGTAACTGCTCAATTACCACTAAACCTGAATAGTCCAGGTAACTGGAAAACTGGTTATTATTTTATGGCAGAATGTCAAAATGTACAATAAGCCAACTCTGTTTATTACCCCATTACAGTTCCTTAGGTTTTTGACTGTAGTTCATCCTTTGTATTCAGTGGAAAAAGATCTATGCACTGTTATTCTATAAGTTTTAGTAACTATTTCTTCTCAATTATTTTGGTTTTTTTGACAGCGATTATTATCTAATGAAGAGGAAAAGAACAAAGCCATCATTCAGGAAGTTTGTTTTATGGTATCCTTTTCTGTAATATATTTAACTGTCTGGTATTTTTGGGAAACAAAGGACTGCTGTACAGATTCTGTTTTTTTTTCATTCCATACACTACCTTCTTAGGCTGACATTCTGGAGGTCTGGGTTCATGGTTTGTCATGAATCTGGTACCAACATCCAGAATTCAGTTCTTCAAAAATTGCTGCAATACAATGTGTGCAGATAAATCTTGTAGCTGGTGCAGACTGTGCCGTGTACTTCTAGCAAGAAGTGAAATTCCTGTTTGGGCTTTCTCGAAGCCCTATGAATGTAGTCAAGAGACCTTTTGACTATTCAAATGATACTTAGATGCACTGGATTTATTGCTCTTTGCTTTTACTCTCAATGTTTATTAATTTCTGCTTGGATACATCTGGCTTTAAGAAGTAATGCTGGATGTTAAGGAAGAAATTTCAGTAGACTACATGCATCAGAAACAAGAATCAGATGTTTCTCAGTGTCCTTGCTGTTCTTGTCTTCAATCAGATAGTAGGGTGTAATGTAATCTCAGGGTAATTTCAGTCCTTGATTTTAGTAAATTGAATATTTTCTCCCTGGCTTGGCTCCTCTTAGACCCTCAGTTTGTTTCAAGAGTCAGTGAGTAGCTGTGGTATGCTGCTGTGTTCCACTCTGAGTATTCAGCTTCATTTTGAATTAGCAGGCAAATCCACTGATCTTAATTTAAGCTACTCAAACATTTCTTTTTATGATTGCTGATGTTTGGCAAATTCTTAGCCTAAACACCACATTATAGAAGTTCACTTCCAAGAACAGAGTACCGTAGCACTATACATTTTCTATCTACTCTGA
Source organism: Myiagra hebetior (assembly GCA_013397015.1). NCBI lineage: Eukaryota > Metazoa > Chordata > Aves > Passeriformes > Monarchidae > Myiagra > Myiagra hebetior. Next base: position 818,703 of record VWZQ01003176.1, read on the forward strand.
GTTCTTTACTCTTGGAAAGATAATGTCCATGTTCTTTGGATGTTTTTCACAACTCAAGAGTCCTTAAAGCATGTGTACAATGTGCTGAAGGGTTAATTGTTGCTGACTTCCTGAGATAAGACTGTGAAGTGCAGTTAATTCCTGCAGCTCTGAATAGAAGGTTGTGGAGAGATGCGTAACATCAGATTCATGCAAATTGCATAGATCCAACTTGCTCTTTTGTAATAGCTTTGTTCTACTTACAATCTTTGCTGTTCTCCCTTCAGACTTGGTGAATGCATCCTGTAAATAGATTGTGTTTGTCTCATTGGCACGAGTCTCGGTGTATGCACAGACAGGCATAATGCAACATAACTTCCACTTGCAGGAGCTGAGATCACTTACACTGTACTCCCCTTTACATAGCTCAAAAATGATACCTCGAATTTTTGAACTGGAAGTGAAACATGATAGTTTTAGCATGAAAAATTATTACCGATGATGGGAGGATAAGTTCCTTGCACTTTTAGACCTCTAATTGTTTTGGACTTTATTTTAATTATTTAAAGTTGAAGCATGACATACTTGATACTTCCTTGGGAAAGAGATGAGGATACAATAGCCCTTTCTAGATCAGCCATCTAGAGAAGTAGCTGAAAATTACAAGATGTCCCTCCCTGCTACTCATGGTAGGCTCTTGCAGTCATTGTCAAAATACAAAAAGAACTAGGTGTGTTACTGAGTCCAGTTTCCTCTGAGCTGTAATCAAACGGATTTTTTAAATATTTTGTTTTGACTTTTTATTACATTACCTTAGGTTGCTGTCTCAGCAAAGGCATGGATTTTCCTGTTTTGCTTAGGGTATTGATTGCAGCTGTTAGGCTTTCTGTGGTTTCAGGATAACATTTCAAATGAGCTACTGGATGCAGTAGTATCAATGAACTTAGCAGTCATCTTCCTTGAACGTGTTATCTCCAGAAAAAACTTTCAGGTCATCCCAACATTGTCCAGTTTTGTTCTGCAGCATCCATAGGAAAAGAAGAATCAGACACGGGGCAGGGAGAGTTTCTTCTGCTTACAGAGCTGTGTAAAGGTAAACTTTATTTCTTTTCCCAGCACTGCACATTGCTTCTGGCAGCTGTTTTTCACAGGTTGCTTGTTAACTTACAAGCTTTGAATGACTGTAGAAGACAGCATGGTTCAGTGGAGCTAGAGTTCAACCTTGTCTTTTATAGGGTAAAGATCATGGTTTTTTAGACTACAGTTTAACCTTGTTTTTAATATGAGGTAATAAGTTTTTTGTGTTGAAGACTAGTCAGAGAAAGGAAGAGTAGCAGTAGTTCCTCAGAGTACTTATTCTTTTGTCATTGTAGTCAGTGTGGACTTGCCATTTTCAGAATATCTATTACATGCAACTCAAGACTGTAAATCTTTCTTGACAAGGGTCTATTTGTTTCAAGAATTTGCAGTGTTCTCTGTGCTTATGTGAATTTCTCTGATTTCTTGCAGGACAGCTGGTGGAATTCTTAAAGAAAGTAGAATCCAAAGGACCAATCTCTTGTGACACAGTTTTGAAGATCTTTTATCAGACCTGCAGAGCAGTGCAGCATATGCATAAGCAGAAGCCTCCTATTATCCATAGAGACTTAAAGGTGCGTTACAATATTTAAATAAAGGCTGAACTTCTAAACAACAAAGGAGCCTCTTGGGCTGGATCAGGGTTAAGAATGACTCTTGAGCATGGTGCTTAGATCTATTTTCTTGCGACAACTGCTGAGTGTTAGTGAAGGTCATTACTGAAATACTTGCATCTCTTCAAACAACGTCTTTTCCTTGTGCTTGGGGTTAAGAACTGCTTGTACTCTGAAACAAGCTGGCAGAAAAGTGGTTTATCACGTTTTGCTGATTGAGTTAGCCTAAGTGTGTTTTTGATAAAATAACCAGTTATAACTAGGGAGCTGCAGTGCTTGGATAAATAGGTGTCTTAATAGAAGAGGTAGAGCTTTGAAGGAGAAGAATGTTGAATTATCTGTGAAGGATTAATTGCCATTGAAAATGTGTAGTAAGTTGTTAGTTTTAAAACTGGCAACTTGCATTGTAGTTCAGTGCTTGTTTGTAATTTGAATTTTAAAATTTGTTAGGCATAATAGATTTTGTTTCTGAGGGTTTTTTGTGTATGTTTGTTTGTTTTATTAACCTTTACCTGGAGTCTATAGGGTTATGCTGTAAAAGGTGTTCTACCCATAAGTGCTTTGGGGATTTGAAAGAACTTACCTGAGTTTGAATTTTGTATTTTGAAGACAGGGTGTCACTTTTGCTTCTTCACTTAGATGAAGAAGCCCTAATCATATGTGAGATTCTGCTGTATCATGAATATATTTGAGTTTTTATTAACATAAACAAAATAAGGGAGAGAAGATGGTTACTCGTGGAACAGCATCTGAATTTCACATGTGTCTGTATCCAGCCTGATTTCATTTGAATATAAAAATAGGAAAATTTGTTCCTCCTTAAGTAAGCATGTAGTCAGTTACTTTAGGGAAAGGAAAATAAGACCACTCTTTTGGAAGTTAATATGTTAAGTGTTTTCAACACTCTTGATGACAGCTTTGATGTCAGCTATTAATATAGCCCATAAATATAAACCTAGCTGTTTTGACAGAGAACTTTTTTTTTTTTTTGCTTCGTACCATTTTTCGCTTTGAACAGGCTTTTAGGTTGTGAGGTCATGTCAAAGACACGTTAACCATTCCTCACTGAAATTTCTATAAGCCAGCCCCTAGCTTTTAGAAAAGGTGCATCTCTCATTTGGAAAAAAAAGAGTAAAAAACCCTATTTTTTTCATAGCCGGCTGCACTGATGTTGAGCTAATGCTGTAATTCAAGAACTGTTTTGTCTTCTCAAGGAGTGTACGTTCCTGACAGAGATAAAACATGGGACAAGACAGGAATTTGGCTTTGTGTTGGTCTCGTGTTGCAGGGGCTGCAAAGCAAGGTTAAATGATTGTTGTGCATCAAGTGGCAGAGGCCTTTCTACAGCCAGGAGCCAAATAGGGATCATTTAACTGTGCTACCCTTTTTAACAGGCTAAACTAAGGTCAGCAGCATAGAAAACTGTAAATCAAAAGTTTTGAGCCAATTAACTTTGGCACCTTTTCCTAATATTATACAGAGGTACAAATTTCATTTTTCAGCCCTTCAGTGATCATTACTTCAAGTACATCTGCCCAATACCTTTACTCTTTCCTTAGGTTTCTTCCACATTTCAATTAACAATACAGGAAGGTTGGAATTTATGAAGTAGAAAAAGGCAGGGATAATGGATGATAAACTATACAGGCAACACATGGTCCTCAAATAGCTGTTTCCTGTGTCTGTACATGGTCGCAGCTGCTGCTTTATAGGTGTCTCCTAGCAGCTTGCTTCTCTACTAGTACCATCCTGTTTTGTGTCTATAACAATCCTAACCTCCACTCCACTGCATTTAAGCTAAAAGTGTTCAGTTTTATGCCTGAAAACATTTGGATTCTAAGACACTGCTTCTTCAAGTTCTCATGTGAAATGTTGGCCTGTTCTTAGGCTCTAATGAAATTATTTCTTTTCCCCCTGGGATTTATTTCTCGTTTTCCTGAATGTTTCCTGCTCATGGTGTGCTTGGTGCTTCCTTTTAAAACTTGGCTATGTTGCTACCATATAAAACTACAGTATTGTCAGAAATCTTTGTTCTCCTGTAAGCAGTATTTTTGGCTCAAGTGATTAGTTTTTATATGTATGCACAAGTAAGATGATGTGTAAAAGCACGTGTCTTAGTGTACAGGGCAGAAAAGAATGCATTTTTTAATGTATTATTCTCCATCTTCTTGAAGGTGGAAAACTTGCTTATTAGTAACCAGGGGACAATTAAACTTTGTGACTTCGGTAGTGCTACAACTATAGCTTACTATCCTGACTACAACTGGTCTGCACAGAAGAGAGCGCTGGTTGAAGAAGAGGTGAGACTGTTTTAATGTGATTTAATTTTAATAACAACAGTGGAATAATTTAACTGTTAGTATTAATCTGGTATTAGTTCATGAGGCTTCTAAGACGACTGAAGATTGTTTCAGTTGGAGTATTATTTATAAAGTTTTGGTTTTGTATTTGTTTTGCCAGAGTTCAAAAGCTGTCTGCAGATACAATTAAAGCTTGTGTTCTGTAGCTACATATAGAAACACTGCTTCAGCATGGTCAGTGTCCATTCTGCAATTTGCTGCGAAAATAGAAGTGGTTACTAGAACTTCTTCTAATTGCACTCTCGGCAAAAAATTGGTTGTTCCAGCCTGGTTGTGCCATTGGTTGTCCCATCTTCCTTCTGATCTGTTTTTCTCAGTTGAATGATAGATAAAGGAGAGGCAAACCTGCTCAGCAGCATAGGAATGAGCAACATTACAGTGCCTTGGACTACAGTGGCCAAGTCTAGCGTGCAGTGTGCTTTTGCAAAGTACATTTGTTCTTGGTTTAGAGTTGACAGTAATGCTGGTAAATCTAATGTAGTACATCAGCAGGAGAAATATGTGTGCAATGACATGCACACGTGTTCATACATCACAAGTCTCTTTAAAAGTCCCCTGCTGTGCAGTCTGGCATTCTTGGAAAGCACTGAACTGGTTTCTGGTGAAATGGTGATGTTGTACCACTATCTTGTATAGTCTTTGCAAAAAGGTGGTAGAAAAAGTCTCTTTGGGTATCCTTATGACCAGAATTTCTCTTTGGATGTGCCTGCGCTGTCATTAAGTGTGCTGAGAAAGTGAGAGAGACATACTGGAGTGTGAATTCACTTACTGGTGTATTGTTAATTTTTGGTATTAGTGTTCCTATCCATTTTTGCCTCCTGTTGAGCAGTCACTTTATGATCTTTGTTGTTTGGGAGGGCTCTTGGCTATCACAATGTAATTTGAATACTGCTGTCTTCATCTGACCTTATGTCAAAGCTGTTGTGACTATTGCAGAATTCAATTGATGGTTTTTTCCTTGAAAAGTGTTTCTGAAATTAATTTTAATATTTAGAGTACTATCCATTCTACATGGAGAGCTGTTTTCTTGGTTGAATGCTGTTAGCTCATTGTTCAAGATTGTTTCAATAAATTCTGTCTTCTCCAGATCACGAGGAATACAACACCAATGTACAGGACACCAGAAATGATAGACTTGTATTCAAATTTTCCAATTGGTGAAAAGCAGGACATTTGGGTAAGAAGTTTATTTCTTGCTGCATCATAGTTGCTCATGTCATAGTGAAACTGATTTTGCAGGCTTCATGTTAGTTTGTTGATGAGCTAACTAAAGCACCAAAATAAATGTACGATGCTGTCTTACATGAAAATTAACTTAAATTGTATGGACTGTGTACCTAAATGTTAAAAGAATGAGACATACTGTTCAAGGTTGTCTCCCAGATCAAGCTTGACTTCCATTTGAGAGGCAATGCTGAACTTCTCTAACATTCACTAGAACCGTTGCCTAGTTGGAACTTGCCACCATAAATCCAGAATACTTAGAGTCCTTAGATTCAAATTCTTGCCTTTCTTGCTCTGCCATGCATATAATCCTGGGACAGCCTACAGCTGAGTTCACAATGGTTATGTTGAGGTATGGCATGCAGCTAAAATACTGACAGATAGCAAGGATAAGAATGATGCAGGGATCATTCATGCTTTGTATAGAAAGGATGGTAAGCTGTTCACATTCACTAAAAATCTGTAGTGAGAATTAAAGGTAAATATTAAATCCTCAATTGTACCTTTTCCAGCTGCATAATATTGCAGTACTGAAGTATTCCCCAGCAGTGTAGTTCTTAGGGACTTAATTTATGGGGTGTTTTTAACAGAGGCAGGTGTCAAACTGTTCGGTTCTTGCCTGTATGGGCAGTGTGTCAAAAGACATATTGAGAAAATGTAATGCTGGTGCTTTAAAAGTTTTTATATGGAATCTTAGAACTTCGTTCAGTTTATTAAATTAGTTGCAAGATATTGTGGATACTCTTGTTCAGTTTCTACAGCTGTTGGTGATGTTCTTGTGGCATGTGAGGAAACACCAAGTAAAACACATTTTTCTGACCACTTGGTCACTTAATGTGCAAGGAATACTGTCAGTCTGGGCCAGAATTACATCCAGTTAAAGACAAAACTAGAAATGTGTTTAATAAAAGCCTCACTCGAAAGGACAATTGCAGTTTATGTTTTTATTTAAAGTAACTCTGTATATATTAGTGTTAACGTGGTGATTGTCATGTTCTGTGTCTTGGGAAGATCTATTTCATTTACCATGCCTGGATTGGAACATGTTGTTCCATAGTTTATGCTTTGGGTTCAGTAAAAATAGACTTGAATGAACTTACCTGATAATGATCTTAAATTTTATTTGTTCTAAGAGTTGAATAGCCATCTGACTGTAGCCAATAAAGGAACTGTCATTTCAGGCTTATTTTCTTCAAGCCTATATTGAAAGACATGTTTTTGAGAGATTGTTTTATGTCTCCCTAGCATAATTCAAGTAATTTTCTTAACTCTTACATAATCACCTAGCTGTTGTATTGTGTAACAGTGTACCTAAGTTAAACCAAATTCTGACCTCACAAATAAAATGTGTCTCCTTGCAGCACAGGATGAAGATATGAAATAAAACTTCTGAACTTTGTTTGAAAGAATAATCCTGTTCTTGAACATGTTCAGTATGGCAAAACTACTCATTTTTGTATAGTGTGAAATTCGTAAAATTGATTTCTTATAATAACTTCTAAATGATTTTTAAAACCAGATAGGAATACTTTTCCCAAGTAACAAATGTTAGGTCAAGAGGAAACTGCCTCCAGTTGCACAAGGGGATGTTTAAGTTGGATATTAGAAAAGATTTCGTCACTGGAAGGGTTACTCGGCGTTGGAAGAGATTGTCCGGGGCAGTGGTTGAGTTACCATGCCTGGAGGTGTTTAAAAGATGTGTAGATGTGGTACTGAGGGATATGGTTTGGATGTGGTTTAATACTGGACTTGGCAGTGGTGAGTTAATGTTTGAACTTGAGGATTGTAAAGGTCTTTTCCAGCCTAAATGATGCCATGATTCTATGCAGTATTTCTGTTTATCTCTGTAGGCTCTGGGCTGTATCCTGTACTTGCTGTGCTTTAGGCAACACCCATTTGAAGATGGAGCTAAACTTCGCATAGTCAATGGGAAATACGTCATCCCACAAAATGACACCCGCTATTCTGTGTTTCATGATCTCATTCGTAAGTTTAGTGTTACTTAATTTTGTGTCTTTGTAGCTACATGTTGTTATTGAGAGTTGTTTTACTGATAGTTGAATATTATTGACATGTAGGGGTGAAAAAGGTAAACTACAGCAACTTCTTATTTTATTAATAATCTTAATCCATTATAAAAAAATTACAAAATTTTGTGTGAAAGTTACTTTTTTAGTTCTGTTAATTGTCTTGCTTAGTATGTGAATTAGTCCATTGGAACAATTAGTGTTTTGATTTGGTTTCTTTGAACTTGCTTAAAAAATTCTATTTTCTTTAGATTTCAAATAGATTACAGAAAATGTTGATTACTGATCCAGAAATTTGTCCGATTCCAACAGTATTAGACTCAAAGCTACCTCTGATGTTCTTTATTAACTGATCCTAAGGTGAATTCTTTGAAGTATTATTGACCCTAAGTAGTCTTGGTTTTTTTTTAATGGATACTATTATGAAAATTATATTTAGATACTGAATTAGCAGTTTCTCCACTCTGTTCATACATTTGCTTATTGCACTGGAATGTTTTGAAGAAATCATTATCAGTTGGGAGAAAAGCTCTGAACGATTTGTTACATTGTCTGAATCCCTTTCTTTTAGGCTCCACCTTGAAGGTGAACCCAGAGGAGAGATTGTCAATCACTGAACTTGTGAACCAACTGCAGGAGATTGCAGCAGCTAGGAATGTCAATCCTAAATCCCCCATCACAGAGGTAAAAATGTCTCATAAGGAGTATTATTGTTTAGGCCTCCTTTCTGTCCCCTGCAGTGTATGTGCATTTTAGATTTCAGAGCAGGTCCCATGTTCCTCAGTATTTTGAAAATTTTGCACTAACTTATTTTGAAGTTCAGTTGAATTCATAGGACGTTTGAAAATATGCCCTTTAAAGCACAGAGATGTTAAAGGGAATTTAGTATTTCTTTCTCCTTTTTGAAAATATTTTCATCCTCTTGGCTTATTCTTTAGTATGCTAGCACTCTGTTTGACATGGTGTGTTTTATCATAGTTAATTTGTGCAGAAAAATTTTGTATATGAAGGCTCTCCCTACACTAATTTGAAACCCACTTAAGCATCTCCTGTTCAATGCTTAATTTGTACAATACTTCAGGTGAGTCAATTAGTGTATCTTAACTTCCTGCCTTTGTCCTGAGCTTCACTTTGCTTGTTCTCACCGAGTAGCAGTAATTTGCCAAGCATAGCAAGATGGCTAAATTAGCAAGAAAATACTCATCTGCAGTATTACTCTCCTTAGCTCCTGGAACAGAATGGAGGCTATGGAAACAATGCTCAGCCTCGGACATCTGTGACCTCTCTTTCACAGAGCTCCAAGCCTGCAGGGCAGCTCAACAATTTGTACAATGCAGGTATGTTCAAAAAGAAATGTCATTTTAGTGTAAAGACAATTGCATATCCTCTGTGGGGGAAAAAAAGTCATTTGGGGGTTTTAGATGTTTTGCGCTAGTACTAGCTATTTGGCATTTATATAATTGCTTCTAGCCTTGTATTTTTTTTTTTGCAAGGTTTCATTTTATGTTGATATGTGCAAATACGAATTTCTCAAGTTCATTGCTGTGCAAGATAAAAATTACGTTTCTTATAGAAAATAATTTAAAGTGCACTATTGACCTTTAGAGGCAGGAGTGTTGACATAAGTGAATAATATGTGGTGGAAGTGTGGCTATGAGAAGCAATAATAGTCTAAAGGATAAGAGCTTTAAAGGAAGAGTCTTCAGGTTATGACAAACAGATGAAAATAGCTTATTTTAAACCCTGAAATTTTTTGATTGAATGAGGCAACGATATTTTAAAGTGCATTGTCTAAAGAGTAGCATTTAAGAGGAGTTTGAATTTAAACTGTTAAAAATCTTCAAGTTCTGTATTTTAATTGAAACATTACCTTGTGGAAGAAGGTACTGAAATCAGGACACATCCTGAGATTGTGTTAAACTCTGAGTATCTGAGGTAAAAAAAAGCAAGAGTTGCCTTTACTTTTCTGATTTAACATCAGATATATTACAACATAGAAAGATAGCAGCTGTTTGTGATGTGTTGGTATCACATTGTGCTAAAATGGGCTTCATGTCTGGCATTTGAGAGAGCTTAACAAAGAAGTGCAGAAGCAATTGTGGGGATTCTGGCTATGGACCATAAGAGTTCAGTAATGCTTGACAGTCGCTGATCTCACATGTGTTTAGTTTAGACCACAAAAATCCTGTATGAGGAAAAACCACTTCTTTAAGCATCTGGGTCCACCTCTCTCTCCTTTTTTCTCATGCCAAAAAAGACTTTTGAGCCCCCCGTGATATTTTGAAGTGCATCTGACAGTGATAGTAGCCTAAAGCTTTTTAGTTTTTCACTTCCAAAAGATCCATGTCTGACAGCCTGAAAGGGAAAAGGCAGCAGTCTTTTGGTCTAAACTAATTTTGGTCTAAATTTGGTCTAGTGACTATCCCGTCAGCACTTCCAGAAACACTATAGCTGATACTGCCTTGAGCCCAGCTGATTATGGGAGCATTGTCCAGGCCAGCCTTCAGGAGATGGTTGCACCACAGAACATCAGTGGTGAGGAGGAGGAGTTGGGGTTCCATCTGAGAAAAACAGAGGTTGGACTAGCAGAACTAAATGGAATCAGCCAAAAACATGTCTTCAAAATTACACAAAAGCTGAAGTGCTTATTCTGTAGAAATGGATATTCCAGAGTACATTCAGTTGAAAATGCTTAATATAGTAAAGAAAATAAGATGCTTGATAGGCTTATTTACATCTCGTTTTTACTACTCTTTCTGCACCCATATTAACTATTACATGTGACTATGAAGCACTTCAATTAATGTAGAAGATATCAAGGGACTATTTCATATTGTATTCAGTTTTCCTTCCAGCTTGATATTTCTTGCTTGATATTAATTATGATGAGCTGTCAATGAGACAAGGGGTATTAATTGTCCAGGGGAAATGTTAAAATTGGTAATTTTTATAGCACTAATATTATGTGTATATCTATTTCTGTGGAAGAATCCAGCTTCCTAATGCAGTTATAATCAAAAGTCTGCCTAGTCATCTGTTTTGTGCTAGAATGCCTACTGTTTGTTGTATGCAGTCATATTAATAGGGATATTGTGCTGTGATGTGCTGTCTGGGGTGTTGTGCTTAAACCTTAAGCTTAGCTATGCCAGCTGCTTTTGAAGCCATGCATTAAAATGTTTCTACTGGAATAATTAAGTAGTTCTGCTAATGATAAGGTGCACTTTAAGATGTTGATACTAAAGCAATGTTTTGCTGCCTTGAAAATATGAAACATATGCCTTACTTCCAGAATTTTTTTACCTTGGTGTCTCATAAATACAGACAGCAAATTAAACACTGTGTTAAGTATATCACTAGTACCTCCTGACTGCTGGAAGTACTATTTTTTTGCATAGGTCATAGTTAAGGAGAACTTTAGAATTGTGAGCCTTACAGCAAGGTGTAGCCTGTATGTGCATTCACTTCCTTCTAGCTTTATAGGCAACATACTTTAAGTCATATCCTGGAATGGGCTCCATAATAAAGTACAATTATTTTTATTCGACTACTCTAGGCCTGACCGTTGCGGAATGTGACCAGACTTATGGAGGGTTCTTTGATATTCTGAGGGGTGGAACAGAGCGATTTTTCACTAATATTAAGGATACATCTTCTAAAGTTATCCAGTCTGTGGCCAAGTGAGTAAAAAAAAAAAAAAAAACCAAACCAAAATTGTACTGGTAAGAGTTCTAAATGAAGGCTCAGGAGTTTACTCCAGAAATGGTAAATTCAGCATATTTTTCCAAGTTTGAGCTGTAATAGCTGGTAGCTAACCCCTGAGATTTTATGAATTATATTAATACAAAAGTTACTTCAGCAGTCATGTATGAGAATTGAGAATGTTGTAGCAAGAGCCTATCCATAAGTATTACTTGCCCTGCTGTATTTTAAATACTGAAAACTTGTGAGAGATGAGCAGGTGGGGGCTGGACAAGCATGGAGGATTGAATTATTAGATAGGGCCTTCATGAATAAGAAATGAATTAAAAAGATGGAGTGGTGAAAGGTAGATATTAAGGGAATGGATGTGAGGAGGGGAAAAACCTTTGGGGAAATAAGCCCTTCAGTTTAGTTTTCAGGTGGAATCCTATGCATTCGAGACAGAAAGGAAGTGCAGTTTGTCTCCTTTGCCCTGCATTGCATGGATGAATACTCTCATGTTTAGATGTGTATGTTTTCAGATTCGTTTTGTGTGATTATTCTTTTCTAATCAGGTTGTCAGTCCCATTTCAAATGTTTCTAATAGTTCCTTATGATCAGTATTAATCAGTCTGTACAATTTATACATTTTTAGGTCATAATAAAATTCTATGCAGTGTTAAAGGGTTTTCTTAGTTCTAGTAGGAGCAGGTAAGTCACTACTGAATATCATGTCTGAACTAGAGCCTCTGAAAGAACGTTGAACTCTCTTTGTCACTGTAGGCTTTGTGTCCCTTTAATTGGGCTATTGTGTTACAGCTTGTGAAATTTATTTTTTCCTATGTAGGCTTTTTCAGAACTTGTGTATAGTACTGCTCTAAAGTATTTTTAATGATCAGGTAAGTTAGAGTTGTAGATACTGCACCTCTGTAGCCACTCTAAGTGTGTTTTTAATTGTTTGCTCTTACACTTAGTCTGTTTAAACTATATATGGCTCAGAAAGGCCAAGTCCTCCATTTTTTAAAGGTTGAAAAAGCTGTGCAGCTTTTGTTTGTCCTTAAGGTTTCTACAGAAGTAACTGTGACAGTGGCATCAAACTTCTCTCCCATGGACACAAGACAGGGAGGTGTACAAGGGGAGCAAACTAATGCATGATGAAAAGCAGCTTTGACAAAGTTACAAGCCCTACTTTCCCATGGCTGTGTTAGATCTTACTGTGTTTTTATTGTACACTACATGCATCTGAAGTACTCCTACACTTCACTTTCTTATTCTCTTGACTCCACATGACTTTCTGGATGTGCCTCTATCACTTAGTTATGTTTGAAGCAGTTTTCTCTTCCTGCCCTTGTAAGTGGTTTCTTCTTTAAAGGCTATTGGAAGTTTAATTGCTTTTTTGAATTTCATCTTATGCCATTTTCCCTTTTCTAGCAGTGGATTAGGACTGTCTAAAACTGTCATTTTAGTATGGAATGGCTTATGCTATGCCTACACCTTTTTTTTTAAATGTTTTTTACCTTACCAGATGTGTGTTGCTTTTTGCTTTGTGTGATTTCCTTTGCTTCCGTAGTAAGTGTAGTGGGCAAGGAATAAACAGTTACATCCAACCACATCTGCAGAGCTCATCTAGCAACTTCTGAAGTACTGGACAGTGAGTACTTGCTGTCTGACAAGGATCTGTTCAGTTCTTATGCTCTTCTCTGCAATTGTTTGTGTAGATTATGGTGACTGCCCGAAATAAGTCTTGCCATCTGTCTTCTTGTTGAGACTTAGTATGACTCTTCTCAGTTGCTAGTTAGTGTTCTGTGGCCGACACTACAGCTTAGGGCATGGCTTGTGGAACTTACTAAATATTAGTCAAAGGAAATCCCACTATTTTTCCTCTGGTATGAATTACAGAAAGTCACATGTGGATGTTTACTGGCATTGAGTAGCTTGAAAATGTAGTCGTTTGACCTTATGCTGCTTTGTAGCTTTTAATGGGTGGGTACATTATCATATCCAAATAAGATCAGTTAGCCACAGACCATTTCAAGCTCCTAAGGGATACATATTTGCATGGACTGTGGTGGATTGACCGAGGATTGTCAGACAGTGTATGCTATGTCCCAAGATTCATCATGAGGAGATCAGTCCCTCTCAGATATTTTGGACTTGGTTGATTGAATAAGAGTTTATGTTTAGGTGCCTCTTGAACATCACCTTTGACACAATATGTGAAACTGTCAAATTTTTGTTTAGGTTCTGCACTATGGTAGGCAAATCTTGGTTTTGTGGAGCACCTTCTGTCTCCATACAACTGTTTTTCTTTTCTTGTGTTATCTAAGTGGATTTAGTCATTGGGCTGAGGAGTAGGAAAAAACAAGAGAGAATGCACCAAGCATGTAATTGTTCTAGTGAGAATCAGTTACTTTGATACTTATTTTCCAGTGTCTGAAAGAGAAACTCTCTCTACTTGTAGTTTGCCAATATTATTTAGCAGCCCTGAGTTATGTAGTTTTCATTCTTTGTACTGTCTTTTATTTTGAATCCTTGCTGTATTTAACAGTTCAGTGAAATGGCAAAACATGAATTAGCATGACCAATATTTACTGTTCTATAGGGCCTAAGGTAGGCTTAGGTCCTTCAGTATTTAACATTGCTGGAATTGAACATTGTGTGTTGCTGAGAGTTCCAGCACTGAGCTTGTACAATCTTAAACTGTGTTTTAATCAAGCTGAATTGTTAATTCTTTCTTTGCATCTACTGTAGGGCATGTCTGTTTCTGTCATGTTTATTCTCTGCCTTCACAAACTTGTGTTGTGGATATGTCTGATCAACGATGTGAGATTACCTCTTCTACTGACTGCCTTTCCAAAACTCTTCAACCAACATAAAAAGCAGACAATCTGGAAAAATTAAAATGTCTCTTCTTTGTCATGCATATTCCTCACTCCACTTAAGCACTTTACATGTTGGAGTCTATCATTTCATTAGGTAGGCTCTCTCCTTCCTACTTACCATTGCTTTTCTGAATTACGGAGTTACTTCCTTTGTGTACAGACAGATTTCTCTCTCACTGAATCCAAACTATGGTGTAAGATTTAAGTATTTTGTAGTTGTGACAAAAAAAGTTAATTGTTCTTCTCTGTAGCTACCTTTAGCTTGATTCTGATTTTGGTGTCTTGTTAGTCCAAATAAATAATAAAATTTAAGAACTAAAACGCACATTACAGGCTGGTAGGAACAGGAGAGTGAATGAGGGTCATCTTCATTGCCCCCCAGGTCACCTCAGTTGCAAGTGTCATAACCTCTGTTGCAGATTTAGGTCAGGCAGATGCAGCAGCTTATAGCTATATGAGAACAAAGAGCAGCAGAGGTTCAGCCCTCTTGTTACATACGGACTTAAAAGCAAGTACCAGGGCGGAGATGGAGAAGATATGCACTGCTTTGTGAAGTGACACCACCTGCACAGATGGGAACTTGGATCCAGCAGATGTGCCCTTGTGTGCCTGAAAGCTCAGCCTGCAGTGGTGCAGTCACAGCATATCTATGTTCAGATCATCAGTTTCTTGCTTGTGGAGCTTCTGTGCCCTTGACAAGTTTTAATGCTGGAGACCTGCATCCATACAGGTTAAAAATGCCCTGCCAAAAAACATAGCTAAATGTTTTAAGTATCTGATCTTCACCGGTATTGAAAGCGGCAGGCAAAACTTGTGATCAGTCTTCCTTTGCTTTGTCAGAATGATCTCTTTTGCTGAAGACATTATAATGCACTAGTCTAGGAACAATTAGTGACCTTTTGTCCTTGCTTTCTTTGCTTTTAAGGTTATTTTGGTTTTGCTTAATACTTTATTTCATGAATATTTGCATTGCACTAGGTAGCTGAATGATTAATTCAGTTTTATGAAGCAAAACCAAGTGGGAACAGCTTGATGTGAATTTTAGTGCTTCGTGTTAGGGCAGTATTTAACTTAATGGTTTATATGCTCACGTTGTAGCTATACTGGTTAGTCTCATTCCTTGTTCTTTCTCATCTTCAGTTGTTAGTAAACAGAAGGTAACTATATGCTATTGTAGAATTTTGTTCTGTATGTTAACTAGTTTATTTTGTGAATTTAGTTGCTAATTTTAGTTTCATTGTTTTGAATTTGCAGGAATGGCCTTTTGTTTAATATTACTTATGGTCTTTAGGTGCAGGTACTCTCTGGCGAGAATGATAGTGCCAGCCATTTACACAGTGAGAAGTTTTTAACACGTAGTTAAAACTTCTTGGTTTTGCAAAATCAGAATTCATGCTTTATTTGCTACATTTCATAGAATCAAACTGTGGTTTGGATTGGAAGAAGCATCTGATTCTAACCCCTGAGCAATGGGCACCTTCAATTAGGCCAGATTAATATCAATTTGCCCTCTTTCAGTTTAAAGCCATTCCTTCGTATCCTGTCCTTGTAAAAAGTCCCTCTCCGGCTTTCTTGTAGGCCCCCATTAGATACTGTAAGGAAAAGCTGGACTAGTCCAGTCCAGTCACACTGTGAAGTAGTCCCAGTTTTAAAGTAGCCTGGTATCATCAGAAAAATGACTAAATGTTGGTGTCATAGCGTGCTTTTTTGTTGAGCTTAATTAGACCCTTAAAAGCACACAGAATTTCCCATGGTGGATCACAGGCTGGAAACCCTCTATGTATGTCCATGTTTCCACACTTTGTTTCTCTTATCACCTGCCAACAAAACCTCTATGTAAATGAAATTTTTGCTCTTAAGGATATGAAAGGAAAGACCTTATTTGTGATTTTTTAGTTAGAGAGTTTTGCCTTGAAATGCATAGGAATTCCTACCAATGTGAAGAATGCACATTTTTTTCTTCTAAAGCAGAATTCTCTTCTTCTTCTAAAGTAAGAAAATTCTTTGAATTTCTTACCATTTGAAGAAATCTCAGTTACCATTCTGATGTAGAACACTTCACTGAAAACAGACTACCTTGTGTTCAGATCTTACTACTGAAATAGATGTTAAATCTTCAGAAAAAGTTCAGTGAATTCAAGGACACGGACATGTTCTGAAGACTTGTGTTGATTTTGCAGTCAAGAAACTTCATTTCAATTAAGACTGTGCAAACATTCTGAAGCTTTTTCAGTGTAACAGTCACATGCTTGGGATACTCCTGCAAAATACAAAGCTTGAGTTGGCTGTGCTGTGCTCTGTTGACATACTAAACTGCACTCTTACGTGTATGGTGAGATCCATGCTCCTTGTGTTGCTTTTCAGTTTAGACAAATGTAAAAACCACAGCTGAGTTGAGTGGTATTGGTAGTAAGAACTCAGTATCTGAAAGTCTTTCCAAGGAAATGGGCGTGAGTACAGTTGGTTTTTTCTTCTTAATAGTTCTGTGCTGGTTACAAGTTGCTGCTTAACCTCAGGATAATGGTTCTGTGTTCTACAGCTGTCATATTAGGTGGTCCTTTATCTTGATACAAAAAAAATGGGTATTAGAACAGTAACAGGTTTTCTTGCTTGAAGTTGTTTGATGTAATCAACAAATAGCATTTGATACTTCTCCTCTGTATAAAGGACTACAATCATCACAAATTTTAATAAGCAATCATTAACAACTCTGAGTGTAAATTTCTGCCTTAATTAGTTTGGCTGCAACAGTATTGCCACCTGATCTTACATGATGACATATGTCGTAATACTGTAAGTCAGTATTCAGTCAGTGGCAAGGAGGCAGGAAGGGTATTTGCTTGTGATTCCAGCAGGAGGATTTATTGCATCTTCACTGTCGAAGGGTGCAGAGGCAAATACCAAAAGCATGGTTAACTCAGGCCAGGGGAAAGGTGGGACCAGGCACCAATGGAAGAGCTCTGGGGGAGTGACCAGGCTGACAGACAGCCGGGGAATTCAAACCGAGATAGATCACCCCAACACAATACATGTTCATGGGCCACCACAATGTCCTTCCAAAGGTGCAAAAATTTTGAAATTGTCGCCATTTGTCTACCTCCTTATACAGGGTTTCTCAAGACTGAAGTTTTTTGGGTTTTTTTAATGCTTTGTCTAGTGAGACTCGAACTTCCTTCTGGTTTCAGTTTGAGACGATGAGTCATTATCATTGCTAGGATGCTGTTTATGCCTTTCTGCATAAATACTGTTTAATGGCCTTGAATTCAGGATTTTTTTTCCCCCTAACCTAAAATCCTCCTCCCTATCCTTGTATATTCAATAATCTTTTAATCAATCCCTCTAACCTCCATGATTACATGATTAGCAAGCAGTAAAGAATCAAAACTTAATGTTCTCTCTTGGTGTTTAAAAAGTTGAGTGCAGTATCTGAGGTCTGCTCTTCTAAGTGTCTTGAAACTTAGTTGGGATATAAAAGTTTTGTTAGTGCCTCTGAATTCACTAAATATGCATTGTAGTGTTTTGATGACATTTTGATATTCTGGAGGTTACTGAGATATTTAAGTTAGGGATGTTTAAATCACATTCTGTAGGTGAGATTTGTTCTTACTTTGCCAATCCAGGTGTGCAGGCCTATGTAGTTATACTCAAGGGTGCAGGCCTGCACTGTGTCTTTTCAGTTTTTTTCCTCTTGCTTTTTTGTTCTGCTACATAGCAGATACCATAAAAACAAAAAAAAATAGTAGTCCTAAATTAGTTAATTACTGACATAATGTGGATGCTTAGGTAAAGGTGCAGTGAATAGACCTAAATAAATAAAAAATATTACTGCTGGGAGATTATTATTTTAAAGGCTGCTCTTTTAAACTGTGCACAGTTGTATGAGAGAGAGTTGAGTAATGATTAATGCCTTGCTCACTATGGGAGTTCTGGAAGTGAATTTTTGGCAGAATGATTTAAATGAGGAAAGAGATTTGGGTACCCTCTATGTTGAGTGCAGGTAGCTCAGGGTGCAACTGCAGTGGGAGCTGCAGGTTGAGCTCTGGGTGGGTGCCCGAGGCAAGAGGCCAGGAACTGCCAACCATTGGCACAGCAAAAGGCACAGGGACCTGTGACCCAGCCAGGGAACTGGACACTGAGGCACTGCAGAAGCTGAGGGCTCAGCAGGAAGACCCCAGACTTTGGCACCCATAGACTGTGGGAGTATAAAAGCCCACTGTTTCCTTTGTTCAAAGTCCCTCCTGGGAGGCAGCTGCTCCTCCAGCTGTTATTCTGTTGCTGCACCAGGATTAAATTACTTAAAGCAACCAGAGATCTGTGACTCTGCTGTGGGAAATGTGGAGTCCAACTGGTAAGGAAGCCTGTCTGACTCTGTGAGTGCAGGGTGTGTAGGGAGTCAAGTGGGGCACCCATCAGCTCACCAGCTGTAAAGGAATTTCAGTCCTGGCAGTCACAAGTCTGGTGATGGTTTGGGTGTGACTGCCAGAGTCCTTCCTGAATGGCTAGCAGGGAAGTGTTCTTAACACTGTCCATATGGAATTTGGATATTGGGCAGCATGGCCATCTGTGCCAGATATTAACATACCAGAATTACATAATTTAAACTTTGATGTTCAACTAGTAGTCTTTCTTTTAAGCATCGAGATATTCTTCATTAAAGATGTTAATGTATCCTCATTAGGCTTTCAAACTGACACCCTACAGAGAATATTTATCAGTAAGAGCAGGGGCTAGAGGAGTGAGTTGAAGATTAAAGGAGGCATCTGTACAGAATCCCACAGATGGTTTTGGTGCGACTGATTTAAATGAGTAACTGTTTAAACACAGTATCTGTTCTGAAACTCTTAAAGTGTGAGGTGACGAGCCTCAGATGGAAGAACTGAAAATGAAACATTATTCACGGTGGTGGGTGCAGCCTGAGAGATCTGGCTTTTAGACTTATGGCTTGAATGATTATATCTCCCAGTATTAACACCAATGTGTTCTATTTCAGTTATGCAAAAGGAGATTTGGATATATCATACATCACTTCCAGAATTGCTGGTATGATAGCTATATCTTTCTTAAACATAATTTCTTGTTGTTCTTAATATATGAAAACATTCACCTGCTGTTCGTTCTGTCTTCAGTGATGTCCTTTCCAGCTGAAGGTGTAGAATCTGCCATCAAAAATAACATAGAAGATGTGCGGTTGTGTCTGGACTCAAAACATCCCGGCCATTATGCTGTGTACAATCTCTCTCCAAGAACATACAGGCCTTCAAGATTCCATAACAGGGTGTGTATCATTTTTGTGTATTTCTCTTAAAAGGCCTTGCAACGCAATGTTTTCATTAAATCTTCAGCTTTTTTTTTGTAAAACAGGTTAAAGTAGGTTAATGAAAAAGATGACAAAAGAAGAGGTATAAACACAAGGTTGAAGAGTAACCTGTATTCTGCTTGTCTTTGCTTTAAATCCAAACTTAACTGGTAGCAGACTAATCTTTAATCTTACTGACTAAAGTCTGTTTTTTCTAGGATGGTAGTATCTTTGATAAGCCCAGGTACCTTATGTGTTTCAAATTTAAATGGAGAATACTTGAAGAATTAAAGTCTTGCTAAAATTTCAATCTCTCCTATATTCTGCCATTTTCCTTTATCAAGGATATGGTGACTGATTTGCGTAACCTGTTCCCTGGAGTTTCTCCGTGTTCCACTACATACCATTTGACTCCCATATGACTCAGCCATAGCTGACTGATTGTTCCCGATATCTTCAGTATTACTGTAGCTTAGTTGAGCCTCCATTACCCTTCCTGGCAATTTCTTTGATACTAATATGAAGGCATTTGCCTAATTCAGCCGTAAGGTATTGAGGACATCTTGTTAGGTGCTAGGAGATACTGGACTTCAGTGTCTGCTTCTGAGGAAACCTCAACTGTCCTATAAAAGGCTCAACAGTCAAGACTGTTACTCTGTTGTGAATTGTCCAGCACCTTAACAGTCTGTAGTGATCATGCCCTCTCCACACAACATTATCTGCCAAGAAGAGAGTCTAGAATTTATTACAGAATAATAAAGCCTTTTGGGCCTTATTATGCAGAGCCATCCTTAGCATTACTTCAGTTATCAGAGTTGACTTAACACGTCAAGGTGAGGTATATTTAATGTGTTCTTTCTAGTGCTTTCTAA
Organism: Myiagra hebetior; assembly: GCA_013397015.1. NCBI lineage: Eukaryota > Metazoa > Chordata > Aves > Passeriformes > Monarchidae > Myiagra > Myiagra hebetior. Next base: position 838,712 of record VWZQ01003176.1, read on the forward strand.
TGTTTCCTTGTAAACAAGATAAAGGATTTTCACACCTGAAAGAAATTACTGCCTCTTTGGATGAATGCAATCAGCTTCTTTATCTGTATCTGTTTCAGTATGAGGTTCAGGCAGAAGTTATTCAAGATGGAAGGCAAAAAAAAGCTTGATTCTGCAGGAAATCTACTACATGATTATTTGTAGCAGGTTCCTCAAAGCAAAGTATTCAGCAATTCTTTTTAGCGCTAGATTGCTGGAAAGTCTGAGACTGCTGTAGTGAACTAATTTATTCCTCATCTTACCAAGTGATCAGTTTCTGTTTATGGAATGATAAATTCTGTGACTCAGAATTTGCTTACTCTGGAAATGGATTTTTTGGTTATGCAAGTCTGAGGTGCCTATACACCTGATATTTCTGATGTGTTGGTACTAAGAATGGTAATATGATCTTGGTTTTGCTGGGAAGTCGTAGTAGGTCATAACTTGTTGAAACATTACAGGTTCATGACTGCTTTATTATCTAGAAGTATTTAGGAAGGTGGCTGTTTTACTTGGAGACAAACTCTCTAATTGTATTTGGGAACTCTTACCTGCCTATTTTTGAAATTGAGATGTCCAGCACTACTTACTAACTTCATTGCTCAGTGCTGTGTGAGAGCAGCCATGTAGGAACCCATAGAAGCTTAGTTTTATTTTAGTGCCTGCAAAAGATGATAATGGCAAGTCTTAAACATGATCGGAGAAGAACAGCTTCTAAAATTCTTAATTCTGACACTTTGCTTAGAAGGTATTTATGAAATACATATTACTGGTTTCTTGCTGTTTGCCATCTGTGTGGAACTTCTACGAATTTCTTCAATCTTGGCTAAAAGTAATGGTAGTTTTGAAGTCTTCTCTGCTAGTTTTGAGTCCTGCTTGGAATGGGTTGCTCTGGCAGTTTGTGCACTATCCATCATTCTGCTAATTATAAGGACACTTGGAGCTTAAAGCCAAAGAAACAGAAAGTAATGTTTTTGTTACATCTTGTAAGAAGTAGAAAGTAAAGAAGTACTCTTTGCTTTTTTGAATACACCTGTTTTTCTAGCCTGTGTTCTGGTCTGAAGCTGCAATGCTTCAATATGATTCTTTTGCAGTGTTGTGATTTAACTTCAGCCAGCAACCAAGCCCACATAGCTGCTTTCTTATTCTTCCCTGGTAGGACTGGGGAGAGAATCACAAGGTAAAAGTGAGAACTTGTGGGCTGAAACAAAGTCAGTGTAATAGGTAAGGCACAAACCACAGGTGCAAGTGAAACAAAACAAGGAATTAATTTACCTTTTCCCCTGGGCAGGTGGGTATACAGCCATCTCCAGGAATGCTAGGCTCCACCATGCATGATGATTACTTGGGAAGACAAACACCACTGCTGTGAACGTTTCCTCTTCCCTTCTTTTTCCCTCAGCTTTATGGGTTGGGCATGATCTCCTGTGTTTTGGAATATTCCTTTGGATAGCTGGGGTCAGGTGTCCTGGCTGTGTCCCCTCACAGCTTCTTGTGCACCCCAAGCCTGGTTGCTGATGATGTGTTGTGAGAGGCAGAAAAGAGCTCAACTTTGTGTAAGCCCTGCTTTCCAATAAAAAAAATCCCTGTGTTATCAGCACTGTTTCCCTCACAAATATGAAGCGCAGCCTCATTTAGTTACTGTGGAGAAAATTACTCCTGCTTAAACCAGCCCACACTATTGTTGTGATATTTGAGATGAGCTTAAGCTCATGTTGAATCCTGTGGTGAGCAGGGATATAAAGAACTTTTTGCCTTAGTTTTTCTTTGTTTACTGGTGACTTTACATGAGATTGCACTAACAAAGGAATGTGCAATTTGAATCTCTCGCAAAGTGATGCTTTCTGAAATGATCTTATTTTTTAATTAAAATACTGGAGTACAATGAAAAGTTGTAGGAGATTTAAACTGTTTATTTCAGCCTTTTTTCCTGTGCTTGGCACAAACACAATTTTTTGTGATACTCAGTTCAGGTAATTAATCTCAGAGTAGCCCTTGAACTCTTTGTCTGGGTAGGAAGATGTGTTGCTGATGGGAAAACTTGGTCTTCAATATCTGGCAATTGCAGTTAAGACTGAAAACAAAGAAGCAGCAGCTTCATTTGTAACTTGCTTCCTTGATCCTGAATTTATCTACTCTTCAGGTGTTTCCAGTGCCCCAAGAATCAAGTTTTATATACTACATCCTTACTGGACAGTTGATTTCAATGATACAGATTCTTTGCAGTGAAGCTGATTTTTTGTTAGTGTTTTGAAGCACTAATTGTAAAAGAAATATTACTGAACCATTCAAGCTCTTTGAACAAAGGACAAATACTAAAAGAAGCCTAATATTTCTCTTGGGTTTTTTTGTTTATTTTTTGTTTAAGTATATGTGCACAAATTAAGTTGAAAGCTATTTACTGTATTCCTTGCTCTAAGAATATTTCAGATAGTAATCTGAGTTGTTGATACTTCTAGTGCAGCAGATTTGTAGGCAGGACTGAAGTTTTATTGCACTTCATCCCAAAAAGTGGTGTTTACACTGTGTTACACTACTTTTGTTGAGAATCTTGCTTAATTTCAACACGAAGGTGGCAATAAAGTGTAAAATTGCTTCTTAGACATTTGCATAACCTAAGTTGTTTATATGTGACTATATAATACTGTTTCTCACATCTGCTGTCTCGTCTCTCTCATTGCAGGTTTCTGAATGTGGCTGGCCAGCAAGACGAGCACCAAGTCTTCAGAATCTCTATAGCATATGCAAGAACATGCATTTATGGCTGAAACAAGACCAGAAAAATGTTTGCATTGTGCATTGCCTTGTAAGAAATTGGTCTAAATCTGAAGTGCTTTGTTCAATAGAGCTTTAAACTGTGAATAAGGGTGCTAGTATCTATTCAGTTTGTGACTGTTACTGGTTTTCTTTGATGGAAGCCCCAGGGTCAATTCTTCCCTGCTGTGTTTGTTGGGAAGTTACTTGCATCAATTTCTCCTTAGGGAAATTAGTGGGTAATGTAGTCCTTGCTTACTAGCATTTAGAGTGAAAGGCAGTGTAGAGGTGGTATTAAGGCAAATAAGGTGATACTAAGATATTTGAGAGAAAAAGAAATCTGTTCCGCTCTTTCACTATTTGCTCCGTTTTTTTGTGTTCTGTGTGACAGATGGGTGTACACTGCATATCCCACTGCTGTCCATTTAGAATGTAATCTGTAGCCACAGAATGTCAGAAACTGACTGTGAGACTTCTGGTTTACTTCCTTTTGCTGGCAGCAGATTGCTCTGTAACTTTCAGTATTCTCCAAAGTGTTCTTAACTTCGATACGACCAAAAAAAGCAATAAAATTGTCCATAGAGCCACCTCATGTTAAACATGGTGTGGGGGAGGAATGAATTTAAAGGGTAGTAACTCTACTCAGGATTTAAAAATGAGGTCACTGTACATTTACGAGAATTGCATGTGAAATTTTGACGTTTGGCTGCACAGTAAAAAGAGAAACGTGACTATGTGACAATGCTTGCAGTGCTGCTGGAAAGCATTTAAAACCTGTCTGTTGGTATGGTATAGCAGTCAGTAGGGAATATCAATATCAGAGTGAAAACCAGGATTTGTTAATCTGACAAACCACACTTGTGTGTTACACAGTGTTTTGTAAGTAAAGTCAGTTAACGTTAGCTCCTGAAAACCAATATAATTTTCAGTGCTGGTGTGAGGTTAGGCATCTAGTTCTATATTAATGTGATATTTCTAATACCTCAGTGTCACATGATTACTGGTCAAGTAGGTAAGAAGCTGATGTGATAAATTAGCACCAGGTTTTGTAACATCTTTACCTCAAAGTCTTTTGTTGAAGGCAACTAACTCAGTAATTTTCCTTCCATGTGAGGGAAACTTATATACGTGGCTGTGTGCCAGATGTGATGTAAAAAGTGTACACCAGGACTATTAGAAATCAATGATAAAAAATCTATTCCATGTTGCGAGCAAACAAGCCTGGGGAAGTGCTGTTCTGTCAACCATTACCTCTTTCAAATCTTCTGCCTTTTAAAGTATAGGGATGTATCTGGGATATGTATGTAGCTGGGGGTCCATGTATGTGGCAGGAAGAAGTTCAGTGCTTTAATCTCCTTCGCTTGGTTTTTTGGCAAGCTATTAACAGCTTTAGACAGAAGTATAAAGAGTTTAGTGTGGTTTAGTTCTTCCGAATCTTTGTACTTCTCTTTGAGCAGAAGTCCATGGCTGTCAGTCAAAAATGGCACTGATCTGGGATTTCAGATAGCAGCCAGGAAACAAACCTAAAAAATAGGTATTAGTGACAGTAAGGTAAAGAACATAAATCGAAAATTTCAAATAGTGTTAAGCTAAAGTAATTATTTGCATTTGAAGAAGGTAATATGTAATATCTTCTGTATTGGTGTGGAAATGAAATGAAAACGTCTCACATTCAGATACAAACTTCAAATCAAATCATGGCATTGGACCTTAGATGTCCAATCATTAAATAATGATAGGATATAGGGTACATAATAGGATGTTCTTCAGTAACCTGTATAATACTTTTTCCACTAGGTTTACTAACAAAAGTATTTTTTTTTTGACTAGGATGGAAGAGCAGCATCTGCTGTTGTAGTTTGTTCCTTCCTGTGTTTTTGTCGTCTCTTCACTACTGCTGAAGCTGCTGTTTATATGTTCAGTATGAAACGCTGTCCACCTGGCATTTGGCCTTCTCATAAAAGGTACTGTCAGGTACTGTTGAAGCAAGTAGCTATTAAATTCTGAATATGGCATAGGGTGTTTTTAGAAAGATAGATTATTACAGTAGTGTCTGTGTTCAAACATCTGTTTTTTCAAATATTTTGCTGTATCATGAATAGAAGGTAGTTCTGAATTTTCTGAGCCTGTACGTACCCATCAGAAGTGGGTCAAGTGTGACCTGTAGTGAAGAAGTTTTAGGAATGAAGACCAGGGTATGCAGAGCTTTTGAATGCTTTCTTAATTATAAAATCCTCTTCCACATGTGTAAGACTTACTTCATATTTCGTAGTTGTTACAGTAGGTTTTATTGTGTCAGAACATTGCAAGGTCTATGGGAATATCAGAAGTTTTTTCAGTCAACTGGGTAAAAATGCCTAGTGCTTTTTTAAAGGAGTGCGTGCAGAGGTGACTTGCATATACTTTGACAAATGTTTTAAACTGATTATTTGATTTAATTTGATAGATCTTACAACCATAAAGTCTGAATAACAAGTGACACTGGTAGTAAAGGTGTTTCCTACAAAAAAGATTAAATTTTGAGGGGTGGGAAGTAAAGTATTAGTTCACTATAAATGACAGATTATGTTTTTGTACACATTTAGTTTGAGTATACTTAAGGTGTTCTCCACAGAATAATAGATATTAGGACAAATTTAAAACCTTTAGGAAGATTTGAGTGATCCGTTATGTATAAGACACAAAGTAAGTAGTTCTCCCAGTTTAATGTTTTAAGGCCTTTTGAAATAGCAGCTAGTTTGTTTTAGAACTCAGTATATGTAAAGCTACAGACCCTTTTGTGTCATTCCATCAGGTTTGAAAATCTGTTTGCTGTAGGTGGTGTTAGGTGTTAACTCTTTCACTGTTAATACTTACCAATGCTTAGTGACTGGATAAGAACAGAATTAACTCGCTTATGTGTTCATCTGTTTCTTAGAATTTTGTGCTCTGACTAAATGAGTACCTTCCGCTTTGGCAGATACATTGAATACATGTGTGACATGATGGCTGAAGAACCCATTATTCCTCACAGCAAGCCCATCCTGGTCAGATCAATTGTCATGACTCCTGTTCCTCTTTTCAGTAAGCAGCGTAATGGCTGCAGGCCTTTTTGTGAGGTTTATGTGGGGGATGAAAGAGTAACCACTACGTCCCAGGAATATGATAAAATGAAGTAAGTACAGATTACAGCTTGCTCTGAAACAGCAAGTTTTGTTTTCTAGATTATAGCATTTACATGTTTCTAGATTCCTCTGTCCTCTTCTAGCTGATCTTGAAAGGTAAATCATGGAGAAGAGAATGTGGTTGTTAGAGCAGCTTGTATCTGATCTTGCAGAACAGTGGGTGTGATGGTGGGGATGGCACCTAGACACTGCGAGGCAGTGAGCAAGACCCTCTTCTCACTCCATGTGATGTAAGACTGGGAACTTTGATACCTGACATGTACTTGTGCTGAGCATAGCATTATGTCTCAGTCATGGAAACTGTAAGGATCCTCCAGGCATGTAAGCTGTAAGGTGACTGCTTATTAGCCCCTGTACAGCTCTGATGTCTGTGCAAGAATTGCAAATGCTAGCACTACGAGATGTAGGTAAGCACAGACAAGAGGAATGATAGAATACTGAAATCTGTCTTACTTGGAGAAAGCAGGCTAAATCTAAGGTAATATACACTGTTTAATCTCTTTTTAAACTAAATTAACTGTGGTTATGTCTTTTTTTTCTTCAGGGAGTTTAAAATTGAAGATGGGAAAGCAGTAATCCCACTGGGTATAACAGTCCAAGGAGATGTTCTCATTGTGATCTATCATGCCAGGTCAACTCTAGGAGGACGACTACAAGCCAAGGTAATTGATAAATTTAAGAGCCTAAATGGAGGGTTTGCTTTTTTGGTTGTGGTTTTGTATCCTTCTAGTTATCTCCTAAGTACTTTGCTTTATTTACTATTCTTTGTTCATAGAAATGTTTGAGGTTTTCATTCACTTGTGAATTCAATCTTTTCAAGCCTTCTGAGCATGTCCACTCCTAATGCTGTACATGTCGATGCTTTGGTAAGCATTTTTGGAAAGTACTTCAGTATTGATAATTATTATAATTGCAAGGAAAGCCACTAGCCAGTTTTTTTGAGGCAGCAGTTATTGTCTGTTAAGTTACACAACAAGCCAGAACTTTTCAATTCTGTGTACACAAACTGCAAACAAAGGAAAAATACCACTCAGCAGAAAAGTGGGATTCCAGAGACTGCCTATACAAAACAGGCTAGAAAAATCCATGTGGTTTTATAGCCTATTTCTAAAGTCAGGTTCAGTTTTTATAGCTTATTTTCTTACTTGTCTTTGTTCTACTAGGGTGAATGCATATTTTCTTTTTAAATTCAACTATGGATGCAAATGATGTGGGAATCCAGAGTGCAGGGAATATTTCTCTGCCTGTTTTGCAGAAAAAAAAACCCCTGGACAGCGTGGTTTTCGACCTTTATCAATGGAGAAAACTCCCTACCCTCTGGGAGGAATTAAAATCTACACAGATGTGAACTAGGTGATGGAATATGATGTAAGGATATCACAGGGTGAAGAATTTAGAAGTTTTAGGATTGTTAATGTAGTAAATAGATAAATAGTAAAAGTTCCAAGATGGAGGAGACTTTGTAGTTTTAAACCTGCATCTTTCTCCTTCTAGTCCTCCATATTTTGCAGCAAAAGTAGTTTAGGATGACTGGATGAAAAATTCCACAGTTCCGGCCTGCGTGTCAGAGTGATTTACTGAACATTGGAGGAAAAGTAAAAATATCTGTCGTTTCAATTTTCTATTGGATAATTTACCTATAAAAAGTCTGTGGAATTTTGATAAGCAGCCATTTTCTCACCTTCTCTTGCCATGTTCTGTTCTGCTGTGTCTTTTCTACGCTAGTAGCTGATAACACTAAAATAAACAACTCTCTGAAGAAGCAATTACTGCAAGTTTGCCTTGTCCGTCTATCATGTTCCTTCCAAGGACTCTAGAGGATTTAAAGGGCCTCTCCCAGCAAGAGAGGCTGATATATGGTGCTACCAGTGTCAAATAAGATCACAAAAAACTTGTTAATGAAGCCTGTCTTCAAATTTTTTAAAAGAGAGGCATGTTCATTTTTTCTCCAGATGAGTAACCCAAATTAAACTTGGAAATCCGTGTAAAAGATAAGAAGGGGTAGTGCAAAGTTTAGAGCTTGGAGCTTTGTGGAAATTGATCCAGTTTTTCAACCAGTTTCTGTACATGTGGGGCATACATGTGTATTCGTACATAGTTACTGAAATTGTTTTCCCTAAGGTTTTTTTTCCTGCTTTGAGAGTAGGAAGGTGAGTATCAAATCTTGTCATGTTGCAGAGGTTCAACAAGACCTTCCAGAACACCTTAAAACTAAAAACTCAGTGAAATGATTCCTTAATGCACAAAAGTAACTACTGTATGGATCAAGGTCATCAGGAAAAAGGCATAAAACTGACAAAATTTAGTGAAGGTTACTTTATACTCCTTGTACAACCTCACCTTTATTCATGATAGGGTTTCTTTGATGTGGTTTCTCTGGCATTTATTCACTAATAGAAAAGACTAAAATTTTCTCAGCTGTCAGCTATAACACATGATACATCAACAGTGTGTGTGATGATCTGGGTTTGGAGGTTTGATGGAACAATATTCAATGTGTCCTTAGTTTTATGTACTGTAAATTGCCCCCTGAAGTTCTCTGCGGGTCTCTTACAGAGATCAGCCACCACATTTCAAGATTTCTCTTGTGTTTAGAGCTGGGCATTGTGAATGTCTTCTACTTGCTCACAGGCAATTTGAGAGAGGGTTTAGTTTATCTTCTAGGAAAGTGATGGTAGGGATGGAAGAATCAGAGAAGGTCTCTCCAGTATGTCCATGTTTCTCTTGGACTAAGGAGTCCATCACTGGACACAATAACAGATGAGGCTTCACTGGTGCTGCATAGAGGCGAAGGATCAACCCCCCTTAACCTGTGGCAGTGGTTTTTTGTATTATTTGATTTCTGGCTATGATGTTTGGTAAATGCTCATTTACAAGGAAAGCTTTCATAATTCAAATCTATTGTATCATATTTTCTGGACTATTACTGTATGACTTCTTTGTAAGAACTGGCAAGACTATTTCACAGGTGTAACTAAGGCTGGGAAGCAAATACAGGCTACATTGATCAGTGAGCTGTAATTTGGATTTGTGGAAGACCAGGAGCTACATGAATCTTCTATAGTAGCATTTTCTGGACACTTGCATTCCCATCAGGCATGGGAAAGTAGTTTTTCTGTCAATAGTTGAGTGATTAAAATGAGTTTGTATAGAAAAGCCCTAAAATTCTGTTTGGAATGAATGACTGACTTGAAGTTGCACAGAAAAAAACTCCTTGCGTGCCTTCTGAAGTGTCCTTTTAAATGTGCTACATTTAAAACTGTTTTCAAATGATTCCTTTATATGTGACATAAGTATATTTCTTGGTTACTGAATTGCACAATGGATTTTTCTGAGCATATGTTACTCAGAAAAGGAGCAAAGGTCATGCAATTTTAGCCTTCAGAACAGGATCTGGAAATACTTTAGACTTTGATAGAGTGTTTTGAGGTTAGTGATGAGACATATCTGACTGAAGGTCATATGGTTTCTTAGTGGTAGTAATAGATCTATTTATGTTCTGTCTCAACTGCATTTAAATCTTTCAAGATAAAATCTTTCAAGATAAAAAAAGATTCTGATTTAATGGAAATTTTTTTAGCAAAGCAAATAGTTTAAAATACTTCAATATTGTTAATACTTTGCATTATGTTAAAGGCAGAACATTGTACATACTGTTCATGTGGGTTTATGCAGTTTCCTGTTTCTTATTTTCAACAGATGGCTTCAATGAAGATGTTTCAGATTCAGTTCCATACAGGTTTTGTGCCCCGAAATGCCACTACAGTGAAATTTGCCAAGTATGTTGACCCTTTTTTCTAGGAGACCGGAATAAGTTTTCTTTGAAACTGCTTAACCTGCCAAACATCAACATATAGCAGGGAGGAGGAAATAAAGTCAGTGTAGGAAGTAGATGACTTTGATTGCAATAAGATTCTTTTGTTTACTCACATTAAGGAAACGGAATGCTTTGTTCATGATTCAGAAATAACTGTGTACAAAAATACCGCCTGTTTAAAATGGGAAAAGTAAACAAATGCAGCATTTTTTATGTCTTCTACTAAATGCTTTGAAGTTTTATTTTGGACTGCAGTGGGTCTAATCCAGTTAGCCCTCAGTGTCAAGAAACTTCTTGTCTGTGTCTTTACAGGTATGATCTGGATGCCTGTGACATACAAGAGAAATACCCTGATTTATTTCAAGTCAATCTGGAAGTGGAGGTGGAGCCCAGAGACAGGCCCAGCTGTGAACAGCCACCTTGGGATAACATGAATATAAAGGGACTGAATCCCAAGATCCTCTTCTCTACCCGAGATGAACAACAAGAGATTTTATCAAAATTTGGTAATGAATCCCTTGAAAAGCTAAAGAACATGAAAAAAATTTCAATGTATTTAGTGTTTGAGGCTTTTGTTTAATTTTTGATATTCCATTAATTGAAAGAAACTTAAAAGGTGTTTTTTTTTGGTAAATACCAGTTAAAAATATGCTTCGTATGGAGGAGCTTAAGTTATCCTCCAGTAATGGATTATAATTATCCCTGTCTTACTTTCACTGTGCTTACATGTGCTTGCTTTAAAGCTATGAATAGGCCATTTGCAGGAAGGGACTTCTAGCAAGTGGAGTTGTAACAGTCAGTATTTGTAGGCACAAATAAAGAGATTTATTTGGCTAAACTGGCACCAGTATCATTTCACTTAAAATTATGCGAGCATTCCTCACAAATGGTTTTAGGTAAGAATGTTTTTATCAACATTCTTATGCATAGCCATGTCATGTTGTAATTAATTTCCTCAACTTTTCCCAGTATGTTCCAGCAGACTTTTTTTGTTAATGCTGCTTATTCAGTGCTTCATCTGTAGATGTCTGCATTAATTCCAGTTAATGCTATTCAGTATCTTCCTTCTTCTCCTGATACCAGTAATTAGCTTTGACATTTTCATTCAGGCTCTTAAGCCTTCTCTGTGTTTCAAGGATAAAGAAGCATGACGAAGATTACTATGGTGATTTCAGTGATACATGAGATCTCACCCTATGCTGTTAATATTATACATCTCAAGTATGTTTCTTTTCATATGGGATGGTTGCTGCAGGCTTTTTTTTCTTTTAAGCAGGATATGTGTTGTTTGTACTATGATTTTGGCCATTTTCTATTAAACTTAGCTTAATCCTGTTGTGAACACAACTCTTAGCTCGCTAAAGCTCAGGTGTGTAGCTTTACATCATTATTGGTGATGAGGGTCTGTAAAAGTTACTCTTATGTTCTTAAGTCACTTCCATTTTCTGATGATAGATGAAATGTAAGGATTTCAAATTACACTGAAAGTATTTCTTAAGATTGGTGGGAAGGGAGTAGGACAAAAGCAAGTGCTGTGAAGTGATTTTATAAAACTTGCCATTAAAATTGAATTTACTCTTTCATTAATGAGTCATGATCTTCCATGTATGTTTTGAGACGTACTGTTTTTTCAGCATCTCTATACTATAACTGAGAATGTGGAGGGAGACTGAAAAAGTGCTGTACCAGTTGTGTATTTAAATTCAGACAAACAGGTTTCTCCCAGGCATTCATCAAATTTTTTTTTTTTTTTCAAACAGTTGGATGAATATTGACTAATTTAGGAAGTCTTCTTAATTTGCCTTGAGAAAACTTTGGTTTTGAGAGGTAATACAACAGTAGGTAACTGCCCAACTGAGTCTTACACAAGAGTCACTTAATACCTGATTTCAGTAAAAGAAGAAAAATAAGAAGCAGTTAATAGCAGCATACAGTGTATTAACGCCTTTGTGGTGTTTTTTATCAGCTCCGTGTTCTTCACTAGCTTTGCATATTCTGGGTTTTTCTACAGCTGCATTTGCTTTTTTCTGTTTTTCTGTCTCTTATTTCAGATACCGTTCATAGCTCTTGCATGTTTTAGGGGATGGTTGGTACAAGTGAGGTGTTAATTGCATTTGCCTACAAATATAAATAGAATGCTTTAGTGTTACACTACGATTCTGATTAAATGTCCTAGTTTAGAACAGGATCTTACCAGTTTTTGTAGTTGAAACAAAGTTAATAATGCTAATTTCAGAGATGGTGGGGGCAGGAATTTGCATTTGCAGAGCAATAGGTTGGAGATAATTGTCTTCTTATGGCAGTCATCTTGAAAGACTGGTATCAGCTGCCATGTGGAGGATTGAGAAGTTTCTCTCTTAAGTGTTCTGGCTTAAATTCTGTTTTATAGGGAAACCAGAGTTGCCTAGACAGCCAGGTTCCACTGCACAATATGAAGCAGAGGCATCCCAGCTGGAGCAGTCTTCAGAAAGTGCACCTACTGATACGGAATCCCCACACAGCAGTAGTACTGATGCCAATAACTTCTTTCACTCTCTGGACTGGAAAGGTACAGGTTTTCCTCTGAAGTAACTATGTGGCTTATGTTTGTCTTGTGTGCCTTCCAGTGAATGCTTAAGCCTTCTTAGGCAGCAAGAGTCTCTAATTCACTAACCATGAGGAAAAGCTATTTAAAGAGTGAGCCCTGCAGAATAACAAGCGGTTGTTCTGCTTCATTTGGATAAACACCAAGTAAGGGGGTTTGGTGTTGAGTATAACTTAAATGCTGAGCTAAATTTTTCTTTTTCTGTAAAAATCTTAACTTCTAAGGTCTGCAAGGAAGCTTTTCACTCCCAGAGCCCCACCTTGGCTGAGGAACAGAGGAAACAAAGTAGACTAGCAAGTGGGGTCCAGATCAGTAAGGACGACTAAGAAAATGTAATTTTATAGCACATGTGTAACTCCCTTTCCTGGGTGCTGCTTTGTTGGCAAAAATGACAGCAGCTGCTTATGCTCTTACTGAGTGGAGCAGCAGTTACTGAGAAATCTTGTAAGCTCCAAGGGGCACAGAGGTCTGAGGTGAATGTCCAAGTCAGTCTCATTTTGAAAAAAATTGTAATGCCTACCATTGTGGAGTGGCAAACGGGTTAGTCAGTTGCTGCTTCGTCTGCCCTGTACAAACGGGTGGCAGGCAACATTTAGTTCATTTTTCATCAGTTCTTGTGTGAGTTTTGGTTAGTTAGGAATTAATTTCATATGATGTCACCATGAAAGTCTCTCTTACCCTAGTCAGAAGAATAACCCTGGTCATTTAAAGATGTTATTCTTTTTTTTCTATTCAAGAAGGAAAAACTCCAGAAAGTGGAATAGAGGACAATTCATCTAAAAATGATCCTGTTCAGCTATCTGATAGCAGAGAAGAGAGTGATCCTTCAGATGAGGAGTTCCCTGCATTTCCAGATGAAGGAAGTGCAGTAATTGTTGATGAAAAAGACTCTACTCCAGAAGGAGAATTGCTTTTTGAAACCAGTTTTGAAGCTCCATCTGCACCGTTACAAAAATCTCTCCCTGAAGAGAATGTAGACTTGCTGGGACTAGACTCTGATATTTCAGCAGAACAGAAACAACCTGTCTCAGAAATAAACTCTTCATCAAGTAATGCAGACCTGTTGAACAATCTGTTTGTGAGTAGTGTGTCACAGGTTTCAGAGCCCACTGGAGATCTTCTTGGACAAGGAACAGATTTCTTTTTCAGCAGTCAGTGTCCAGCTGCTACTCAGGGTACATCTTCAGCAGCAGCCATGTCTTCAGGTATGTGAGTTTAACATCAGTACTTGTTGCCTGGGCAACACATGAAAATTGCTGCTTGCACTGTTCTTAGAAAATAAGTACTGTGTTTCAACAGTACTGTGAAGCTACAGTAGCAACACTACTGTACTATAGCAACACTATGAATAGAATAGGTATTATTTCTGCATGAAGGAGAGAAGTTCCTGTATGTTATCCAGGTATTCTGTTATGTTGCCAGGATCCTATTAACTTTAAATTCCGTAAACAGTAAAGTATCAAATTTTGAATTTAAAGGAAATTCAGTATCTTAAAGAATTCTTAGTTTTACCATAGAATGCTATGCGCTAGATCCTTTTCTAAATCTGTAACTTTCCTTGCTAAGGCATGGAATTGTCATAACTTACTGCTTTCTTGAACTTTACGTAAAGCAGTGGCATTAGATGCACAGAGCTGTTCTGCTTAGGTCAAATGTCTGCGTGGGGTTTTTAAGTGTTAATCACATAAGACTGCTGAGCAACTGGAAATCCTGTAGATTATTGTCCAAACCAGTAGGATAATGATACTGCTAAAAGATGTTTTCTTGCTGGTTTTACCGATGTTGGCAGGTCAGTATCCTTAAAAAGAGTGCATGGTAGTGCTGTCTATTTGGTATTTAAACAAGGTGTTTTGGTTCAGAGATTCTGTTCCTCTTACCAGTGAATATTAAACTCTTTGTCACTTTACTAAACTTTGGGTAATAGCAATTCTCTGCCTGAGGTTAGAGGTAAGATTCTGGGAATATTAATTGCATAACCTGGGAAACCATTGCAAGGCTTTGTTTGTTTGCACAAAGATAATTCATAGGGACTAAAAACTTTCATCTATAGACAACTGAAAGTATTTTTTACAGAGCATTTAGATGATTTGAAGTATTACCTTATTTTGAGGCAATTCACTGTTGAGCTTAGTTACTGTGGTCAGGGAGAAATAATTTTAATTTACTATTTTAACATAGGTAGTAATAAAGGTTCCCTTTTATAGAATACTTTATCTTTCTTTAACCATGTCTACTGCATGAAGCACCCGAGCAGTAGTCATGTATATATCTCATTCTTGTAGTCATTCTCATTCAGTGTATTTCATTGAATTGTGTTAAGAGAGGTAATTGCAAAAGTGAGAATATTTGGCCACTGTTACATTTTGTCTAGCACAACAAACTTACACTTGAGGTTTTGTTTATGTGTGATGCTATAGTAAGTTTGCTTGAAATGGTGAGTTCTGCACAATATGGTCATTACCTGAGGACGTGCTGGGGTATTGTGGCAGGATTATTCTTTCTCCTCAGCTTCTCAGTGAATCTGGCCTGACTCCCTGGGCTCTTGAGGGTTTTTGACCCTAGAGGGCAGCAGAAACGGCAAGATCTGAAGCTGTGATTCCAGCTGACTATCACATGTTACTCCATGCTGACTATAAATACTCTTCCAGTTAGTTTTTTCTTCACTGGAATCACTAGAGACCTGCTGAAGTCTTACTTCTGTTGGTTTTCTTTCTTGGGTTGACGTGCTTTCTGCCCCAGAATCACCAATGCCTTCAAGTCTAAATGGTAGTATGAATGTTTTACTTCATATTCTTTTTAATAGCGTAATAGTCCATTTTCTTCAAATCTGTTGCAAATTTTGTGTTTTAGACTATTTAACAAATGTAATTCTTCTGTGTGTATGTAGATGATCACTCAAGGTGTCTTAAATGGATGAAATTAGCAATGTTGTTGAATTGTATGCAGTCTTGCTGCTTATGTTTGAAGACATATCTGTTCATGTTACGTATGGCTGAGATCCGTTTTGTACCAATGTGAAAGTTCATTTGTCTAGAGGAAGGAATAGGTGGTTACTCTTTGCCACAAAAATTTGGCAGAAGGCTGCTGCAGTTACTGGCATGAACTTTGCTTTTTGTCTGTGCCCTCAGAGGAGTAAGGCTTTTTCAGCTTCATTTATTCTGCAATTTGTCATGAGATAATTTTGTTTTCTGCTTCTTTTTCAGCCGATCCATTTGACCCATTCACAATGTCATCAAGTTCAGAGAATCAAGCCCTGTCTGGTCCAGACCTCTTTGGGGACTTCCTTAATCCAACCTCAACATCTACAGCTAACACAGTTCCTTCCACACAAAGTTCGCTTCCACCTTCTTCCAGCTCAGATTTCTTAAATTTAGGTAAGCGTTCTTCTGGTGTTCTGTTTCTCAACAGTTTCCTCTCCTCTGTGCATTTATCTTTCAGCTTAGTGGATTAGTGTCTTAATAGATCCACTTGTTGTGATTGCTGTTTTAATTAGCTTTGTATTCTGGAAGTGCAGATGCAAATGCATCAAGAATCAAGTGTTTCCTGTATAATGTCATGCTATTATTTATGATGTGACAGGATTTCTAGTATTGCTACCCATATGTTAGGAGATAGTTTCCTCTCAATGATCTGAGAACTGAGGGTACACAAACATCTGGAAACTTACTTAATAGGTGATAGATGGTAAGCTATGTTGACTGTGTTCAGATTTTAAAGATTTTTTGGAAACCTAGGAAGAGAAATGAGCAAGTCAGATTATAATATAGCCAGTTCTTAAAGTGCAGGCTGAGGCTAGCTTGCACCTTCCTGACCTGAATGCATTCTGGTAATATACTCACAAAGTACGTTATGTAATACTCTAATCTTATTTGTTTCATTTCTCTGATATATTCTTGGCGAAGCCTTTTTCTCATGCATTTATTTTAAAATCTATTAATCTTTAAACAAAAATCTTTGTGATATGTTCAGTCTTCCCATCATTCTTTAAAGAGAAACAGACAAAATGGTGGAGTGGTAGAGCCACTAGATTAGAGCTTTTTAAAATCTGACTTTGAAAGAAAGGTGTGGGTTCTCTCCATAGGGATATGAGTTGTGATCAGTCTGTAAGAGCTCTTTTCTGCAGCTCTCTCGTTCCCCTCTTTCTGCATGGGCCCTTCCCATGGGATACAATCTTTTAAGAACATGAGTCTCTGTAGGGTACAGTCCTTTAGGAAGAGATTGATATAGGGGTGTGGTTCTCCCAGGCACTGCAGCTTCTGCCAGGAACCTGCTGCTGTGTGGGCTGCTCTCCCTAGGCTGTGGCTTCATCCAGGACACATCCACCTGTGTAAGATCTTCCACAGGCTGCAGTGTGAATATTTGTTCTACTGTGGTGTTTCCCATGTGTTGCAGGGCAATCTCTGCTCTTGGCATCTGGAGCACCTCCTTCCATTCCTTCTCCACCAACCTTAATGTCTGCAGGGCTGTTTCTTGCACATCTCTTCCTTCTCTTACAGCTGCTGTGCAGCGTTTTTTGCCTTTCCTAGCATGTTTTCCCAAAGACATCTAGTCTGGGAGGCTCAGCCGTGGCTTGTGGTGAATCTGTTGGAGCTGGCTCTGTCCAACAGAGAAGCCCAGGCCTCTTCTCCCACAGACACCTACTTACACTGTGCAGGTAGCCAGGAATGGTGGTATCACGCACCTTATCCTGCATCTAGAGCTTATTGCATGTGACTTTGACTTGCCCCTCCTTGTTTAGCAGTTGCTCTAGTTAACCCTGTCTCTGAGTGATGCAGTCTGAGTGTTAGCTACAGAAAAACTGGACAGAAAAAGATGCATTATTTGTCTGACTGACAGAAGGGCTTCCTCTTTGAAATAAAAGGCTACCCAGCTGATTGCCCTCTCTACTGTATTATTAATCACTATATTCTAGCTGTGGTTGATTCTGCTGAGAAGATTCCACTTGCTGCCTCCTTTGCAATGTTTTTGTTCTGTCCTGTAGATAGTAACAGCCATATGTTTCAGTTGTATACTTGTATAGTTGCCAGTTTTATGCCACTATTGCTGTCCCTGTGTGAGATTGCCAAACATAAGTTTTTTGCACAGTAGAAGATTTCATCAGTACTGATCTGTGGAGCATTTTCTCCACCAGATTCTGCACCTGGGATGGGGCAACTCAGGATGCTGACAGACTGGTGACTGAGATGCTGGAGAAGAGCACCATGGAAGGGGACCTGGGGGTCCTGGTCGATGGCAAGCTGAATGAGCCAGCAGTGCCCTGGCAGCCAGGAGGGCCACCCATGTCCTGGGGGCATCAGGCCCAGCATCACCAGCTGGGCAAGGGAGGGGATTGTCCTGCTCTGCTCTGCACTGGGGTGGCCTCACCTCGAGTGCTGGGGGCAGTTCTGGGTGCCACAATATAAAAAAGACATGGAGCTGTTAGAGAGTGTCCAAAGGAGGGCCATAAGGATGGTGAAGGGTCTGGAGGGGAAGCCGTATGAGGAACAGCTGAGGTCACTTGGTCTGTTCAGCCTGGAGGAGACTGAGGGGAGGCCTCATTGCAGTCACAACTTCCTTGTGAGGGGAAGAGGAGGGGCAGACTGATCTGATCTCTCTGATGCCCAGTGACAGGACCTCAGGGAATGGCCTGAAGTTGTGTCAGGGGAGATTTGGGTTGGATATCCAGAAAAAGTTTTTCTCCCAGAGGCTGACGGGGCGCTGGACCAGTGGAAAGTGGTCACAGCACCAGCCTGACAAGAGTTCCAGAAGCATTTGGAAAACACTGTTAGGCACATGATGTGATTCTTGGGGCTGTCTGTGCAGAGCCAGGAGCTGGACTCCATGGTCCTTGTGGTTCCCTTGCAACTCAACATATTTTATGGTCTCAGCCAGAATTTAACTCACTTGAAAGGCGGGACCTCAATTCCTTAGTTGATGTGCTCAAAGCCAAGATCAAGCAGAGTAGCTGTTCAGGACCGTGTCCTTGCTCATTTTTAGGATTTCCAGGTCTGTAGACTCTACAGCTGGGCAACCTTTGCCAGTGTTGGAGAGATCTTAGAGGAAAGTGTTTTTTAATGGAGTTCCTTGTGTTTCAGTTTGTACCCATTGCCTCTTGTCCTTCCACTGGGCAACAGAGAGAAGAGTCTGTCTCAGTCATTTTTTGTTTCTTCACATTAAGTATTTTTACACATTTATAAGAATGTTCCCAGTTCTTTTCTCCAAGTTTAATAGTACCAGAACCCTCATATCTGAGAGGAGACAGAAAAAACCCTTTTATGTGTTAAATTGAAGTGGGGAAAATAAAATACAGATTTCTGTTCACTAAATGTTTATCTGCAGCCTTAAGGAGACCACCATGAATATTCAGCTGTTAATAACATTTGAGCCAGTACAGAAAAAAAAAGAATATTTTTACTTCTGATTTGAATGCTTATTGTTTTATGCTTACTCCTGATTTTACTTGATAGCTTGCACCCTATTAAGTGCATTAGGATACCTGCTATTTTAATGTAATTTCTGGAGCTTTCTATCAACATAGGAAAAGATACTTAAAATGTACCCATTTTCTCTTCAGCTTGTTGTTTTGCAGTGATTTAGCAATATTTCTCTGTTGCTATGCAGTCTTTAAAAACCATATGGAAGTGGAGAAACTGGGGTAACATTTCATGCTTTTTCACATTTATCTTTCAAAGAAGAGCTTTTATGTGTTTAGCTGAAATGATGTATGTATTTGAGCCTTTACCATTCTATCCAGTTACAGTTACCAATTTAATCAAATAAGTTAGGAATATTAAAAGTTATATCACTTTTAATATGAATTTGTGAGTCCTGAAAGAACAGGATCACTAGTAACTGGAGAAGAAAGGGCAAATAAGAACATGTTCTCAAATGACATATTTGGAAGAATTGTGTTAAGTGAGCAGAAGAGAGTGCAGACATGAGGTCATTAAAGGGAGAAAAAAATAAAAATAAATTAATAGTAATGGCAGTGACCATTCAAAATAAGCTGCAGTATTGAGATTTGATGAATCTGTTGGAGCAGTTATAAGTGTCTGGAATCGAATTTTAGTGGCGGATACACTTTGTTGTTAGTAAATGATTACTAAACTGCTATAGATACCAGGAGAAAAGCTGTTTCAGTGAACACAAGTTCAAGACATAGAATTTTAACCTTGTATTTCTCAAATGTTGGCTTAAAATTTAAAATCATAGGAGTTTTAAAATGAAAGGTAGTTCTTATACAATATCTGGTCTCCTAAGGCGTTCTGTCCTGTCATATGAAAATATGCTGTTGCTGCTAGAACAGCTGTGCATTAACAAGGTAACTTAACTTTCTTTAGGATTTTTCAAGTAACAGATCATCTTTAATGCAGGTTGAGTCCAGGATGTGTTTCCCTCAAAGACAGCATGAGATTTGGAAGGTGATCAAAAGAAACCAGAGTGATCAGTGTAGTTTTCTCTCGAGCTGAAGTTAGTTTCTGTGAACTTGTGTTCTCAAACAGGCTTTAGACAAGGTTAAAAAAACCTTGCATCATACTAAACCAGCCTCTTGGTTCACAGAAAATCCTGTTGTCGTCTGTGATTAAAGGATTTCCTGTAGACATGACAAGTTAAATAAAGAAAACCTTATGTGAAGTTGTGTGTAGGATACAGTAAAATGCAGGTCTCTTATTTTGGGAAGCTGGAAAGTGTGATCTGATTACCACCAACTTATTCTTGCATCTCAGCTTGATTTGAGTAGTGTTAAACACAGTTCTTTGCCCTGACCTCCAGTGGTTTATTGCTGTATGGCTATTTAATATGCTTATTAAAAACCTTGAAACAACCAGGTTTGAATCTGCATGCCCTTGATCTTAATTGCTTCAATTTTTGGAATATTGAGCTATAGTTCATGTTTTACCATTTCTTTAGATATTCTGCTCCTTTATCTTAATGTGTCTGTATGAACTACAGTGTGCCAGTTATAAAAATAGGGAATCATTATATGGGCTCATCATACCTTTTCAGAATATGTAGAAGTCAGCGAATCGTGTTAATAACACTTTTTCTCAGTGTTAAAATCTGCCATATAATAATGCCCAGGTTGTAGAACTAAAAAGAAGATGGCATAAGAATAAAAAAGTTTCAGGAGGAATAGGTTATCTGTTCAGTATATTGTACATTGCATGTTTCAGATTTTTCTGATAAGTGTAGTGGATGTATATGAGTTTTTACTATTAATAGTGAATTTACTGCTGTGCGTAGCAGTAGGCTACTTCCTGCTTAGTTCAGGGTGGGGGAGGTGATGAACTTGACTGCTCTTAAGCCAACTGTTATAAAACAGCTCATTCCCACAGTATGTTCTCAATCCTTCAAATGCACTCAACTGTAATTTAATTTATTCTTATTTCTCTCAACTTGTTTTCATAACAGTTAATTTCATGTGTTGTTGTTAATTTTTTTATGCCCCTGTAAAAAGACTTTCAGTAGCAGAGATTGTAGAACAAAATAATTTCTAGAATAAAAATCAATATGAGTATTAATTCAAGCCCTGTTTAACTTTTGGGAGTGGTATATGATGCAGCAGACTTATGAGCTGATGAATAGGTGCTGGTTTATAGCCTTACACTGCTGTTTAGCAGATAGCTGGTGTCCTGAGTATTGACTGTTATGGACATGTTTCTCCCATGGTTTCAGAGACAGGGAGATGAAGCTTAGGTCTGGAGAAAGGGATGAAAATGGTGGGTACTTCTTGCACTTTATTCTGATGTTTTCCCTCCCATGCAGCAGAGAATACTGCTGAAATACAGGCTTTCGGCAGATATTTGTTGCGCAGTATTTGATGTGCTTGCTTTGCAGCTGTAAGATCTAATTATAAATAGTATTAGTAGATTGAGGTACTGGAGGGGTATTTAATTTGCTTCTAATTATTTCCTTAATTAAGAGGATTTGATAGCAATATTCAGAATGTAATTTTGAGAAGCTGAGACAAGTGAAAGGCTGTGATGTAGTAGTTGAAACATTCAAACCCTCAAATTGTCACTGCTTTTTTAAGGATGGCTGGGTTAACTTTCTAAACCCTATGTCTATGAAATGTCTTAGAGCACCACTAAGTGTGTTGGCTTCACTGAAATAACACCTCTCATTGTAGCACTGACTGTTGTCGTAGCATTAAAGTAGGAGTTACATTCAAAAGCTGTCCTGCCTCACTGTAAGCCTCCACAAGCTGTGCTCAAAGAGAATGCTCAGAGCTGTCATGTAGCCTTGAGCGTTCCATACATAGCATATCTTGTTCTGAGGATGGCTCACCTCGTAGTGTGTGTGAATGAGTAAGTGGAGAATCATTTCCAAGCATCAGGGATGGCAGTTATACCTTTAGGTGGGATGCAGCATTTTCCAGGAGTTAGTGGCAGCACCCTTGCATGCCTTTAAATATGACTTTTTCATTTAGATGTCATGGTGGGTTTCTTTCGCATACAGAAAAGTGGTTTTTATCTATGGAGCTAGAGATTCTTGAACTTCCCCCAGAAAAAAATCACTCTTCCTGTGTCCTTGTCTTCAGTTGTGTGCATTTGCTTGTGTGTTTCACCTAAAAGGGTGTTGGCCAAGAGGCCTCTTTGTTAGGCATACGTGCAGTTTGAAGTGACATGACTTCACCTGTGTGGCACCCAGACTGCTGAGTGATAAAGAGCACCATTCATAAAGAGCAATGCTGCTTTCTGCTTACCTGCTGTGTTGTCAGAAACAGCAGCGTGCCCTAGATCTGTACCTGAGCCAGTCCTTTTGGTCAGGAGACCTAAAGTGTTAAATTCAAAGCATTGCTTGTGAATAAAAATACTTTATTTATGAAGTGCATGGGATGTTTTAAAATAGAAATGAAGGAATTCCAGTGGTACAACCCTTCTGAGTCCTGTTTAAGACTGCACAATTATTACCAAGAAATTTAAGCAAGCTGTGTAGCTGAAAATTTGGTACACATTGTTGGAATTGGCAAAATAAATATTATGGTGATGGTTTTCTTCAATATAAAAAGGTTCTTTTTTCTTCTGTAGGCAATTTGACGCCAGAGCCACCTAAAATATCATCATCCACAAGCCACCCGGATCTCTTAAGTGGATGGGATTCTTGGGCAGATTCCTCAACAACCAGCAATGTAGCATCACCACAGCTGAAGCCTGTTAGTGAAGGTATTATGAAATTAAATGTTTCTGTCAGAGGAATACTCTAGACTGGGTCAGTTTAACCACCTGAAACTGCTGAATATGTCTTCAGTAATTTTTGGTTTGTTCCTTAAATTCTCCTTTAGTAAGGCACTTGTGTAGTTTTTCAGATTTAAGTTCAAGACACGGGAATTAAATTGTTTCAATTCTCTATAGTAATTGTGATTCTTGTCATGGGAAAAGATGTTGTGAAGCAGGATGCTGGGGAGGTTTGCATGCGGTGTTGTGGAGATACTAGTTTTGTTCTTTCTCTCAATTTCCAAACAGACCAGGTAAGTAATGTGTTTTCTTATTGTACAGGCCAAGCTTTTACCACTGGAAGCCAGTCCAGTGTGTCTTCAGGTCTGTCTTTCAGCCAGGCGAAATCTCAGAACTTTGATCCTTTCGCTGATCTTGCAAATTTGGGATCTGGTCTTCCAGGTGAGATCTTACTTTTTTTAGACTATACGTAGTGCCTCTATTGTTTGATTTGCTTCTTGTACCAATAAATGTTACTGACAGCCTATAAAGGAAAGCATTTCCTTTTAATTCTCAACGACCAGCTTGAGGTATTTGCTGAGAGCTGGTGAGTAACAAGAAAAGATTGAATCTTACAGATATTGTGTGAAACATCCAGAATAGTATTTCAGAAGATAACTACAGCTAACAGTGATATAGAAACAGTAAAAATAATCAATGCTTCAGAATCTAGTTGAGATGGTAAGAGAAACCAGGAGTTACTGATTCAGTAAGGGAGCATGAGGTTTCTTACCTTGCATTGACTAATATTGTTCTCGAAGAATTTTAAATGAAAGCAGGATTAAATTAGTCAAATTTGTTAGTTCCAAAGTGACAGTTGTTTTCCTGGTAGTTTAGTACTTTGACTTCAGTAGACTTTGATAGCTCTGCTACTCAGATCTATCATGTCTGTAAGATGAACACAAATCAAACCCCGATGTGCACACCGGTACTAAATGCATTATGAACATTTGTGAGTTTGCAATGGAAGGCACGAGGAGTTCTGGAAGATAAGACACATTGCAGAGTAACTCTTGTTCCAGGGTGTTCTATTAGCCTGAAATTCAGGAATTAGCCCTGCAGCATTCTCAAAAGGGCTGGAAAAACAAAGGGCAGTGAAAGGAGCTGAGGTCCTTGCTTTTCAGAACCCACACTACCATAACAAATGTGACCAGCTGCCCAGAGTACAAGGAATGATTCAGAACAGCCTGGTATCCCTGAATTGCACAAACCTGCTTTTCCCTTAGCTTGGAGCTGATGGAGGTTTTACCGTGTTGCCTTGGCAGTTAGCATTGTGTGTTGAATTGAGTACCAGTGGAATTCTCGTAGAAACACTAGGTAACATGCAGTGTTTGATGTTGCTTGTGCATAATCACTGCAAAAATTGTGGTGCTGAAGCAGTACCAATGAGGCTGCTTTGCAGTAAACAACTTCCAAAAAATTTCTAGTTTAATAATTCAAGTTAATACAGATTGTTAAATCTACAGATAGTGTGACAGTAAAAAAGGTCAATTTATCTTTGACTGAAGATGTAGGTATAGCCCACACTGAATCCAGTGAAAGAAATGGTACTAATTTTAGCGGGACTTAGGTCAATTCATTACTCTTTCAGTTAGTTTTCAATAGGAAAAATGACTGCATTAAAAAGTAGCCAGATGTCACTGTCCTAGTTAACATTCTCAGGCTTGAAATGAATTTTCAAGGCATCACAAGAACTGGAATTCAGTTTTGGAATACAACTAGAATGCCTACATTGTTTTGTATTTCTCATACGTGTTCTTTGGCTTCCAAATACAAAACATTGTTCTGGAAGAAAAGTTATTAGATGAGCTTAAATATGAATGCTATACAAATCCAAAAGAAACAGTAGCTAAAAGTAGTTAATAGTGGTGTATCAGCATAGTGGTAGGATACCAATAGTGTTCCGTGTGGGTTGTTGTTATCACACTCTTCTTTAGGAATGGTCTTATATCAGAACGTAGGAGTGTGGTGTTGAAAAGTTTCTGTGAACAGTGAGGCACTGACTTGTCCTACAGGAACAATTCATTGGCCTTGAAAACTGGAATAATGGACATAGAATTCTTTGAAAGAGTAAGAGAGAATTTTTCAGTATGCAGGGTTATTTTCTCTGACTACTAACAAATTTTTTTTTCTTGTAAATTTCACAAGTTGTCAATGACTGAAAAGTGAGTTGACTGCAGTTGACTGATTCCATGAAAAAACAGTGCATTCCTAGATTTTAAGTGTTGTATTGCAATACTGGGTTTTATCAGGTGTGGTATTTCAAGATATAGTGTGGTATCTCTTACATGGCCCTGGGGAACATGGCTCTTGTGCAAGTTAGAACTATAAGCAGGCACTACAAAAGAAGAGGTATCAGGAGAGCTGCAGTGTGAGGAGCCATTTTTGAAAGAGCAAGGCAAGTTTAAGTTTACATTGCTGTGTATACCCAGACAAGCTTGGCCTATGCCACAGCAGGGTGGTTAATGTATCTCCTGCAGGCTGCTGTGCTTTTCTTACTCATTTGCAGTATTCCCTGTCAGTGCTGATGTAGAATAACCTTCCCATCTTCCTTTGAAAGCATTCATTTGAAAATATTATCAGTCTGTCACCTTTTTTGTAATTAGTTATTTATTGTGCACTGCATGTTAGCAGAAGTATAATGAAGTGGCAACAGAACCACTGTCACAACGAAATTACCTACTGGCCTGACACGTGCCTGACCCTTCAGGATAAGGGTGCATGTTTTTGCTAAAACTGACAGTTGAGACCTTGAGTTGTCAGAGAAGACTTTCAGTAATGCCTGCAGCTCCTGCCATCCAAGTTCCTTGTTCATGAGACTCTTAAATTCATTTTACCCATACTTTCCTGTTATATTTTCTCTTGTATGGTGGTATCACTGTGAGCTATGTGGTTATATGTCAAGACCAAACTGTCTTACTTGTATTAAACAAGTGATGGGCACTGAACTGAACAACTAACTTAGTATTTATTGTTAGGTTCGTCCACAGGTGGGCTCTTGGGTAGTGGATTTAGTCAGAAGACTGCTCCATCTCAGAAGCTGGGAAATCAGTGGCAGAAGTCCCCGAAACCACAAACTACTTCATGGCAGTCCCAGACTAAGTCCAGCACAGCAGCTAAGCCCAACTACACAGTAAACTTCAGTGTTATTGGAGGACGAGAAGAAAGAGGAGTCAGAGCCCCAAGCTTTGGTGAGTTTTCTGAATGCGTATTACTTATAATGTCCCATGTGAAGTTAGTTGGGTGTGCTGTTACTTGCAGAAGCTCTTTTACCTTCATGTTTTTATTTACATTAAAGTTGTGTCTAGTAGAAAACAGAAAAACCCTTGGCAAATCTGGTATCCTGCTTTTCCAAAGCTATCCCAGTACATAACAGACAAGCTGATGATGACACAAGTGTATGCAAGTGTGGGTATAAAGTCTCAAGGGTATAATTACTTGCCCACATGTGTACTGGTTTAGAAAGGTAATTTTAATTCATCTGGGGAGGGATGGTTGATAATGTTGCTTCATGTTGGTCTATTTGTGATACACAGGTAAAGGGATACAGTGTTTTTCCTAGCTGAAGCTAGAAGTAGCTAGTCTTGAGAAACACTGAGATTTAAATGACTGAAAATTCTTGCATTTGAAAGAGATCCGGGGACAGGACCACATGGAATCATACAGTCCTTTAAGATGTTCCAACTGAATAGGCAAACCTAGAGTTATAGGGATAGGCTTGGCCTCTTTTATCTGAACTTTATTGGAAAAGTTTATTTTCTGGTGTGTTGGTATTAGGATTATGCCTCCCTTAAACTGGCATATAAGTGAATAACAGGTATTTCTTTAGGTTGAAATTATTTTGTTGATCCACATCTGGAAAGAGGTGTCAGGAGAGAGAGGCATAGGCTGCACCACGGGAAAGTCTGTAGAACAAGACAAAAAAATCAGTTAGCACAATGAAATGCTGAAAAAAGATGGTGTAGTTTCTGTCCCTTGAAAACAGATGGACCTCAGCTGAACAAGGATCTAACAAATGTACCTAGCTGTCATTGCTTCGAGTGGGGATCAGACTAGACAACATCTGGAGGCCTCTTCAGAGTTGAGTCATTCTACAGTTCTCTGAAATTTGTTGGCTCTGTGATGAATATTCATGTTGGTGTTTTATACCTTCATTATTCTGTATAAGTTTCGACATACTTAGGTGTTGACTACATGCTTTGAACAAGAGTATTGAGTATATGGTTACTTGGAAAACTGCTGCGTAGTATTTGGAACTTACTTAGACTGGAAAAATTGAGCCATTAGCAAAATCATGGATAGTTGTGTGCTCCCTCAAATCTACTCAATTGTTTTAAAAAGGAGAGCATGCAACTATTATTCAGAGGTTAGCATGTGAGGTTGTCTGCTCTGCTGGACTCAAAAGTTTGTTAATGATCCCTTTTATTTCTATCCTTCTTAGTTTTGTGGCATTTGTCACTGAAGGATATTTATCATGGTAGTGAAAAATGCCATCCAAGTGAATCTAAGTGCAATATATTTCCCCTGTAAATGTATTCTCCTGTGGAACTTTTCATTTAATGTTTTTTTTTTCCTTTCATAGGTCAAAAGCCAAAAGTTTCAGAAAATGACTTTGAGGATCTCTTATCTAATCAAGGATTTTCAGCAAAATCTGATAAAAAGGGACCAAAGACAATTGCTGAGATGAGAAAACAAGAGATGTCTAAGGATATGGACCCCTTGAAACTCAAGGTTTGTTTAACAGTGATTTTAAGTGAAAATCCAATCTTGTGCTTAGAACTGCTGATCACAGAGCAGAAGGATACAATAACTAACAGAGAAAGTAATGGTCATGGTTTAGAAAAGATGGATTTAGCTGATAATACAAAAATATGCATTAAAAATGAGGCATGTGGGAATAGCTGTCTTGAGGGTGATCATGTACTTTCACTTTCTGGTTAACAAGTGCTGCTGGTGTCCTAAGAAATTACTACAAGGTGCAGTTCTGGAGGTAGGCTGTATAACTAGTTTGGGAGGTGTTCCTTGCTGTTCAGATTTTTTTTGATGCATTAGTCATTAAAAACTTCACATATTAATACAATCCGTGTTTTGTGGTCTTTATGGGTGCTTTAGAAAAGTTTGTAAAAGAACTTCAGAGGGATGCTGGAGTTCATTTTCAGAAAGTATCTTTCCTGAAGAGAGAGTGCATAGCTTGTATGGGTAGCTTTTAACAGAAATCACCAGAGATGGAAATAAGTACAGATATGTACTAGTGATAGAGGGCAGAGATTTTCATCCTATGTAAGTGTTCAGTGAAAACCCTGTATCCCTATATCATGGCTTGAATATTGCTGTTAAAGTCTGAAAAGTTACTCTGACTTGGGGGATATCTCAAAGAACACTTCCATTTGTGCACCTCTGCAGGTTGCTTAAGTAAACATGAAGTATTAATAGACTTGATCTTTTGCACAAAGCTTGTACAATAGAAGTTTTAAAATATATTTACACTTTTGTACAAATCAAGTAATAATTTCAATGTGTGTGCCCTGGCAGGGACAAGATGAAAGTAATATCTAATTGTAACAGATGTTTTTAATTACTGCTGTCAGGTCTCTTGCCATTACTTTTACAGGGGTTTGTAACATGTAACTAGCTGATTAATTTCTCTTGTGGTAACTGAATTTCTTCAATAAACTAGTAACAGTGAGCTATTCCCTAGCTGTAGATGCAAAATACCACTTTTGGATGGCTAAGACAATTGAATGTGGGGAGTGAGTGCAGTTGAACAGCTGTACTTGAGTCGTGATCATATAGTCTTGCAGAGATTGAAGATTATGTCTGTAGAGGCTGAGAATGGATTCACTTCTGTATATTCTGATTTTCCCAGATTCTTGAATGGATTGAAGGAAAGGAGAGAAATATCAGAGCATTAATATCCACTCTTCATACAGTGCTTTGGGAAGGGGAAAATAAGTGGAAACCAGTCAGCATGGCAGATTTAGTAACTCCTGAACAAGTAAAAAAATACTACAGGAGAGCAGTGCTTGTGGTCCATCCCGATAAGGTGAGTGTGTTCCTCTGATCTTTATTTTAGAAGGAATACAAACTGCTTTTACCACACCATACTGGTTACTGGCAAATGCCTTGCTTCTTGATCAGCACCCTAAATGTTCTTCACTTTGCATCCATTGTCTTCTGAATGTGGTAGCTAGTGCCTTCTGGTAGTACAGGATTATCCTTGTCATCCTGACACAGTACAGAATGCAACAGAGAAGTGTTAACAAATGAAAGATCCCATGAAGGTTGTACTCAGCACCAAAGTCAGTCATGCTGGGTTCTGACTAACAGCTGGCGTATTTCATGCTGTTTAGTGGAATCTGTTTCATTTCTGTGAGCTGATACTTCAAGTCTTTTAGAGCTAATATGGAAACTCAGGGGCTGCTGCAGCAAAACTGATAGGAAAACCTGCTGAACCTCATTTACTAAATAATTTTTACTTGCAGAAGTAAACTTACTAGAATGAACAAATTATTGAATGAAAAATACGTAATGAATATTACATTGCAGTTGTCTTTTTGAAAATATTTAATGCTTCCCAATGTATAAGGTAGCTTCTTGTTCTGAGCTATTACATTAGATGTAAAGATAAGCACTGGACATACCTGGTTTGACTTTTCAGGTTTGCATTAACTGGTGGTTTAGTGAGCAGTAGTCTAAATCCTATGTTGTCTTGTGTCCATAACAGAAAAAACAAGACATTTTTTGGTTTTTTAATCCCCCGTCCTTCAGTGTTCTTGACCATGTGACTTCTTCCACCTTTGTGGTGTTTTTTTAGATGTTTTCTGTAAGCCCCCTAATGCATCAGGGTCAGAACACTGCTCTCTTTAAGCCATATTTGTCTTCGTTGTTCTTTTATTCTGCCACTTACCCATTAAAGCACTCTCTAAAAGAGTCGACAAAGTACTGCAGGTGGCAAAAGCTAAGCAGCAGGAGAAGAGGAAGGATTCTGGAGGGAGCTCTGGGGCTTTCCTTTTATGTTGGAGAGAACCATCTTTTGGGGCTGGATCTTTATTAACCACAAAGGTTGGATTGTGTCGGCCAAGAGTCAGGGCTTCTGTGAAACAAGCAGGGCATGAGGAGCATACCATCTTTGAGTATGGAAGCAAACACACAGGAAGTGCTATGGCAGTCATGTTGAATCTTAGCATCGTTCACAACCAGCAACAGATTTTTCTCCAGGGAATCCCATTCAAAAGAAGTTGTCTTAAATGAGACTCAGATTTTGTCCTTGTATACTACTGCAAGATCTCTTAGGAAGCAATTAAAAAAATTACTTTAATTTGATTAGTAAGTAATAATAACTAAAGCTATTTATGAAAAGAACAGCTTTGAAAACTGTTTTTAGCTAAGTTTCAATTACTCGTGAATTGGTTCTGAAAGCTTGAAGGTAAAGTAAGGAAACCAAGGATTTGAATTTGTTTAAATACTCATGGCAAGCTTTGGATAAGGTTGGAGAGGGTTCTGTCTGTAAAATTATATTGACAAAGCAGTCTGAATAAGTGCAAATATAAAAGGGGAGGGATCTTTCCTAAGTGACCTAATTCCTAATGTTTCTATGCTTATGGTATGTTCTGTTTGTTTCCAGGCCACAGGACAACCATATGAGCAATATGCCAAAATGATCTTCATGGAATTGAATGATGCATGGTCAGAGTTTGAAAACCAGGGATCGAAGTCCCTTTTCTGAAGCTTCACCTTTCACAGAACTGCTTCCAGAAACTGGAGCTGAGCATTGTTATGACTCCGTTGCGCCTGAGATTTATGAAGCGCTTTTCCATGACTTCAGCACAGTTTCTAGTCATGCACTTAAATGTGGGGATGTATTTTGTAAGATGTAGAGTACAAAGCATTACATAGATGCATTACGACAAAAGCTGCTGAGTACCTGTAGAAATCACAGTTTGGGAGTAAAGGTTTCTCTTCAGTTTTGTATAAGAAAAATAGAATTTTAATGAAGCTAAATAATTCCTGATAGGCTAGTATTAATTATAAATCATTCCAACTTAATTGATCTTTGTTGTACCTCTACCTTCCCAAATTTGTCTGTTACTTTGAGTAGTTTTGTGATTCAATTTTGATATTTGGTGCCTGTCGCCTTCTTCAAAGTGCTTTAGTTAGCAGCAGTGAGTTTGCTTGGCTTATTTCAAACCTAAGGGTGTATATTTTCATCTGTATTTTATATAATCAATCTGATAATCAATCTGTAAATAATGTTTTCTGGTAATATCTGTGTTCCTTACAATAGAGTAACAGTTGTTTAGCCAAAAAGACACCACATGTGGGAAAGTCAGACAGGGTTGTTCTTGATTTTTTTTTTTTTTTTTTTTTTTTCATTTCTTAAATCTAAAAAAAANTTTTTTTACATATCATGAATCTCAGAAGAAATTTTGACTCTAAGGTCTGCATGTTCCTGCTGTTTTGTTATTTATTGCAGTACTCTGACCTGTGCTTATTTTCCTAGTTCTTTAAATGGTGTCTCTTGCTTCTGAATTCAGTGGAACATTCCTTTCATTGCACTTCGGATACTCTGATAGAAATAATGTTACTCTAAAACTTGAAGTGTAAGCACAGACCTTGTACTGTGCTTTGATTTGTCTGAGTATTAAATCATTCATTTTCATCTGGAGAGCATTTAAAGTGCTTTAACAAACATTTTGCTGCATGTTTTAACTCCTGTATTTTTGAGATACACATGGCATCAGTGCATGTGAAAACATGGTGTGTCTTGGTAGACTGTTGAATTTCTGCTCACCCATTTCCATGCACTGCTTAGTGCAAGATGAGTAGAGACACAGCTTGGTAACAAAACTTGCCATGTTTTCTCATCCCTGTTCAGAAGGCACTTTTTCACTAGTGCTGGTGGTGGATGATGCAAACGACCAATGACTGTTATACTCTGTGTAATAACAAAATGCAATTTTCATATCAAGTTTGAAAATGTTGAAATTTAGTGCTGGGGTATTAAATCTTCAGCAGCAGTCTCTTAATACCGTGCAGTTGGGCATTCAAGGGGATATTTTGATCACTTGCCTTTTTATATATTTTGCATGCTTAACTGAGAGGGAAGCTGTATTATTAGCAGAGGTAACTGTTCAGCTGAGCAACATCTGAACAGGAAACACAAGATTCTAATGCCACCTGAAAGGTGTGTTGGATGAGATTTTCTACTGCTGCACCAGCCCAAGAGCAATGGGTTAGAGACTGCTGAACATTTGCAATGTCTAGTCTCTAGCTCTGATAAAACACAGTTACTTATTAACCTCTGATCAAAGGTTTTGTTTGTGTATATTTGCATATATATTCAGCTGCTGTGATTTTTTTTTTTTAATATGAAGCTAGGATCAGTTATGGATCAGGAAGGTTATATATTATTCATAGCTGCTGCTGTATTTCAGTTACTGCTTTGAAGCAGTCTTAAATCTCAGTAGATTTCTTCATAAAAGTATGTAACTTGCTGTCTGATTTAAAGTAAGTTAATCCTTTTTCCTTTGGACGCTTCATTAATTCTTTGTGTATGTGTTCTGCATTCATGGAAATTAAAGGCTTCTGCTGGTAGGATAGGTTTGTGGGAGACCTGCATGGCTCTTTACAGTTCTAGGGCAAATCATATCTAGTAATAGGTTTAAAAAGATGGACACAGATGTATAATAGCTTTGACTATAGTGCTATATACAGTTGAGAGATAAAGCATTTCTGAGGGAGCTGCTTAGAATAAGGAGGGACTGCTTTAGAAACCCATGTTCATTCAGCATGTATAGGCAACTTAATTCTGAGGCATACATTTTTAATTGCTCTTTTCTTGAAATTTGTGTTTAAAAATTAAAACATGAAAATTGGGAGGAAAGCATCTTCCTCTGCTTTGTATATTTGGTAGCATTTTCTGGATGATGTCTACATTAATCTTTTTTAAATTTCTCTACTCTTGCTTGCAAAATCTTCTTGAAACATCAGAGAAGAATCTTAGATGTGATTTAAGTAAGCCAGGAAAACATGAGTGAGTATTTTACCTGGAACTGAAGATCTCTTGAAATTAGCTCTCACTTTTTAAAATTACGGAAAATCAAGACATTTGGCTATGGATTCTTCCAAGAGCCATTAGATAATTACTGAAACTTCAGTCAGGTTGACAGAGCCACTCAGCTTATTTTATGGCTTAGGCAGCTCTGGTTCTCAGTGGGGGAACTGACTGATTTCTCTGTCCTGCTCCTTTCTGCATAATTGAATTTTGCTGCTAAGAATCTGGGAGAGGCTTGGTTTGGTAAACCGATAAATCTTGACAATGAAACTTATTCAGGTAGGGTGTTTTGATTGTCTTTTTTTTGTAACTATGCCATTTATCTGTGTTACATACAAGAATGTGCAAACAATGGGGATTTCACTAAGATTCTGTAAGCAAACTGTAATTTGGAAATCAAAAAAAGTTCAAGTGGTTAATATGAACATAATAAACTGAAGTTTTGTTTTCTGTGAAACACAAAGCAGCATGAGGACCACTAAAGGTGTTTCTTTGTGTAAGGCTTTTATGTTAGATACAAGAACCTGGGAAGAGGGAAGTTAAAGTATATTTCATATAAATGTGTATTGAGTCTTAATGTCACTTTTATAGGAGAGGGTCATTTGGAAGAAAAAGTCCAGCAGTTATGTGAATTCATCTTAAAACAGTAAAAAAATGGTAGAAAATGCAGGAATGAGGGCTTTTCAACCTTTTGCATGCTTTGTACTTGGTTATTAATTGTCTATCTGCTCTATGGACTAGGAGTGCACTCAAATGATTACACACATTTCACTGTAGCTGTATTCTTAGTGTGTACAAACTGAAAAGCTTTTAGAACAGGCTTCCGGAAAAAATTATTATTCAGAGACTTGGCTGGATTCTCTCTTTGCTAAAAATGTGTATTTTCCATTCATGTTAATTGTTCACTGCACAATTTTGAAGTGTTGAAGCTGTGCCCTGGAAGCTGGACTTCATACCTGCTTCTGCTGGCTATGAAGCTTGAAGCTGAGGTAACTGGGTGTTGCCAGCAGGTTGATACTGTGCCTACCAGGCTTTGCATGTGGCACTTGAGGTTCTCTTCTGAAGCACCTCCTTGACTCTTGCAGCAAATCCTGGTGCCTGCTGGCCCATGTTGGTTGTTCCTCTGTCTGGTAACAGCACCTGACTAAAGTCATGCATTGTTTGCAGCCTACCAGAGCTCACTTTCCAAAAGTAAGGAGGCTGAGATGGTTATTGCAAGGAAAAAGGAAAACAGCACAAGAGAGATTAAAGGAAGAGTAGAGAAAAACACCAGGGCTCTAAAGTACATCTGAAATACTTTCTAATTCTCTGTCCACTGACCTATTTCTACCTACCTCTGCTAAAAACATGTCTAAGCTAGCAGAGAGAACCTGTTCTGCTGCCTGCTTTTCCAGCCCTTTTAGAATGCTGCTGTGTGACTGTAACAGGTGGGAGTACTAAGTCCTTAGCTTTTTTTTCCCCCAGAAGTTTCTGTAAAGCAGGTTTAAAAAATGATTGGGCAGGTTTCCAGAAGTTATTTTTAAATTAAATTGCTTGTGTTACATTGCTGTTAGACCTGGGGAGTCCAGCAACACAACTTTTTAGAGATCTGTGAAGAAGAATTGGTGTACAGTGTGTAAGTGGCTGGAGTCCGTCTGATAGAAACAAGTAATGTATTTTACCCCTGTTGGAGGAAATCAGTTGGTGTCTTCAACCTTGGGCATGCCTGTTTGGCATGTCCTAGTGCTGTCAGAGTTCCTTAGGAGCAGCAAAGAGTGTTAGTGGTTAGTTAGACAAAAAGCCTGGAAGGAAAACTTCTTCAGAATTGTTAATGGAGTCAAGTTCAGCTATTCACTAATCAATGGTAGCTTCTTCAGCAAGTGCAGAACAGAAAACCTCCAACAGTGCTGATGAAGTACATTTCCTTGGAACGGTGGCAGAATCCTTGGTGTTGTACTTGTGAGGGTAGCTAGTTCTCATGAAAAATGCCTTGTTTACCTCCATTTTCTTGGTAATTCTGGACAGTTCCACCCATTTTTGTCTTGCCAAGCACAGAGCAACAGTTTGTTTGTAAAAACTACATGCACAAGATTAGTATTTTGCACAAACCAAAGCGGAGTTTGAGCATAACAGAAATCTCCTCAGGCCTTTGGGGCTGCTGGGTCCTGTGCACCATTGCCCCTCCCAAGGCCAGACTGCAGTTTCCCTAGCAGTGGCAGTGTTTGCATACTTGCTGGCTGCTGCATTCTCTGCTGCTCACAGAAGTGTTTCAGGGATAACGTCAGTGTGGAAACTTGTTGCTCCTTAGCTGTGTCCTTAATTGTCTAACAATTGCAGTGTAACAGCTGCTTTGTAAATAATCTCAAATTAATCTTGTATGAGTCAGTTGACATTTTCTGTCAAGAACTTGCAGGTGATTGACCTGCGAAAGCTGTAAAAGGAATGTATCACTTCCCACTCTTCTGAGCCTGTCCCTGGTGCAGAGCAGCTCTTGCACCCAGAAGCCCAGTGACGAGGAGCTGACCTCTGGTTCTGAACTTGATCAATCTTGCGATGCTTGCTTGCTCTCTCTGGGTGAGCTTATCATGGGTTGCAGTTTACACTGCGTTAAGCTTCCAACATATGCTCCAAAAATACAAATTCAGTACTTTTTATGAAGGATACATGTTGTCATAGAAGCTTTTATTACCAAAAGGGGATTAAGAGGCATTGTGGGAACTCCCAAAACTCTTTAGTGGAATGTACTGTATATTTGCAATGTAGATTTCCAGAAGTGATTGTCATCTCTCATAAGGTCTTGGCTTGCTCTGAGGTCCTTATTGTATTTACCTGTAGTTGTGACTGTACTTTCAATACCTGTGGTTTTTTTCTGATTTGGAGTGTGTGGAAGGACAGAACAGACACTCAAGTCCTGTTTTTGCCATCTTTCAGGAAATGCAATGTACTGTGTAATTTTGCTACTAGTGAAGCGAAACTTGTATGTATATAAGGTGAAATAGTCAACTTAAGCCTTGTTTAAGAGTAGATTTAATGTTTGGTACAATGTCCTTGAACAGATTATTTTGCTTTGAAATGTAGTACAATTTAACCAGTGATCAATTAAAACAAAGAAAATAACTTTGTATGTTTCCTTCTTTACCAAGGGAGAAATAGCCTTAACACCCAAAGGATTTCCACTGCCTCTTCCAGAAGGATCTGCAAATGTTAGAGAAGTGGTTCTGATTAGTATGTTCAGGTTGTCTGAACCTGTTAGGAGCTAAGTGGCTCTTCAGAAGTGTCTCTTCTGTTGGAGAGGCATTGCTGCAGTGTGACCTGGGGTCTGGCAGCTGCATTTTCTCGCTGCCCTTGTTGGGTTGAGGGGCTCCTCACACAGGATCTGGTGCAGTGTTTTTCCATTGCCCATGGGAAGCTCTGGCCTAAGTGTGTAGCAGTAATCAAAGAGATGAGGGCAGGAGCACGTGGACACACCTGAGGCAGGAGAGAGGACTGAGCAGCCTGTATGGGATGGTGGGGGGACACATCCGGCGATGAAGGACTGCAGATGGCAGGAATCTGAGGGAATGTGTCATGGCAAAGGGTGAGTTGCTGCTGGGAACGCACTGACAAGGTGCCCAGAAGCATCTTCTGGCTCCAGACCGCCAAACAAGAATGGGCAAGCAGGGTCTTTCATGGGTGGGAACAAACCACTCGGTGACATTGAGAAAGCTTCTTTTAAAGTTAGAAGAACAGAAGTACAGCATTACCATGGAGGAGGGTGAAAAACAGGAAGGTGGCAAGAGGATGGACAGGCATGACCAAAGAAGGATGGGTGGAAATGCATAGGACAAGAAAGGGAAGCACTAGCAAGCAAACTGCATTCTCTTAGGGAAAGACCATTGCTACTGGATAATGTTTTTCATATTCTGCTTACTACTTTGAATAATCTGATGGGTTTACAAGAATTTATCATAGA
Organism: Myiagra hebetior; assembly: GCA_013397015.1. NCBI lineage: Eukaryota > Metazoa > Chordata > Aves > Passeriformes > Monarchidae > Myiagra > Myiagra hebetior. The sequence continues at coordinate 875,230 of VWZQ01003176.1, forward strand.
TTACGCAGTGACAAGCTGCTAAAAGGCCTTTCTCCTTGTATCACATACAGAACAGTCTGCCGCTTTTGCTGCTAATCAGTTTATTCCTAACATGAAGATGCTGAAAAACGTATGGATACCTACTTCTGGTCTTTCACCACTGCAGCAAAGGAGGATAATGTTAGCCAAGGGCATCATTCTTTGCGGTATGCAAGGCTTCTGGCTACAGTGACATGTATTTAGAAAGACTTGAGTTGGGAGAACACAGCAGATAGAAATCCTGAAGAGTCAAGCTAGCAAGTGTCAGTAATTACACCAGGTAGGCAGAATGCATAACAAAGAAATAGCATGGCAATAAATTCAGTATCAAGCAAAGCAAACAGAGTGAACAGGGTATTTTAAAAAAGGCAGCAGAAACAGTCTGTACTGTGGTGTGCAGAGCAGCCTGTAGCAATTAAAGCCTTCCAAGTCTGCACTTGTAGACACCTGACCTGGTTACTGTAGTGTTGGAGAGGATATGATCTGCCCTGCCTCAGCACTGCCTCTCTTAGGAGAGTGAGAGGAAGACTTCTGGTAGATTTTTGGGCAAAAAAACACTGAAGAAGGGAAAATGGAGCACGCAGATAGGTGAAGACTTGAACTAGAAGGATCCCTTTTAGTACAAACTTGTAAGAACTCCTCAATTCCTTTAATCTGTAAAGCTGCTGGCTGTTCTCCTAGAGTGGCTTCAGCTCCTAATCAAAGCTCTGGGCACACACAAAATGAAGGCTGTGAAGTTTTCTGGTATATAATGGTGCTGGCAGACCCAAGACTTAAGTAATTGTCTGTGTGTGGGAGTTTGGGGGCCCACATTTAGTAAGGCCATTATTGATTGGTGAACTGCAATGCTTGTTTCTTTGTGCATGGCTCTGGTGAGCAGCAGGACAGCGCAATTACTCTGCAGGAGATGGGATTGTCAGTGCACTGCCTCCCTGACAATATGCAGCGTGTTCATCACACTTCTAATGTGCAAGGGGAAACATGAAGAAACTGCTCATCCAGCTTGCTCAGGAAGCTGATTTAAATTACAAGCCTTGGTTTGCCATTGCAGGGATGTTGCTGTGTGTGCTGTGAAAGTGAGTGTTCCATAGCTTAGTGTGTGAGTTTGGTGTTCTGCTGGGTCTGCTCCTCTCCTGACCCCTGCTAGCCCAGTCATTAATGTCAGTCTCATTATGAAGCTCAAAAATGCTGCTGACAGCACTCCTAGAAGGTGTTAGTGGAGTGTCTGATCCAAAGAATTCCCTCTTGGCACCAGTTCCAAGATTTCACCTTTCTCTGGGCTTTGGAAGTTTTTAAAGCAATGGGTTCACTAAACTTCATGTGGAAACTGACCTCCAGCGAAGCAGAACCAGAACCAGTCACCTGAAGCAGTTAGCTGCTGTACTGTGTCCTAGCTCTTCCTTTCTTGCTGCACACCTGCTCTGTCCACATCCTGTGGCTCACCTTAGAGGCAAATAAGGTGCCAGGTTCTGTTCTAGGGATGTATGAACCACAGGAGCTGGGCTCCTACATGTTTTTTCAATGGATTGAATTAAGATTGTTGAACCCAGTGTATATTCTATGTAGTTTCATGCTGAGACATTTTTATATAGCATGGCTATACTTGTCTCTCATGCCTTTACTGACTCATCATGAAACCGGGGATGAATGCAGGTGGTTTTATAATTTTTGTTTTATTACCAACATTTTTTTTTCCTCAAACTGTCTTCACTATGGAAGCTGCCCTCCCTTTTTCTTCCCCCATTCACTTCTCCTCACTAGGCTTTTTCTGCTGTTCCTACCACAATGAGCCTAACACCTATTAGACCTGGAAATTCCTCACCTGCTTCTGTGCACCCACTGCGGCTGCTGCCCCACGTGTGCAAGGTATGAGCCTCTGTCAGACCTCTTTATTTCTTCTCCTGTGTGTGGGACATCATGAGGACCACATCTCCTGTGGAGAGTTGAACTGCAATTATTTACCATCTTCAGATGTATTAAAGGGTGTTTGGGGGTTTCTTATAAAATCTTCCTAGGAATTCATCCAAGGTGGAGAGGCAGAAGGGACATAATTTTGTGCTCTGCTTTTTCTAATGCAGGCAGTTCTTCTTGGCCTGTCCTCGGCCCACCAACCTTCCACCATGTAACCCCTCGTGGTGGGTGGCAGCTGCATTGCTCCCCTGAATGAAATGCACCTGACTTCATGTGGAATTACTGCTCATCAGTAATCATGTTTCTTTGTTTTGATTGCCATCTGCTGGCAGAATGATGTGTTCATCGCCATTTCACACTCGCACCACCTAATTTTTTTTACTACTAAGCATTTTGAATGTGTTTGTGCAGTTTGTATGTGAATGTTGCAAAAAGGGGCTGCTTTCGGACGTCTGAATTCACAGGCTGACAATGCCTGAGGCAGAGCTCACAGCTCTCTGGAGCTGGAGGAGCAGCAGAGGCACCCAGCTGCTCTACCCAAGCTCTGCTGAGGAATGTGCTGTGCAGCCACTCCTGTTTCCAGACAGGGCACTACTGTCTCCTTCAGCCCTCCAGGCGCACAGAGCTCCTTTTAACTCCTACCCCATGAGAACAGGTGCTCCACTAAGTGGACAGAAGAAAGTAATCTACGCTGGAGAATGAGGAAGAGGAGACATGGACCACAGGAATCCCGGAACATTGGGTGTGGGGTTGGACACAGACTGGAAACAGCACAGGAGAGCAAGGGGCTGTGCAGTAAGCACCCAGGTAGATCCCAGATTCTCTGCATGTGCTCAGCCCGTGGTGAGTAGGTGTGACCTCAGCACACACAGGGAACATTGAGAATGCAGGTGTTCAGAGAGCTGCAGTGGGAGGAGGTGAAAAAGACTAAGCCCCCAAAGCTTCCTGTCAGTGCGAACTGCTGTACTGTCCCAGCACTTGCTCTGAGTAAATGAGGCTGCCCTGACTGTTCGGGCCAGGCTGCTTCACCCGTGTGAGGTTGTTGAGGTGACTGGGGGGAGGTTCCTGGGTGACTGCAAAGGGCACCTGCCTGCATGCTCCAGCACTAGACCCAGGGTTAGCATCCTTAACAAGTGCTCTCAGAAAAAGGCCAATCTCTCACCAGTGTTCTTGTGCCCCACCACGAATGCCACAAAATTCATCGGGTCAGCATCTTGAATAATCAAGTTCTGTCCTGGAATGTTTCCTGTCTGAAAAAAAAATGTCCACAGTTTCAAAGGAAGATTGATGTGCATTTATTCATCCTTGTACAGGATGGTATAAAACTCAGCCTAAGTGACAGCAATTCAAAAGGATTTGACACCAACAAGACCTTTAAAAACAAAGTTTGAGTTTTTCCTGGATGAATGAATGGAAACTGCATTTTAATATGAGCAAGCATCTTGTGTAAGGTAAATAAAATCAGATGAGCTTCAACTTTTAATTCCATTGCTGTCAAGTGTAACGTGTCTGCTTCAACTGAGAAATGATAAATGCAGTTCTTTAATTTCAGTGCTATGCAAATAATATTAGAAGATTACTCCTGATGCTGGAAGATCAGAATCTGCTGAATTTTTCAGCAGATCTTTAGCACAGACTGGAATTCCTGTTGCTGTGATGCATGGTGGCATTTAATACTTCATATCCCTTCCCACAGACAGACTGAAATGCAAATACATTTCTCAAAGACATTTCTCCTAGCAGTGTTTGAAATTTCCGCAGAAGCATGCAAGGAAAAAGATGTCAGAAGACCGTGCCCTTGTCCAGAATTGTGAAATGAAGCTCCAGTTGTGCAGAGCAGCGGTGTACCTTTGCACCCCTTAACAGGACAAAGGCTGCATCAGTTTTAATGATCCCCACTGGACAATGCACAGGAGAAATCACACATCTACCTACGGTGCCAACCATGTCCTCCTGCCAGACCCACCCCTGCATTTTCTTCCAGGAAGTCACTCGAGTTCAAGGCAAAGAAAACCAAGCACTTTTTCTTTACCTTCCTCATAGAAATTATTTTAGTCTTATGAATTTTACCTCCCTACATTGCTCTTGTGAGATGCCACCTGAAGTATTGAGTCCATCTCTGTAGCCCCTGCATAAAGATATGGACCCACTGGAGTGAGTTCCCAGGGGGCCACAGAGATCATCAGTGGGCTGAAGCAGCTCTCCTGTGAAGAGCTGGGATTGTTCAGCATGGAAAGAGAAGGCTCTGAGATGACCTCATTGTGGCCTTCCAGCACCTAAAGGGCACTTATAAAAAGGAGGGGGAGGGATTTTTGAAAAGAGCATGCAGTGACAGGACAAGGGGCAGGAGTTTTCTTGAAGCGCAAGAACCTGGACATGTCCTGGCTTCATCTTGGGCACAGCATTGCTCCTGAGCTGGCTTCTCCAACATAAGAAAAGAGCAAAAAGTTTGTCCTAAAAGGGACAATGCTTTGCTTATAGCACTGGTTATTTCACCAATATCTTGCCTTATCCCTTCCTGTACATTGCTCATTGTCATTTCATGGCATTTTCCAGGAAAATGCTTTGAGGATAATGGTTACTATACTTCTTCTTTTTCTTGGGTACATTTAGGGAGATCTTTGTATGTATCAACCTCACACATACTGGTAGGTTATACTTTCTTGTCTCCTGTGGGTCCCCAGGGTTAATTACACTATGATTATTCAGGTTTGCTGTTTCTTTGTATAAGGAACAATTTCTTAGGAAGGAAGAGCAACACAATTGCACAAGTTAAACAAAACTTACACTAAAAGACATTTGAGGTGATAGCTCAAAGAAAAAAAGCTCAAAGCCACAGGATAAGAGCAGGCACTGCTCATTGGACAATTTTGCTGTTGCAGCTGAGACAAGCTAGACAGTAAGTGCCTAAGGTAAATTGCAGGTGATGCATCTTCACAGATTTTGCAGAGGTGGCCAAAATCAAGCAAAGATACATTTAAGGCCTGACAACTTGAGGTCTAGTAAAGCAATGCCATGAAGCCCAAGATCTGTTGTTAGTATGGCTGAGCTACAAGGTTACAATTTCTAGGTGAGAGAAGGCAAATCCAAGGCCTCTTTGATATGAAAGATATGAAATGTCAGAAATTCTGTTTTCAGTGATATGTTTGTGGAGAGCAAACACACCCTTTACTCTGTCAGGAATTTCCAAGAGTTACAAGGAATTTAAAACAGCCTACAGTACCATGGACTTTGCAATGGGACGTCAATACCTCTGATCACTTAGGCAGCTTCTAAGGTTTTTAGATTTTCATGCCTTTAGTACAGGCCCTCCAGGTCTATGTATTTTGTATTTTCTGATGTTTGACTGTGTCTGAAGTAATGTTTGCCCTTGTTTTACACATCCGGTTATTGATGCTGAAGCTATTTATTTTTAGAGAAGTAAGCATGAACAAGAAAGCAGCCCAGCACCTTAGGCAAATATGTGCTGAGGCAGAGACTTGCTTTCAGATATATGGCTTTTGCAGAACTATCTGCTTATTGATCTCTGAAACTCCAGCATCAGGGTCATCTGGAACAGTGGTGATTTATCTGTTTTTCTCACTATGGCATTTTTTGAATTCTGAAGTGGTCATTTCCCCACTTACCTTTTTAGCTACAACTCAGGTTTCCACAGCAGTGACCGGCGTGGGCTCCCTGGCTTGGGCCGATGTCTCTTTAATGACACCTGGGCTGTGTTCCCAAGCCAGGCCCAGGAGGGGGTCTGCCTGAGGCCACAAGACTTCTTTGAGGACAGAGAGGATTTCTGTGGCATTAGCAAGGTGCAACCTTCCCAGCAGGAGAGTTTAGTAAGAAAATTATGCTTTGCATTTCTGCTTCTTGCTAAAGGGTAGAATAAATATTGATGTGTTAGTAAGGTCCAGCTGAGCTGTCTGAATAATCCTCTAATAAATTGTATAATAAAGAAGTGAATTCAGTGGGAGATCAGCTGTTTACACTGATCTGTAATTGATCTCTAGCAAATAACACATGCATTTAGAATCTTTCTTGCTTTTAATATGGACATTTCAGCCCTGGGGACATGGAAGATGAGATGGCACAAGCCATTTCCTGCCTCTCGACTTGTAATATCACAGTTTGCATTGTCACCAGGACCAGGAGCATCCTGTGCAGTGGGAGCCACTGCTGGCCAACTGGACCCTGAGGCTCTGCATGACCAGGGACTGATGTCTGGCAGAAATACCTCGCTAGGCAGAGCTGGTTCTGCTCCTGCTGCTGCAGGCTCAACACCAGGAGCTGACAAGGGAGGTGGCTCTGCATTGCTGCAGGGGGACTGTTTGCAGGTGCTTGCTCCAGGGCCGACAGAGGCTGCTGCAGGAAGCAGGGAAGCTCTAATTTTCTGGGTACCTGCCGTGGTCTTGGACCTCTCACTTCAGAGCAAACCTTTTGGAAGCAAGGATGATAGCTAGGAGTCTGTACACTGCTTCCCCAGGGACCCTGAACTAGATCCACCAGCCTTGTGTGGTCTGGACCCCTGGAACAGAGTCTTTGTATGTTTACTCTTTTGGGTCCAGGGCTATCATATCCTGGGGTTTCTGGGAAGCTCGATACAGTGTCTGTGATATTGTGAGCCTGAAGCAGTGGAACAGCTGGCCTTGCAAATGCAGGATCTGCCCTTCTGCAGGGGCTGGTGTCATGGTAATGTACCCATTTGTGCCACGGGACAATGAACTGAATGAAAGGAATTGGGTGCCTTCAACCAGNGCCTGCCCCTGCTCCTCTTCCTGCCACAGCAGCTAAAAAGGGATGCAATGTTCTCCTTATGGTCCAAAGCTGCACTTCTTAAGTCTTTCACGTGCCCTTCTGCAAGAGACACACCTCTGCGTCATACAACAGCACAAGAGGCCCTGCTGCTCAGCCTGGCTTTTCCTTGGTACCACAGAGGGACAGGCACTTCCCACAGGCCTTCCTCCTGCTGCCCTGCCTGTGACAGCCGTGCTGAGCTGTCGGGCACGACACCTTTTACAGCTTCCACCCTCTGCTGAGGAGTTGCCCTGATGCCAGGCTTGGGGCGGCAGGGTTTGTGCCTAGCAGCGAGCGCTGAGCATGTTTTGGCCCCAGAAGAGGTTTTATGTGTGTACTTTGGGGGCCTGGTGCGTGTCTGGGTGAAAGGCTTGTTGGGCTGCAAATGATGCAGCCCGTCAGGCTGACAGCACCACTGTCCTGCCGGGGCACAGCAGGATCTGCCTCCTCCTGAGGCCACAGGCTCCATCTGCCAGCGAGCAGACGCCTCGGGAATGCAGAGCACGCTGCCACACGCATGGCCAGCCTCACTGCTAGGCTTCATTTAGTGCCTGTGACACGAGATAACCCAGACAGCGTTACACGTTGGTATCGGTGGACAAAAGAATTGAACGTAGGGGCTCTGCATAACAACAACAACAACAACAACAACAACGGAAAAAGATGTATCAAGTCTGATGTTAGATGATTCATAAAATAATTAGCGTTTCTGAGCGTGTCCTAATTTCAGACAAAAGTGAAAATACAACAAGATGAGCAGAAAATGATGGGTTATGCTTTTGGAACAAGGCACTTTAATTGAGCCAGATGGGCCCAGATGTTTCCTCACACTCTGACTGAAATGATCACCTATTCAGAGAGATATGTTGTGGGAGAAACTGTAACAAAGATGCAAGAGGAAATTTTCCACAAGCAATGATTACATTAAGGAAACTTGAGGCAGCTCTTACTGCTCTAGTGAGGCTAATTGTGTATGAAAATAGGAACATTTCACGTCTGACTTAGAGAGGTGCTTGCTGCTGCTAATCCTCCAGTTTGCATTTTGATCCAAGAAAGACTTTATAATCACTCTCCTCTCTCATCAACTGGTTTTTACTCCAGGTTTCCTTTTGGTCCTCTGCTCTTTCTGTTCTTGGTTAATGCAAGCAAATCTCTCCTCTCTGTGCTTCAGCTTTTCTGATGAGTTTGGTAACAGTGACTGTTTTTCTTCTAACCTGTTTTTAGAGTTTCAGTTTGAAGTTACACCTGAGAGAAATGGCTTTATTTGATCGCAACATTTGACACGATCAGCCTAACTAGAGATCTTTAAAGTGTCTCACACTGTAAAGGTCTCCCTTCTTCTCTGCAGATGCACTTGGAGATGCCAAGGGATTACGCACGTGTGAGGAGGTGTTAAGCGTGTGTGCATCCATGCAGATGTGTCCACACAAGAGAATGGAAACTGAAGACTATAACACTAGGAGACTAGTTGGTGTTTGGCAGACAGTGAGGCCATGAGGTTTGGAATCGGTCTGGGAATGCCTGGTCCATCTGTCCTGAGTGCCCCCTTGCTCCCTGCACTCCACCTCACCCTCTTGGCTGCAGTCAGTCACACGTGGTATGAGAAAAGAAGGTTTGGTTTATTTCTCTGCTCCAGGCTGTGGTGCTCAGGCCCATGGCTGTATAGAAGTTGTCCTTGGACAGCCCTGACTGCATACCTCAATATCCTGTTACTTGATCCTCTGCTTTGCTGTCCTTGTCCTTCCCTTTTGCAGCTAAGGGAACCCCCCTTCGAACCCCCTCTCAGATAAACAGACACAAAATGACACAAGATGGGTGTGGCTGGGAAAGTGAGGCAACCACCTTCATCGCTACAAAAATCTTCTAAACCTAACGTCACAAGTCTGTGAGGCAATTCTCTTCTAAATGCTCTCAGAGTGAGGAAAAGGGGCCTCTCCCACCTGGCCTAATCCACTGTCAGCCTCTGTATTGGAGCTGCGGCTCTTAGAGCCCCACCACACACCAAGAAGGAGCTGATGCGCCTTGGATGACATGGGGTAAGGCCTCTGCCTCTTCAGAGAGGTTCGTTGGGAGCTGTGTACCCCTCCTCAAGGAGCTATATCTCAGTCCAGCTCAGCGGGAAAGGAAGGCAGGATATAGATTTTTAGTATTAATGCTAATTCACATTGCAGAGCAGTGCCTCTTTCTCAGGTGCACCTGACCCAGCTCCTCCTAGCTCCTGTTAGGAACTAGTTCCTGCTACAGAGCTTTTCCTCAGGCTGGCAGAGCAAAAACCTCTGATGAGATCCAATGCTTCCTTCTCCTCCTTGCTTGATGAAAATGTTTGTCCCACGGACCTGGATTTGCTTTACAGCCAAACAGGAGACTGCTTCCTGAGACTAATTTAGGCCAGCATGTCTCTCACCACATGCCTCAAATGCCGCTGCAGAACGGCAGAGGACTTGCACAAACGCGGTGTCTGAGATGGTGCTTGAGGCACAAGAAGCTGCTGCACCCGTCAAACACAGCCAGGTTCTTCTTGGGAAGGGATTCCCTAAAGGAGGGCAGTGGAGAGCTGAACAGCAGTACCAACAAATATTTCTGTGGAGGCTTGCTCCTCCTCAGCTTGGCAGCTTTCCTCTGAGCCCCCGTTTAGCATGACTGGTGTTCTGATTCTTGCTGTGGAGGCCTGTTTGCAGGTCTCAAATTGTCTAGAGCTGTACTGGTAGCATAATAGTCCCTGAGGTGAATTGTCTTATACTTTCTGTTCTTCATATAAGAAAAGCTTTAAGTCTTTAGTCAAATCCTTAGCTGTGCTCTGGATCCCTGGATTGTGGATTAACCACTGAGAGCCCCAGTGGGCAGAGCTCACACGTATGTTCACTTGTTTCAAGCAATGCTACAAGCACACAGCTGTTACAAAAATAATCTTACGCAGGTAGTAATTCCTCACCACCCCCTCACACCTGTTGCTTAGTAGCTTACAAAATCCCTTTTCTGCTGCTGGGAATAAAGAGGATTTGTTTTTTCCTCCCTTTTCAGTAGGTTTCCGGGTAGGAGTTAGTTGTGCAGAAACAAAAATTACACGAGTTCCTGGCCTGATCTTGGTGTAGGAAGCAGCACGCTCCCCACGCTCTCCCTGGGCAGCTGCAGCGCAGAGTGGATCAGCAAACGCAGCTGGGAGAGAGGGAGGGAGAGAAGAGGGAGGTGCAAAGGCTCCCTGGGCGTCCTCAGGCACTGTAGCTGCCCAGAGATATAAACCTGCTTTGAAATATGCCTTGGTAGATGGTTACCTGCAGCTGTTGCTATCACTGGACCTCAGGAATGATGGACATTCATTTAGGACCGGGTAACCAATCCTTCCTTAAGCAGCTCTGTTACAATGCACAGAAGTGCGTGAACCACAACTCCCAAATGCAGAGTGCTTTTTGCACGCGCCCTGGGATGTGGGAACATTGTTCCCTCAGCTTTGGCAACCCAAATGCAACATTACTGATGATCTGGACAACCTCTCCCTTGCCACTGCATCACAAGCTTTCCTTGGTTTTGGGCTTTTTTCCTTGGAAATAGAGGGCAGTGAGAAGATGAGATAAAGACAAACTGCAGTGATATGAGACACAGTTGTTCCTTAGCAGATTCACAGAAACTCTCCCAGGAGTGCAAAAGCTGTTCTCAGATCCTGTTTTATGTTGGTGTTGGAGCACTTAGCATATGAGATACTGCAGGAGTTACTGAATCCTAGTCAAAGCAACTTTCAAAAAGAGAGGAGCTGCTTGACAACGAATCTGGACACAAGGGGTTCAGGCATTTTGAACCCTGGCATTCAGCAGCTATTACCTGGAGGGACTCCTCTAGGGGATCTGGTATTTCAGAGAACTCCTTTCAAAGACTCAGTTGTTAAACCAGGCACAGGGGAGTCTGAATATTTATTCAGTCCTAGCTCTGCCCCTTTGAGCGTGACACAGCAGTTCCCTATTGTGAACACCCGCCTGCTGTCAAATTAGCACGACTGCAGCTTGGACAGGGAGCTGTGTTCACAGAAATCCTGGGAAGCAGCTTTTCCTATGCTGAAAACACTGCACTCTGCTTCCTGGAAGCACAGAAACAGGCAAGAATGTATTTGGTCACTTCTTCCAAATATATGTACATCCCACTGCTGGTGGTAAAGGAATTGGGTTATCTCACTGGGTATAAACACAGGTTTTGGGGGTTATTTTTGGATGCAGACACAGAAATTCTTTAGCAGTTCTTAATTTCTAAAATAATTTTAGTTCATTATGAATTTTACTATTGTAAAATCTTCCAGTGAAAATCAATGTTGCTGTCACTGCCAGTTTAGGACATGCCTTCTCGCATGGAATGGGTGTCAGTAAAGGCAAAAGAAACTTTAAAAAACCCAAAGCGTACCAAAACAAAAGATCACGTAATTTTATTAATGTTACCTGGTTACCAGCAATACAGTATTGAACAAACACAAGCCACTGATCAATAAATGATGACTAACTCTTGGCCTGTGAAAGGAAATGGAAAGGAAATGCCTGCCTTGTCACTGCAGTTGAGATGGCTCCCAATACCAGCTGTGGTTCAGTCCTGGAGGACACATACAGTATGAGGGATACTATTGAAACATGGGGTTTTTTTTCAACACTTAAATATTGAGATTTTAAATAAAAGCCAGTTCTGCTGAAGTTAACTAGAACAGAGAAAAGATGCAGAACTTAGCTAGAGTTGATTAAGGAAACTGATGATTAGTCAGGAAGTTAAGTATGGGATAGGCTTTGATTGTTTGCTATTTGTTCAGCTGTGCTTATAACAGGTAATTAATAATCTTAGAAAGAAAAATTCAAAAGAAGGCCTAGACAGTTACAAATTCTTCTATCTGCAACTTATTCAAAAGCAATAGAGGAGGGAACTGGGNTCAAAAGCAATATAGGAGGGAACTGGGAGTCTTCCAAGGTCAGATGTACTGTTAAAAACCAGAGAGGCAAAAAGGTCAAAGTGAGGAAGACCAGCCTTACTTCATCAGGACAGCCCCCTCCTCATTTTTAGGACCACCGACTTAATTCCATTGCAAGAATTGCGCATGCTTAATGACTTTTTGCTAATTTTCATACGAAGCAGGGAATGGGAGGTGTCTATGCTATGAATATGTATTTGTATTTTAAATATGCATTACCGTTTTAGATAAATAGGTTTTGTATTGTATTGTGACCTTGGAACTGTACATTCAGGAGCTATCCCTGCAGCTTCCCAGCGCTGGAATAAACATACACTTTCTAACCCTAACAAGTTAGAGAGTTTTTCTCTGTCTCAGGTGGATATTGATACCAGATCTATACCCATATTTTAATAAAACACTATCAAAATGAAAATGTCATGGGTCCTCATTTCCACACGCGGCTGCACTCCAGTCTGTCCTGGGCTCTGCAGAACGCTGCAGCTGCGGCTGTTTGCTGCTCCCAAAGTGCTGGTGAATCCTCCTCGGTGAGGGCACCCACACCATTAAAAGGCATGTTCTTGTACCACCTGAACCCCAGGCATGGACTGAGCCCTCTTGTCTCCAAAGGCCTTGGGAAGGAGATCGGCTTTAAATGGACGATCAACGGCTGCCAAGCAGTTAGCAGAAGTGGTGTCCTCAAGTCATGGCCAGTGCACGCCTCCTGCACAGGGGGACAGGGAAAGCGACCTGCCTGTGTGCTGTCATGGGGTGCCTGTGTACCTGCTGTGAATTATGAGGGCATCTGCTTGTGCCCTTTTGAGGGGCTTTGTAGGGGCCAGGGAATGTGAGAGGCTCTGCACTGTCTGGCCTGGAGCTGAGGCATCTCCCTGAGACAAAGTCCTCTGGCAGCAGCATGTGCCCCCCTCTCACTGTCCCACCATCGTGGGGACTTCCAGTGTCCAGGAGAAAATATGTCTGAGCACCTCTACCAGAAACACATTTCTGAGGGTTCTCCTGAGGAGAAACCCCCCCTGATTTGGGTCAATTCTCCTTCCTGCATTTTGCAAACAACTGTTGTAAGGATGTGACTTATTTCCGTATGCCACCTGAAACAAGTCAAATGCCCTCCAAAACATCAGAGAAACCTCTGCCCCTCTGGATTATCTGTGCAACCAACCCCCAACAGGATCCTGCTCTAACAACAGCATCCTGTCTTCCTCTTTTTTTCCCAGGCAGTGTCAGGTCTAAAATTTAATAGATTTGGGAGTTCTTCTGTTTCAACAATATGATAATCATTCTCTCCCTGCCCTACTTCTTGGCCTTCTGGCATGAGAAAGGTCAATAGTTTAATTCCTAAAGGAGCTGAATATGTATTTCTTTTGTATCTGAAGAACTGAATAAAACAGAGGATTATTTTTTTTTTGGACACTGTATATTGGGGACAACCTAAAACTTTCTTGTTAGTGTAGTTCCCCTGGTATACCTGCACTGCGTGGACTTTGCAACTCCAGCAAGCAAAGAAGCTGTACCAGCAAAAAGCATCTTTTGCCAACTGGTGTGTAGCATCTGTTTTGCCTGTGGTAACACACTTTTTAAACAACACTCTTTTGTGAAAACAGAGGATTAGCATCAATGTGCTGCAGGGGAGGAGTGTCAAACTGTCCAGGGAGCTGGTGCAAGAAGGAGGAGCAGTGGAGAGTGCAAGAGAGCTCAAGCATAAGAGCCCCTGTGAACATACCCACAGCTGTGCCTTAGAGAGGAACATCCCCAAGGACCTATGGGGCCTCTGGCTGAGGCTGAAGGGACTTACTGAGTGTTGGTACAACATGTGTGCCATGGAACTGCCCTACCCTGCCTGGAAACTGCTGCAAACTGGACGGAATTAATTTACTATGCCTTGATTTCTATTCCTCTCAAAAGCAGGTTGTCCAGTGCCTCTTCTGACAAAAATCTGTCCTCAGTAAGGTTCATGGTATCTTCATGCACCACGGTGAGTGTAGCCACAAGAGAGAGATGGTGGAAACATCACTTGTGTTTGTTCAGACTATTTAATTAGAACTATATGTTCCTACTCAAGGAAGGTGGAAAAGTGGGGGTCACTCCACCGTAGTGGTTGGATGGCTTGTTATGCTTCCTGTGCATAGGTAAGTGGGAGAGAAGTTGGTGCTTTACTGTCCTCACTGCAGTCTCAGCAGTCTTAACATCAGCTTGGTGGTGACCCTAAATGTCAGGCAGTTTCATGAGGATGCAGAGCATGTGCTATTGTTTTAGCAGATTTCCCAGGTGCTGGTCTCTGGCTAAGAACTCAATTCCACGGGTTAGCTCAAGAGAAAGCAGACTTTGCAACGAAACTGAAATTAGAAATTATGTATTAAAAATGAACTGTGTATCGCAGCAGGTGAATTGAAATGAATGCATTATAAATAATAAATAGAATAAATAGCATGTGATTTAAATACTATAAATATAACAGAAGGGAATACACAAGTATTGAACATTTTGCAATCTTGAAAATGTTAAAATACCACAGATAGTAGCCAAACATTGCACAGACTTCTGATGCAGCCCAGTTTTGTTACTTTGGTTTTACAAGAACTAGCCTGGTTTGTAGACAGTCTGAGGGTAAAAATAAAAAAAAAAAGTCTACATTACTTCTATAGCTTCTTACTGAAGACCACATTCTCTGGTTCCTCTTTCCTCTTTGATCCAGCTTAAACTGAAGGTCTTAACATAATACTCATAATCCTTCAAAGAAATCTAAGGCTCTGAAAGAAATGCAAAAATTTACTGCCTTTGCTACTTTCCTACTTCCCTTTTTGTATATGCATCTTAGGATTAAAAGCAGCTGCTCTTTGGTTTTGTTTGCACAACACCCAAATCAGCAGATTTGGTCCCTCTCTGAGTTTTCTATATTCTGCTGAAAAGTCTGCATTTTCCAGGCAGTCATCAAACTTGCATTCCTGCCGGAGTCCAGACTGAATCTGCCTGCCTGAAGGCAGTACCAGGTGCTTTGCTCTTGCACCCTCCTTTGCCTCATGCCACTTCTGAAATGACACAGCTGTCCTTACAAGAGATCTCTGCTTTCATTTGTTATCATCTGCACCATCCTGGAAAGCAGCATATTCCCACTGCTTGTACAAACAGCTACATGGTAGTGCTCGCTGCATCCCACGGCAGGGGGCTTGGAGCTAGATGATCTTTCCTGTCTCTTTCATCCCAAACCATCTGATGCTATGATTCCCTGATTTCACTGCAGTCCTTAAAGTCTCAGGCACTCATTAGAAAATACTTGCTTTACATGGGGGATCACTGTACCCTGGAGGCTTTGTAAAATAAAATTCTGTTGCATAGCATAGTAAAACAAGAAGCTCTGATAGTATTTCTCCACCAATGCTACACCATATTGTCCTCTCCTTGTTTTTCATGTAGTTTCCTGTTTCCTACAAGCTTCAAATTAAGAAATTCTTTGTGTCAGAACATAAAACAAAGCTGCTGTTTGGCTACAGCTCTTGAATTTAGATATGTTGGTGTTCCTTTCCTGGAGTAGTCCCGACTCTTAATAGAACATTGTGTGACACTCAGTGCCTGACCCCAAGACTGGCCCCGTGCAAATAATCAAAACTTCCCAAGGAATAAAGTTCTGCTCATTCCAAGTGAAAAAACAGCTCCTTCATTAACTTTACTGCCTTTTGCCCATGCTATTCTTATGAGAGTAGTCCCCAGATGGCACTGTTTGGCCATTTAATGTGATTTTTTCTTGTCTGCGTTTTTTTTTTTTTTTTTAAGTTCATATGCAGTGTAGTCTTTGAAGAAATGCTATACATTCCCTTCATACAGAAGGAAGGAACTGCTTCCTACTAGCCGTGGCTTGATGATTTCTTCTTGTTTTTAGAGTCTCCCCCATAGAAATGGCTTCATTCTTTTTGAATGCCAGTGTTCCATGGTTCTCTGCTGTCCTAGAGTCCCTTTGTCCCATGACAGATCTTCTCTCGGGCCTCTGAATGTTTTTCAAGTATTGCAGGCAGCACGAAGCTGACAGCAAGACCCTGCTGTACTAGGCTAGGTGGTATATCCTGAAGTATCATACTCACAACCTGCCATTCTTCTCTGCAGCTCCAGATTCCCATACTTACGCTGCCAAGGGTGTTTATGTTTCTTTCCTTTTTTTAATGTCTTTTTTTATGACTGCTTCCATTCTTAAGTCACACTTCAGCTACTTATAAGAAAACCAAGGTGACTTTGATACATTTTTCTCCAGACTTCAAGCTAATAAGGGACTTCTAAACTGCTAATAACTAGTAAGATTGCTACTGCTATGGTTTGAGAAAAAGCCAAAGTATAATTTTTCTTGTTGCATTCAGTACTCAGGAAGTGGACCCAGAATCAGATAAAAACAGGGTAACACAATGGACAGAAATACTCACGGAAGGAGGCATAGTGGCAATGAAGCCTTTTCTCAGGTGGAAAGAATTAAGTTCCTCATCTAGTAAGGGAAATTATGAGCTTCAGAAAGAAAAAACATGTCTCTTCAGTAAAGTCACGTTAACCCAACAAAATAAGGGAGACAGATTTATTGGTACTCAGCTTGGGATTCTGAGCAATAGCTGATTAAGAGAAGTCAAAGGTGGTGGGTGCTGACTGCAATAGCCCATCCAGAAACAGGATTGATTTGTGCTGTCCTATGGATGGTAACTTGTTTACATTTTACTAGTGATTTTTGGCACATGAATTAGAACTGGATTATTTAAGGACATGAGAGCAACTATACAATGTGAGTTTCAGTAACCTAAAGTGGTAAGATTATGGTCTTGAGAACCAGCAGCTAGAATCTTTGTGATCAGCTGGAAATACATCAGACGTCATGTAGGAGAAACAAAATACATGACAGCATGCCAGTTACAAAATGATCACAGTACTGGTGGGGCACAGGTGGGAGAAGATCATCAGATATATCATGGCCACAGCCAGCAGAGAGTAAAGAGACTCTCAGGGCCACTCAGGACCTGCTGAGGCCTTCTTCAAAACACTGTGGGCAGCGCTGGTCACTTGCAATACTCAAATGAGGTCCAGTGTGACAAACTATAATCTTGGTGGGTGCAGCACAGCCAAAAGGGGTCAAAGTGCATTGACAGTGTTCACTACAAAGTTACCAGCGCAGGGGGATGAAAAACCTGCAGGGAGTGAGATGAGCTAAGCTGGATGACATGACGTTCTGGCAAATGAACAAAGGATCACCAATATGCTGAGGGTGGAAATTCACAGCTTCCCAGCAATGGCAATTCATCTTCTTGGAACAGCCTAAAAGACCAAATAGCAAAAAGATGGAGTGTGACGGGTTTAAGGAAGCCAGCACATAAGATGATAGGAAAATGATAGTTTCAGTGTGTGAGGTGTGGCCTCTTCATCTATTTCCCTGTGCCATTTTGCTTGAAAAAAGGAGATGTGATTTGTCATAGTTCATTCTTCCTTGCAGAGTTTTTTGGGACTTACCTTAATCACTGTTACAAGTAAAATAAAATGAAAAAAACCCTCCAAAAACAAAACAGAGGGGAAAAAACAACTACAAGAAATCTTGACCTGCTGTTGCACCTATTACACTGTGTGGTTTTGGTGTTCTGCCTGTGCTCATAATTAAACTCACTGTAGAGTCTGCTGCAGTTTAAAATGGAATGGGTAAGGAAGACTCCAATAAAAGAGGATACTCAGATACCTGTCTTAATAATACAGGCATTCAAGGAATGGAAAACCTTTCTTACAAAGGGCAGTATAGAAATCTCATCTTCTTGACAGTTCTTGATTCTTGGTTATAGTAATTCTTGTGCTCATTGAAAGCTTTCAAAGTTCATTAAAATGGACACAAAACAGTATTATTTTTTTTTTCTACTGTCAGGAACACTGGTGATCTTTGAACATCTTCCAAAAGCTCAGGCAATTCCCGTGTTACTGAGGCCCAAGTCTCATTCTCTATCTACCTTTTGAGAAAACAGGCACTGAGAACAGCCTAAGTGAGGAAGAAATCCTGCTTAAGCTTTGTTTCATGTGATGGATATGCCAGAGGCTGTTTTGGAAATGAAAAAAAAACCTCAGACAAGGAAACGTTTTTAGTTTACTAGTGCAGATAAGGTTAAAAGCCTGCAATCAGATGTAAGGAGTTCTTGACTGATTTCCTCTAGAAATAGGATTTACAGGCTTATAATGTCTCTATATATCACTGTCAGTCCATCTCAACATTCTGCTCCCCTTATGAAGTACAAAGAAACATGCAGAGAGGCAGCAATGTCCCATGACTTGAGGAGGCAGGTGGCTGAGTAAGGTAGAGAGGACCTATGAAAGGCTGGAAGTGATATTGAGTCCCTCAAGATTTGAGCCTCTCAAAATCAATCAAACTTCACAATTTTTCTGTTGCTGTCAGTCAGCAGATGTAGCTAGACAGTTATGGTGAAGCAATTGCACTGTGAACACTACACGCTTGGCTGATGTTTGTTTTAAGGAAAAGGGAAGACAATCCCAAGATGAACGGGCTGTCTGGATGAGAGCCACCAGGAGTAAGGTCAGGACTGAGCAGTAACTGGGGAAAGGTAATTCCAGCAGTGGGAGATCTCCACCACCAACTCAGTGATCACCTACTCCAAACAGACCCCAAAGCCAGATGGAGGAAGAGCTGTGCCTGCAGACTGATTAGCATGAGGAGTGAGAGATATAACGAGCAAGCAGGGGGGTGAGTACTAATTAATGAAAATGTCATGTAATCTGTAAGCAGTGACTGCTGGTGCCTTTGTTTGTTAGAATGTACAAATGGTGCAAAGTTTTGATGACTGGGGAGCCAGACCTCTGTGGGCTACCACCCTGCTCCCTCCTTTGCACAAACCAGAATAAAAGGTAGGAATACCTCACCTGGGTGTGTGAGCTGGACTGTGCATCAGGGAAGAAGTCCGTGGTCTGGACATGAGAAGCACTAAATCAAACTTGTGTCTTACTAGACCTTAGGAATCCATGAGCCATAATAATTGGCTCAATTATGAGGCAGGGGAAGCAAGAGGTCCAGCCATTTAAAGAAACAAAACTCTAGAAAACCTAGATGGTTTTATTTTTCTGCCTGGCTCTGTTTTCTTGGCTTGGCTGCAGTGGTCAGACGTGAACACAGGGACAGGTGACTCAAATGTGGTAATGCAGATAGTCTGTCTCAGGTTCCTACTTCCACTGGGTGACACTGCACCAGGCTTGGCTCCCTGTGACCATTCAGGTAGGTTAAGTTCCCTCTGATCCCCTATGCTCCTTCACAGGGAACTGTGCAACAACTGACAGCTTCCTCTCACGGAAAGGACAGCACTCTGCCATTGCAGAAGCAAGCTGGGAAAACCCCAAAATCAATGTTCTTGGACAGCTAGTTGATTCAGGGCATGGAGGGGAGAGGGCCCAGGTGGGATGACTCCGGCCCACAAAGGGGCAGCTAGCCTTTTCCCACAGGGGAGGAAATGGGTGCATCTGCATGACAGGCTGTTACTCCGTGACAAAATTATCAGAGCAAGAAATTCTAGGTACACAGCACTGGAAGAAATTTATCCTGAAAATATAAACACTTGAAAACCTTTTTCAGAATTTACTGATGCCAGGGCTTGATGATGCTGATTAATTAGCCTAGGTGACTAAAGACAGCTAAGTTGCTGTTTCCTCCTCCCTCACAAACACTTTTGCTTTGGATAATTTACCAGCTGACAGGTTCTTGTTTCCCTGACCTCCCTGCAGCCACTAACACATCTTATTAAGGCGCCTTGTATAGTTTCAGCTTCTCCCTTGGCGATGATTTGGCTATTCAGCGTGAAATTTGACAAAGTGCACACTTCAGTTAGCAAGTGCACCAACAGCCTGCACTCTCAATGCCTGCCAGACTTCCTCACTCCCTGCTTTCTTAGCTCAGACAGCTGAAGAGTGTCTGAGCATTAAGATGAGCAGGCTTATGGTGCTGGCTTGGTACAGCACGGCAATTCCCTGCAGTGAAAAGCAACACATAAAGACCTCTCTCCCAGAAACAAGTGCAGTAAGAGGTGTCAGAGAAGAAGCTGGTTTCTACATCAAGAAGCTCTTGCATTACAGATTGGTATTTTTTAACACAATGTAGTGTTTAGCTAGTAAAAAATATCTAGGCCTAAAGTAAATAAAGGCAGTGTTACTGAACATCTGGGACCTGCAGGTGAATCACTTTGAAAAGAAGGCTTGGGCTTACAGAAGGGAGAGATGTGAGGCAAGGAGTCTATGAAGATTAAAAAAAAAGTTTTACTAGGATATTTTAGGAAGGTTATTTGGTTGTTTTAGTGAAGTCATATGTCATGGAAGAATGTAGCTACATTTCCTACTTTATCGTTGTAATTGTTTATCACTATTGCTCGTAGAAATGCAGGAAAAGAGGATTTCTGCACCATGAGAAATTCTCAGTAGGACGAAGACCATGTGACTAAAGAAAGCCCTATAGAACTAGGCAGATCAGGCAAGCAAGGAGGACTGGAGGGAGCAGAAGTCATCACCTGCATGCTGAGTACAATGTACTAATGTCATGGAGAAGCAGTAGCTGAGCAGGAAAAGGGACAGCCCGGTTTCTTGCAGTTGCAGGCTGGAGTTGCTGGATTCCCTGGTAACCAAGATGCAAACATTTGGTTTTTGCACATGCTTCTGGATGGGATGCTTTGGCACCTCATAAGGAGTCAGCTTACACAACAGACAGTTTCCTTGGTGGGGGCACTGACAAAGTCTGTTTGTTGTTTGCCGTTCTCATTAAATCCGTAAAAACCTAGTATCACTGGCCTCTCTGTTCATTACCTCTCTAAAAAACAGCTAAGGCTGTCAGGAAGAGCAAGAGAGAGACTGTCAAACATAAAGCATGACTGCAAAAGCTTTTACTTTAGGAAGAAGAAGCAGATTAGGAAAAAAAAATGGGATTAAAGGAAGGAACAGCAAGGTAAATTGGTAAAATCGTAGGAAGGAGAGATTATGGTTAGTTTTCATGTGTAATGAAAAGATGTTGTTTCAGCTGAGCCCTGATTTGGCTCCTTCTCTCAATGCCTGCCCTGAAGGCTAGATGACTGGCATTACTCTAACTTGTGGAGTCTGCTGACATTTGGGGGGAGTTTCAGAGACTTGTACTACCAGAATAAGTCCATCTACTTAAGTGGTTTTGGAAGTTTTCCTTGAGGTTTTACTCTTTTTCATTCATGTTTTAACCAGTCCATTTAGACTGAATGAAAAACTAACCTTGGGTCAGCATCCCATGACCTGTTCTAATCAGCAGCACATACGGGGTTCATGCTCAGTGATCCCAGTTTATGGCTGCAGCTCTGAGAGAACCTGCCAGGGTGAGCACAGAAATGCAGCTCTAAAGCCAGGGCTTTCTTAAGCAGGAATGACTATTTACATCTCTGTACAACCCTGTGAAGAGAAAGGGAGATGCAGATATTGCTACTAAACTGTGTAAGCTTTGAGTGCAAGGCTCTGGGGAAACTAACAAGCAGCCTCTTTCTTCAATTAGTTCTTGCTCTGCAGCTTTGCTTCCCCTTCAAAAGCAAGTAATCTCATACTGCGGCAAGTAACAAGTCTGCAGTCTACAGAAACAAACCAGGATTTGGCTCCCTATAGCTCACCAGCTCAGGGGTTATCAGGGGTTATCTTCTTCAGTGATCCCTGGTTGCCTCAATCTCAAATCCCATAAGCTCTGCAAGCATGGTTTCCAAAATAGCTAAATCTGAAGGTAGACTACTGTGCATGTGTGCACACGTGCGTGTGTGCACAGAGATAGACAAACAATTACTTGATGTGGATAAAGCTATTGAATTATTTCTTAACATGTTTTTTTTTTTTTCTATATGAAGAAATACTTGTTCGGTCTCAGATTTCAGAAGCTGGGTTTACAATGCAGTGCTTCTGCTTTGTCTTCTGCCTCAGCAACTACAAATCTCTGGAGGCTTTGCAGTGCACCAGAATGGAGGAGGGAGAGTCACACTTCAGCAGACAGTCTTTTATAACCTTTTCTGATGTTTTACTGTGGCTTAAATACAGCAGAGACCTGACATACATTCAAATTGCCATGTACTGAAGAATGGAGAAATGATAGGAGAGAAAAAATTACTATGTGTCCTTCTGAATTTCTAACTATATCACAATGCTTTCAGAATATCAGATCACCTTGGGAAGTCTTGTCTTTTATTACAGCTTCACTTAATTTTGAATTAATTCTGCCTCACACCCCTTCTATGTAAAAATGGTTGCTTTTACTTATACACGTCAATTTTGTCACTGTCCATATTCCTGCTCCACTTGTGCGTTCCCCAACACATTATTAAATGTATTAGAGACAAGTTTAAGAGGTACCACTGATTACAGAAAAGAGATGCTTGTTTAAACCATTGGCATGAGATGTTTACATACCTGACCTTGTCAGTGTCACAAGAGATGTGCAGGTTCCACATGAACACACATATTCAGATGTGAAATCCTGTTAAATTAGATCCAGAGAGGGAGAATAACTGAGGCAATTCAAAATGCAAGGCGGTGAGCCGCAGATTCCCAGAACTTATAAACATCAGGCCTGAGAGCAAAACTGCAAAGGAATCAGTCAATATGCAGCTAAGTAAGAGAATGGGAAAGATGAAAAGAAACGTGAGAGAACTGGCTGCATACTGTCTGTGTTTGAAACTAGTAAAGGGAAGATAGGGCCTGTTCTTCTAGCCAAATTGTGAAACATAAGAAGTGAAACAATCAGGCGAAAAGGAGCTGGGGAGGCAGACATGCTGAGTGCTGACTAATGGGCAGTGTTTCATTAAGTGCTGGCAGAGGACACAGAGACTGTTTGAAGGGGGTTTGCTCCTCCCTCATGGGACACACCAGATTTTTACCTTATCTGCTTTTTACTAGTTGCCTCAGTAAAGAGAAGTACCTGAGGGATGCCAAAGAGTCACAACAATACCACTTGGCTGCTTTAAATGTCGGTTGCAAAGATACTCACCAAAACATGTTCCTACTGGTTTAGTGGAACCAGTGGTACATATGCCTGTAGAAGACAAGGCTTGGATGGCTTTTGCTCTGCTGATTTGTCAGATTTGGAACAATGCCTCTAGAGAAGACTTTGCACAGAGCCTTAAATTCCTTCTTCTTCCTCAACACACAGAGATGTAAGTTTGCTTGAGGGGCTCTTCACAACAGCAGCAGTAGCAACGTGCTCTCCTGTAGGAAAAGATGCAAATTCATCTCCCACAGGGATGGGTTGTACTGTGCTCTAAAATGCTTGCTGGCTCTGATGAAACAAAAGCCTTCTGAATCACATGAATTGCACTATGTGGCACCTCACCTGACACTCTGACATGAACTGTTAACCTTCCAAAAGCTATTTAAGTCAGCCAGTGCCCCTTGACATAAATTGATGCACGCAGCACTGTTTGTGCGCTTACAAACTGGGAAGCACACAAACATCTCCTCTGAGTGCTCACGAAATCACCAGCTCTCAGGGCATAAATGTGTTACACACAACAGAGGTTATACCCAAGAGCTTGCAAAACGGCCACAGCAGTGGTTGTCAATATATTATGTTGTAACATGCTTGTAGACTCATCAACAGTCAGACTTAAAGCCTTGTATAACGCTCGGGATTCCTCCTGCATTTGACCCCTGCGGTTAAGTGCTACAGTAATGGACTTGAAAGCATGTTGCTGCAAGAACTTGCCAAATGGTGATGGTACCCAGTAAATTCCCAGGGATAGGTCCCAGGGAGTGTGAATCACATGCCAGACAGTGTTTTTATGTCTGTGGAGAAATCCTTTTGCCTGAACACAGAAAATCTGATCTTCTGTGGGAATTTGAAGGTTTGAATGACGGGAGAAAGACGCAGTTTGGGGAATTTTCACTTTCTGAAAGGGAAAGTAAAATTTACGCCTGAAATAAAAAGAAGACAGACATTTCTTAGATGCTATTTTGTGATTCATAAACACTGCCTACATTAGGGTGATTTGTATTTGTTAGGCAACCTTTCCTAGTTTCAGATTGGAGAGTCTCACTCATTAGTTCAAGGTTTAAAGGAGAGGAAAAACACCCGTAAAAAGCAACAAATATAGCTTTTCTTGGACATACAAATAATGTAACTTTAAGGCACATTACCTAAAGCCATTTTAAAGTCTGACTGCAATGGCCCAAAGTTTCCTTCTGCCCTTTCCTACTGATTCAAGCAACATTCCTTGCACTTTTATTTCTGAATTTCATTGCACTGCTCATAGTCAGCTGAAGTGACTTACTGAATACTAACTTTCATGGGTCTTGAGAGTCATGCTCCTGCAAAGAAACAAGTGAACAGTATCTGCAAAACCGCAATTTCTTTTTAACATAATGGTTTTGGATCATCTTAAGAAATGAAAATGTTAGCAGCATTCTGAGTAGAAGCATAAAGTGGTAAGAGTGGCCAGAAAAAGCACTTAGGCAGCCTAAAGGTAGCCTAGAGCTCAGGGATGCTGAAATGTAAACAGCATGAATCCACAGGACCCACACTCCTTGATTTTTTTTTCTCTGTATTTGGAGACTCTAAGAAAGGCCAAATACAAAATTTTTATCCTGAACCCACTCACACATGCTTCTCACATCACTCCTGCCTTGTGGCAGGAGTTGCAAAGCCCACAATTAACAGCTGGTCAGTGGAAATGGCAGTAAAACGCAATGACAATAAGTGCAGCCGGCAGGGTGCTGTGCCTGCTGGCTCAGGGAAAATGTGCTGCTCACAAGTAAAGCCACGGGCTCATGTTCGCTGCAGAAACATGTGCCTCATCTTTCCAGCACAGTGGTGGGCCATCCACAAACTGTCCGGGTAGAAATGAGGCAGTTTTGTTTGGGAGAATGAAATTTTGAGGCTATCTTCCTACTTCAGTGAACATAGCAAGACCAGTATAAACTCTGCTTCACTTTGCAGTGCGTCTTCGGTTTCCCTTTTCAGAAAATTTAAAGTTTTAAAACTTACTTCTCCTCATTTCTCTGTCATGATCTGCCTGCTACAGTTTATTTCCATTCTAACGGAAGGACTAAAAGATATCACTACTCAGTTTCATTAGGAAGTGCGTCTGTTTGTGTGGGGAAAGATTCTGCTTGCCAAACACCTGCAACAGCCACAGTCCACGACTGGACACTCACCTGCCAAGCACTCTGCTGCACCATTGCATCAAACCTCCTTCCCTTCCCGTCCCGCCCGGGATCGCGGGTCAAGACGCGGGGTGGGATG
>VWZQ01003176.1:908060-941350 GCA_013397015.1 Myiagra hebetior
TTTTTTTGGCTAGGATACTGACAGGTGTGTTAGATATATATGTCTTAACTTCTAAAAATTACTATTACTGCATAATACTTAATTGCAGCCATCTCTTGTTATCTGCCCCAGGGTGTTTGGAGCAGGTTTCAAAAATGAAATTATTTTGAGACATATTCGTGTTTGAAAATGATGAAGATAGTAAAATTATATAAATGAATAGTGTTTGTATGATAACTTAGATTTTTTTTCTGTGATTTGCAGGAGGAAGCTTCTCTGCCCAATTTGCTAGTTGTTTGTGGGGATCATGGGATGTCTGAAACAGGCAGTCATGGTGGTTCTTCAGAAGGAGAAGTGCACACACCACTGCTATTTATCAGCTCTGCTTTTGAAAAGAGAAATGGTAAGCATCAAAGAAGCACGACCTTTTTTAGAACTGTCTTAGTTTCAGCTGGAATAGAGGTAATTTTCTTCTTAGTAGCTGGTTCAAGGCTGTTTTTTGGATTCAGTATGACAATAATGTTGATAACACACTGGTGTTTCAGTGTTTACTCTGAACCAAGGACTTGACTGCTTCCCATGCTCTGCCAGTGAGCAGGTGCAAAAGGAGCCCTTCAGGAGCATAGCTAGGACAGCTGACTTAACTGGCCAAAGGGATGTTCCATACCATGGAACATCATGCCTAGGATATAAACTGGGGCTGCCAGTCGCAGCTTGGGGATGGACTGGACATCGGTCAGCAGGTGGTGACAAACTTTATTACGAATCACTTGTTTCTCTTGGGTTTTAGTCTTCTCCCTGTCCCCTTTTTCATTACTATTATTTCATTTTGTTTCAGTTCTTAAATTGTTCTAGTATCAACCCATGAGTTTTACCTTTTCTTTCTGATTCTCCTCCCCACCAGGATGGGGGTTGCGAGTGAGCGAGTGGCTGCATTGTACTTGTAAGGCTCCAGTAGATAACCATAGTGTACTCTAATACGATGAGAACACTACTACTTTATATAACTAACAAGAACAGCAATAATAATTATGTGTAGATTGTAGTAGTTATTATTGTAGTGGAAAGGGGGGAGAGAGAGGAATAAAACCTAAGAGAGGGAGAGAAATAAAACCCAAGAGAAACCTGTGATGCACAATACTATTGCTCAACACCTGCTGATCGGTGCCCAGCCCGTCTTCAAGCAGCAAGCCAAGAGTGTGCTTTCTGTATGGGCCAGTTAATTTTATATCACTGATGTGAGTTTACATGTTTCTGAAGCTGATTTTCTATTTGTAGATAATAATAAAAAATAAAAGCAAGATAGTTAAAGGCAAGAGGCAATAAGGAAATGGAGTGGTAGAGGATCTTTGGTGTACTTTGTAGAATCGTGCTTAAATAAACTCCTTGAGTGAGTGAATCGGTGGAATGTAGTTATGCCAGGAGTGAATTTTTTCCCCAAAATAATACTCCCTTCTGCCTTTCATTCTGCCACTTGCTCATTTCCATCTGATTTATTTTCTTCTAAAGCCTGTGTGCAGAACCTTGATTTATTTATCTTGCTGGAAGTTCCTGCAGTACAGTGGAGGTAGATTTTTCTGTCTGTTGTTTATAAAGCTGTTATCCAGCTGCAATAGGAAGCATTGCTTGAGGAGTCATTGATCTCTTCTCAGGTCTGAAAACAAAACAAAGTCAAGAGTGGATCAAAGCTCTTGGCTAAGTTTTTATTTTATGAATTTCACTCACAATTTCTGACAGCCAGGCCACAAGAGTATGATTCTGCAAATGCAGTCTCCTGTTTATTGGAATTAGTTTCTATAAGGTTTAAACTGAATGCGCAGTTTTTCCAATACAGTGAAATAGATGTATTTGCCTGTCTTTTGGGATAGAGTTCGTGATTTCTAATGCCTTTGTAAATATCTAGCAAGTTTACTTTTCATCTGTTCAGTAATCAGGATTCTATTGACTTCTCCTTATGATCCTACTGTAAACAAAATGTTCTGTGTTTAATTTGGTAGACCTCAAAATAGTAATCCTGTGGGCTTTTTGCATTTAGTATGCTGTCAGAGTATTACTTGTATAGCCTTCTACAGAGATGTGTCACTCATGAATGGCTAAATGTGTTTGGTAGTTTGGCTTTTTTTAACCAGTTAAGAACTTGCCTTTAAAGATAAAATCTGAAAACTGCTGACATACAGGCACTCATGCAAAGAGGCTTTACGGATTATAGATGGCATTCTGTACAAGTATGGGATTAATCGGAGCTAGATGAGAAATGAGGGAAATTTTAATGCTCTTAAAGGGAGCCTTGAGAGGAATAAAGACTATATAGAGTTCTTTCTATACAGTATTTAAGTCAAAACACTCAATGCCGGAAGTTACAAAGAGGGTGAAATAACAGCATAATAGAAAAAACACTATTACCTAACTAGTTCAACGCAAAAAGAAACAGCTGGCAAAACAATCTTAAACAAAAAGTTACTTGTGTTGATAAAATCATTCACGTGAATAGATTTCTGTGAGACTGACAGCTAATCCTGGTAACTGCAGTAAGTTAATGGAATCCTGCACAGCACCCTTTAAAAATCACTGGGTTTGCCTGCATGTAGCCATGGATTTTGAGCCTCAGCATTCTTCACCTGATCTCTGATTCTGTTTGCCTAGCAACCTGATATTAATTAAACCTTGAGTTGTTGTCATTATATTGAGAAGCTTCTAGAATGCTGTCAACATTATTTTAGATTCTCATTCTTTGTTCATACATTAAATTAATCTACTGTAGTGCTTTCCATTATTTCTAATGTAAAAGTTATGAAACTCTCTTAGGATGTAGGCTGCAACTTGATATTAAGGTGATCTTGTGGACCATCTGTTTCCTTACTTGTATTTGTTTAACATTTATGTTGTGTTTACAGTAGTTGTTAGCATTGAAGAGTCGTGCTGGCTAAGAATTTAATAAATTCTGGATTTACAGCAGCAGAGGATAGCAGCTGAAAAAGATCAGTCAGCTCTCTGCAGACCACTTAAAACAGCTGATCTAACACCAATGAAACAATTTTGAAACTAATAAGATACCAGCTGCCTCTGGAGAAATAGAATAGGCCTGTTATTGAAATACTTCTTTTCCTCTCTCTTTTTTTTTTTTTGTTTCTGTGTGTTTGGGTTGTTTTTGTCTTTGTTGTTGTTGTTGTTGTTGTTGATTCTAGGTCCTCTGGCCCAACCTGAACATGTGCAGCAAACAGATTTAGCTAGCACACTGGCAATAGGTCTTGGTCTACCAATTTCAAGAAACAGTGTTGGGAACCTCATATTGCCGGTTGTTGGAGGCAAGACAATGAGAGAACAGCTACGTTTTGTGCACTTGAATGGGTTCCAGCTCAGCAGATTGCTGCAACAGAATACACCTGCATACGAAAAAGGTAAATTAGCTAAAAAAAAAGTTACAGGTATACTAAAAGCAGGTTGTTCATAAAACAGTTTGGTCTTTTAAATTCAATAGTATGGCATTGCACTGCAAATTAGCTATTCTTTTCAGAGCAGCATTTAGAGCAATTGTACCGAATTCAATCTTTACTGCAACTTACTTTGATACACTGCTTCTGATTACAGTTTTTTTAATGACTAGTAATATTCCTAGTAGGCAAAAGAGCAAAAATAATGATGGAGTAAGATTAAAGTAAAACTGCCAGTGTAGTTAAGTCTCAGTGGTTTCATAACTGCTCTTTGTGAGGTGTCCTACATAGGGCACTGACTCTGAGCTATTTGGAGACTTAACACAATGGAGTGGATTTTCTAGTTTAAATAAAAAGGTGCTTCAAGTAAGGCTGGGAGATAATTTAGGGTAAGTTGTCTTTTTCCTTTTTATGTGTGAATTTGCTTGGAGTGAGAACCTAGAGAACTGCTTATTAAAAATTCATGTGTGTATGTGTGTCTCTTTGGAGGAGAGAATAAGAAACAAGTAGAAAAAATATACCAAACCTAGCAAAATGTGATATTTCATTAGGAAACATGATACAAACTGCAGTATAAATAATGAAGTTAATATGATAATTCTGTGAAAAAAATTGAGTCGGAGGATGAAGGAGAATATTTTACCATTAACATTAGAAGATGTTGTTGTCTTAAAATGACTGTGAAGCTTGTCAATTGATTTATAATCCGTTGAATTATTAAAATAACTAGATGAGAATGCAGAGTTGTTTTACAGCTAGGAATAATTAAAGTGGATAGCAACATAACTTTTAGCAAGATGATCGCTGTAGGTCAAGAATCAATTATCTTTCAACATCATCATTTTTAATACTAATTAAGCCTTGTCCAGGAATCTCAACAGAACAAATTCTGCTTGTTGCAGCTACATGACTATAGCAGGACCCATGTTCTATCTCTTCTGATATTTTTTTTCTGCACAGATTTCCTCACTTAACCCAGTTGTGTCAAGTGAGGAACTTGTCCTGTTGGGGGGTATAGGACTGTGTTGCTGAAAATGCCATCACAAAACTCCATCTGACAGTATTTCTGAAAAACCTGACGAAATAGACTGAAGTTTCTACCAGCTTCTGGTTTATATTTTCATTTTCATTTTATTTTTTGTCTGGGAACAGCTTAATTTTAACTTGTAGCTTTCATCTGAGAAATGAAAGTCAAAATTGCTGGGAATAAAAACATGAGAATTTTTTATGCTTCTTGCTTGTGACTGCGAACTTAATAGAGGTGCTGCTTTACTGGGAAGAGGCTGGGAGGCAAAGCATCCACACTGAGTTTCTCTCTTCACCTGAAAGTCTCAGAAACATGGTGCAAGTCTAGGTCCAAGTCATGGTAGCTTTTTTTGCAGAGTTTTAATGTCAATTTCCCCTGTTTCTGAAGACTTCTTAGAGGGGTCTTCTTTTTCTTGGAGTGCCCTAGATGTGCAAGGCTATAGGTTAGTGCTTTGGTCTGTGCAGTTAAGATTGGCAGGGAAACAGTATGTTCTGTTTGTTTAGCGTTGTTTGATTGATGTGGATACTTCAGATGTAGAAATACTAAAGAAACTGTCACTAACTCAGTGACTAATATATGTAACTTAAGAGCATGCATGAATGGCCATTTATTTTGCATGGTTTTTAAGTGAATATAAATGCCATCCCACTACTCCACAACAGGCACATACACATCTGTCAGGGTTCCCCTAGAAAGAGGTTACTTTGCAGAGAAGTCATTATATTCAGTAATCTGATTCATGTTCAAGAAGGTTGCCCTCTTTTTAAAAAAGGTAAAAAGAAGGATCCTGGGAACTACTTAACCAGTCAGTCTCACCTCTGTGCTTGGTAACATCACAAAACAGATCTTCCTGGAAGATATATCAAAACACATGGAAGACAAAAAGATTATTAGAGATGCCCGACACTACTTTGTCAAGGGCAAATTGTGCCTGACTAATTTAGTGTCCTTCTGTGATAGAGTAAATCCATCAGTGGACAAAAGAAGATGTGTCATCTACTTAGGCTTCTGTAAGGCCTTTGGTAAGGCCTCCCTCAACATTCCTGCTGCTGTTGTTAGAGTGACATGGTTTGACAAATGGACTTTGTAATGAATAAGAGATTGGCTGCATGTCTGTAAAGTCAGTGGCTTAATGTCTAATTGGAAACCAGTAATGAGTGGTGATCTAGTGACAAATGTCTCCATTAACAGTGCTGCGGATGAATGAGATAATCTTTGAAGCCACCTTCCAGCCTGAACAATTCTACGATCCTAAGATTGTATGTTGGGAATCTGAGGAGGGAAAATTGATCTTTATATGAGAGAATGGTGACAGGCATGGAGCTCTGCCTGGGAGTGGATGGTGAAATAGTTGAGAACTTCTGGGTTTGGACTGGTGCACAGACCAACAAGGGCAATGTTGTTAGGGGTATCTAGTGCAGACAGTCCGATTGTAAGGGATTCGTAGGTTTTCAGACAACTAGAGGAAGTCCTGTGTTCATCATCCATGGTGCTCATAGGGTGCTTCAGCCATCCTGTTGCATTTCAGGCTAGATAACTGGACAGTGAGATGGACTGAAAAGTTGCTCAGCTGCTGGGATGTGGATGTGATCAGCAGCACAAAGTCGGCCTGAAGGCTAGTCACTTGTGATCAGTACAGAGCTTGACTTGGGACAGAACTATTTAACATTTTCATCAATGATCTGGGCAGTGGGACAAGGTGGCCCCTCGGCATGGGAAGGACGCAATGGAAATCTTGGAGAAGTGCTTGATGCAGTCGGTGGGTCTGCTGCCTCTCAGAAGCACCTTGACAGGCTGGAGGAACGGGATGACAGGAACCTCTTAAGGTTCAGCAAAGGGAAATGCCAAATTCTGCTCCTGGGAAGAAGTAATCCCAACATACCAGTGCAGATTGGATATTGACTGACTGGAAATAGCTTGGTGAAGAACCACCAAGGGGTGAGACATGAAGTTGAACATCAGGCAGCAGAGCACCGTCGTGACAGAATGGCAGTAACATCCAAAGTGGAATTAGGACAGTCATCAGCAGGTCAATCCTTCCTCTTGTATCAGCTGTGGTGAGCCGACATGAGGAGTCGTGGGTCTGGTTCTGGTTCTGGGCTCCTCAGTACCATAATTTAGTGGATATAATGTAGTGGGTGCAGTACATGGCCATGAAGGTGATGGATTGGAATCCATGATTGGATCAATCATGTTCCATGATTGGAACATGTCATACAAGGAGGGGTTGAGGGTGCAAGGACTGTTCAGCAGGGATCTTAGCAATGTAGGCAATATGTGATGGGGGGGAATTAAAAAGATGGAACCAGGGTCTAATTGGTGGTCCCCACAAAAAATTCAGAGGAAACCTTGTTAGGTGAGGTTTGTCAAGCACTGGAATGAGTTGGCAAGAGAGGTTGTGGAGACTTCATACCTGGAAACGTTCAAGACCTGACTGGACACAGAGCTGGGCAATCTTCTTTAGCTCACCCTGCTCAGAGCCTTTTGATCTTTATTTGTAGAACATTTGAATACTCATCAGAGTTGTGCTGACAGCTCTTGGGCTATATAGTTCCTGAATTCTGCAGACAAGGTCTGCTGCCAGGTTTTTTGAGGGAAAGAAACCCCAGAAGATAGTTGGAGTTAGTTGGACATCACTCATATTTGCTGGTGCTGTTTCAAGCTTTCCAATGCAGATTCTCAACTAGTAACAAAGAACTAGTGGGTCATAACATTTCAGTGGAATGATAAGAGAAATGCCTATGACTGGAACTTCAGTTTAAAGTGGAAGATACACTTGAAATTACTTGCAAAGATAGGATAAGCCTTTAAAAAAAATACTATTTTCAACTCTTGAGGTCAAAATCAGTAAGCTCTACTAAAGGGGAAAACATGTCATTCCTGTCCAGTGTTGTAATTTACAGCACAGGGGTTAGAGCACCAGCTGTTGGGACCATGAGGATGATGACTGAGTCAGTCATAGGAGGAAAAGATTCACCCATTGTGAGCTGTAGCATAACATACACATTCATTTTTGGTGCAATATTAGTTTCCTTCTTAACACAATGAGACGAAGTCAGATGTCAGTTGAGTTGAATTGCAATCAGATGGGAAGGCAGCATGACCTTTACAAGCTGTTTCATAAAGAAGCCATGGAGTTCCCTGGATTCAGCTGCTCCAATGTTAAGAACAAACCATAACAGCATACAAAAATTTGTTTTCATCTTCAAGTGTCTGTTAATAAAAGTGCAGAATGAAGGCAGGTTAGTAATTTTTTGCCCCCAGTGTTTGTTCATATAAACATGCATTTTCAAACTAAGAGGTGTACAACATTTAGTGGGACTTGGGCTTTGCTCTATTGAGGTACAAAAGAATCCTACAAAAGAAGATGGTTAAACCTATCTTCAAGTAAATTAAATTTTGCATGAGAACCTTGAAGCTTGACTAAGGGCTTTATTATTTTAAACATATCTTTTTGAAACATGCAAGTAAATTATAATGTGAGGCATGAAGTTTTGATAGATGTGGATACATGCAGCTAAAGTCTGAAAAACGAGAATAAAAATAGCTGGCAAAAATTAAGAAGCTGAAAGAAGAGGTATCCAAAAACACACTTTGGGTTTTTGAGCAAATTCATGCCTCAGTGTGAGAAAGGCAGCTCTAGGTATCTAGAAGTGCTTCCCTCGAGTTCTGAACTTCTGAACATGTAGTTGAGTGATAAACTAGGACTGTTTGTTTGGAAGACATTTTACAGTGGAATGAAGAGTCATGCTTGAGAGAAAGTTGGGTGTTGTTATTAAAATGAGTGCAAGCTGTTCAGTTTGGGACTGATGCTGAACTTGTATTAGATTGAAATAATTTGACTTTTACTGGGACATTTATATGTTGAAACTGGAGAAGTCACTTTTACATTATTCATTCTTTTCTTATAACTCTTTTTAAATGATTGCTGCCTGTGACTGGAACTAAGTGAAATTGTTGTCAAACAGATCATTGCAAAGCTTATCCATCTGCTTGTGATAAGATGGTAGTGATGCTGAAGCACAAATTGCTAATGTAATATTATGCAAGTAAAACATTGCCAGTGCTTTGGGAAATGTGCATCTGGGCAAGCTCGCTTTGAATTTTGCTTCAATTTTGACTTTTCTTATGACTATCCCATGCGGGAGTGACTTGCCAATATTACCTGCCTGTTAACAAAATGCTTCTCCAACAGCTTAGTGTCCATGACCCTTCTTATTTTATACTTCCTGCATATAAATGTGCCACTGAACCAATATTACTGGAGTTCTCAAATGAAATTTGGCAGCCATGGTCCTTTATTCCTGTCTACAAGGTCTTTAAATCATTCACTCAAGAGGGTTTGACTAAAAGTCATCTTTCATAACATGGACACAGTAGTTTTGGTGAGCAGTTAGCATGGCAAGAAGTAGATGAGAATGAAATAAAATTGCTAAAAGGAATGAAGAGGGAGACTAGTCAGAAGCCTGAAAAGGGAGCAGAAGAGGAGCAGATGTGGAGGAAATTTATTTATGTTTCAAAATATAGCTTGAACTCATTTCAGTGTTCTGTATAATGAAAAAGTGTCATGTCAAATCTCAGTTTGATTAAAGCTCATTTTAGGTGATCCTTTATGGATGTCCTCAAATGTATGAATATTTAACTCTTATTTCATTATACTGGAAGAGACACTTTACAGGAAAGTTCAGAGAATTACAGGAAGGAAATTAAATCCTCTGTGTGCACTGGCAACTATCTTGATACACAAGTGTTTGCTGCTGGCTGTATTGTATTTTCTATCAGATCCCTGCAAGCCCCTTGCACAGCAGGATCAGCATGCCTAGAAGTCTTAGGAGAACAGACTGGACATTCTGAGTTAAACATTGCCCTTCAAAATTCTCATTTGGAATTTAGCCCACAGTAGATGACAAAGTGTCTTTTTTGATAAGAGACTTACAAATAGTAAGCATGATTCCTTCATGACTGTACAAGAATTGTGAATAGAAATACTTCATTCATCTTCATTCACTTGAGATAAAATTTAAAACACTTCTGGATTTAATAATGTACTTTTGCTGAAAAGGCTTAACAAAAAATAAAGTAGTTTTTTTCCAAGTAGAATATACTATTCATCTATGAGGAGTGAAAAAGAGCTGTAACTTAAATCTTTGTGCCACTGAAGTTATTTCAGTCATTGTTTTAACCTTTCTTGTCTGAAACTTTACAGAAAATGTTTCACCCTACTTTCAGCTAAAAAAGGGAAGAGCTGCAAGTTATATAAAGATTTCCAAATTGACCTTTTGTACTTAAGTTATCATTACCTTTCAAGTCAAATTGCAGAGAAATAGCAAGTATTATAAGCGTGAAGTGAAATTAAACATTTATTTTTTGGAAAAAAACACAGATAAATGTGAATATTCATTCATAGCATAATGTCCAGTGAGATAGAAGTTTCTGAAAGTTACGTTCTTGCTTTCCATGTTTTATCATGGGAAACTGAATTTGTGTTGTGATTGCATACTGTATTCAATGACCAATATTTGAAAAGCAGAATCACAGATTAGATAAAGTAGGAATGGATCACTGCAAGTTACCTAGTCCAACCTCACTGCTCAAGCAGGGTTCCCCACAGCACCTTACTCTGGAATGTGTTCAGACAACTTTTGCATATTTCAAGAGAAGGGCTCTGCACCCTCTCCATGCAACCTGTTCTAGTGCTTGGCCACCCACAGAGTAAAGAAGTTCTTCCTCATGTTTAGGTGAAACTTGCTGTGTTCCACTTTCTGCCTGTTGCCTCTTGTCAACAGTCAGACAGCAACCTGTTGCTGGGCACCATTGGGAAGAGCCTGGCTCCATCCTCTTGACACCTTCCCTTCAGATACTGACAGACATTGATGAGGTCCCCTCAGCCATCTCTTCTTGAGGCTGAGCAGAGCCAGGTCTCTCAGCTTTTCCTCGTAAGAGAGATGCTTCAGTCCCCTAATCATCTTTGTTGCCCTCCACTGGCTCTGCTGCAGTGATGCCATTGTGATTTTTTGCCTTTTCTTTTATATACCTTTTATATAGCTTTTATGTATCCTCAGTGCTTTTAGCATGCATACTTGTAATTCTTTCAGTCTGGTAACTTGTCATAGTCCTAATATTCCATTAAGCCAGGAGACCAAACATCCTGGAGGCCTCATGATTGGAGGCCAGAAAGTCCTACGCTATCCTGAGAAACCAAAGTCTTCTCTAGAACATATCCTGTAAACTAAAATAGGCCCATCCAGGGGGGAGTTCCTCAGGATGAGGGGATATCACGCTATTAATTTAAGCTTCTCATTGGGGAATCTTTGATAGATATGCTAATTTGCAAGGTCTATAAATTGTATATGCGATCTACTGTGTGGGTGCATTTCGGCACATTCCACCTTGGTGAAGTGGTGCACCTTAAAGATCCTTATTAAATACCAAGGTAAAAACCCCTTTTCCCATTAGCCGTGTCTGGCTCTTAAGACCAGGGAAAGGCAACACCAGGAGCTCCATGTGTCTCTTGTACTGGGGAACCCAGACCTGCACACAGCACTCCTGATGTGCCTCACCAGGGCTGAGTAGGAGGGTCGGGATCACCTCCCTCAGCCTGCAGGCAATGCTTTTCCTAATGCACCCCAGCATCCCACTGGCCTTCCTGGCCCCCAGGACACACTGCTGGCTCATGGACAGCTTGTTGTCCATAAGGACCCCCAGCTCCTGCTCCACAGAGCTGCTTTCCAGCAGGTCAGACCCAGCCTGTGCTGGTCCCTGGGGCTGTTCCTCCCCAGGTGCAGGACCCTGCACTTGCCTTTGTTGAATTTCAGATAGTTCTTGCCTTCCCATCCCTCCAGCCTGTCCAGTCCTTCTGAAGGGCTGCACAGCCCTCTGGGGAATTGGCCACTCCTCCCAGCTTTGTGTCAGTAGGGAACTTGCTGAGGAGCCCTCTGTTCCTTCATCCAAGTCATTGGTGAATAAATTAAACTGCAGTGTACCCAATGTTGACCCTTAGGGGACACTGCTACTAACAGGCCTCCAAATAGACGGATTTTACACTGCTTATTAAAACCCTCTGAGCTCTGCCATCCATTCAGTTCTCAGTCCACCTCACCATCTGCTCATCCAGCCTGCACTACCAACTGATGCAATGCGTGTGTTGTTTGTGGTGTTTTCCCTAGACATTGGCTATTTGATCATTTCCCACTTAGCTTATACAATGTGTTCTGGATAATGAGTAGTTTCAATGGAAAACATTGCTTCCTTTTTTCCCCTCCCCCCACAGTATCTGAAGCATTTGAATTGTTTGTACTGGAAACCCTCTGTAAAAATGAATGGTTATTTTAATATGATTGTCAATTGTTAGAGGTCTTGACAGTTTATTAGATTAGAATGAATTGCTTTTATTCCAAGTAAGTGGTATTGCTGCAGGAAGATAGTGTAATTTTGTACCTGTGAAAAAAGTTTCAACCAACATAGCAATTACATATTTTTATACACTATACAAGCAAATATAAAAATATGATCACATCTCCAAGTAATCTTTCTTTGTTCATGGATCCTCTTGCTCCTTTCCTTTTCTCGCCTTCTCTTCAGATCCTGGATATGAACATTTTAAGATAGCAGAAAAATCCCATGGTAATTGGATCAAACTGTATTTAGAGGGGAATAATTCAGAAATACTCTTAAATCTTGGCAAGAAGGTCCTGAAGCAATACTTGGAGGCCCTCAAGACTTTGAGTTCTTCATTAAGCAAACAAGTGGCACAGTATGACATGTATTCGATGATGGTGGGGACTGTGATCATTATAGAGGTATGAAAATAGATCTTTCTGTGAAAAAGTTAAGTGCACAAACGTAGAAGTATCTTAGTTTTGCATATGTAATGTATACACTTTACTAGTCTTTACTGAGTATGGATTTTTAGGGTTGGCTGACATTCTGCTTGGATGAAATTAATACTCTTTTAAAAGTAAAATCTGGCTTTTAAAATGATTCAAGAGTGCTTTTGATATTAATTACTTATGTTTTAGTGTAGGTAGTTACAGTAGATATGCAGATGTGCTATAACTTAAATTACTCCCATATTAGTTAACCTTCTATTTTTGAATAGCTTTATTGAATTAGGAAAAAAAAAGGTCTGGCAAGTAAATTCCTAGCTGTTCCTCTTTATCTAACATTGAGAGTAGCTGCTTCAAACAGGCAATACCTTATATGGAAAACTTTCACAGTTCCAGGAATTGTTCTTTGTACTGATAGATTTAGAGCCCTGAAATAAATGCTTGCTGTAGGGTCGCCTCTTCATATTTCCTGTAGTTACAAGGATAAGTGGATCTCTCCAGCTGATGTTTTGGGCAAAACTCAAGTGCTGGAAATAGTCTCAAAAGCTTAGAAATATTAATGCTTTGAGAACCTTCA
This sequence comes from Myiagra hebetior, assembly GCA_013397015.1. NCBI lineage: Eukaryota > Metazoa > Chordata > Aves > Passeriformes > Monarchidae > Myiagra > Myiagra hebetior. The sequence goes on from VWZQ01003176.1 coordinate 920,901, forward strand.
GAAGGGATACCATGATACCATGTCTGGACACTGAAGTGCCAAAGTTTGCACTGACCTTTTAGATTACAAGATTGCCAACTTTTCTAACATTGTTCTCTAGGATGGAAGTACTTACCTGAAGCTAACTAAGTCCTTGAATGTGTAGTTCTGTACAAGACTGCACTTGCTATAGCTCTGTTCCTGTTCAGTGCTTAGAACTAATAACAAAGTGTGAGCAGCTAGCTGATATTTGAGTCTCCTTTGTCCTGGCAGAGCTCTGAGCCTTGTCTGCCATGCACAGAGAGTCTTCTGAAATGCATACAGAGTGCTTCTGAAATGGCTTTCTGGTAGACTGCTCAGTGGGGTTTGTCACTCTGCTGATCACTTCACAGGAATGAGTTTCACAGTGCCCTTGGGTAGATGAGACGGTAGGTTCTGTTCCTGCTCCACAGATGGAAAACCTGGAGGGGGACAAAGTTCAGTGCAAAGCTGAAGGTGCTTATCTTTCTTTAGTCCTTTGTTTTCAGAACCTGTACATTCAAGGTGTTGACAGTTACTTTAGACTTGAAGACCTGGATTTTTTTTTTCCTCTGGAATGCAGTTGTAGATGGTTAGTCTTTCTAGAAAAGGTGTTGTACGCAATCAGCCTTCATCTGAGAAATATGCAGCTACTAACCAGAGAAATTTCTGTTGGGAAGTGTATGCTCAGCATCACTGTAAGACTCCAGCAGAATGGTTGGGTTTTTTCTTTTCTCCAGTACAATACTCAAGAAACTGCCTTGCTTTCCAAAATGTTTTGTCTTGATATTGATTTTCCACCTTCACTCAATAAGTAAGTGTACACATCACTTCAAACTATGCTATGCTATAGATGCTAATTATCTTGCATTTCACATGAGGACAGTACGTCTGGGACATGAACTGATAACAGTGCAGTTGCCCAAAAGAACTAAATTTAGTTTGGTAGATATCTACAGTTTGAGCATTTTCCTGCCATGAGTGCTGTCTTAGTTTTAATTTTAAGCACTGAGCTGAAATGTAAGACTTAAGCCAGTATGATACTCAAAACTGCATATTTTCATAATTGAATGAAATACGAAGTAGAATATGAAGAAGCAGCAGACTACTGCAAAGCATTTGACTTCTTTTGGTCTACTTTACTATGTCTCACTGTAGTGTGGGAAAAATTTTAGGCATAGGTCATCGCAAGTGACAGTGAAAGATTACAGGTCAACAGTGGTCTGATACAGTTGTTTTTATTTTGATTTGTTTTAATCTTGCCCTAGCACAAGTTGATTGAGGTCAGTCTAGTCCTAGCTCAATCTCAGCAGCTTGCAAAGCATTTTAGCATGTGGCTGAGCTTTCCCATGTTTTTGTAAAGGTTTGTATACAAGTAGCAGAATGTTTCATTGTATTGTTCATCTCTGCTGCAGCAGTTATGTAAGAGAAAGATTGGAGTTCTGCTTGGTCTGTGTAAGACATGGATGACAACAGCATGATTTTTCTTGTGTGAATTCTTACTGTATGTTTTCGCTAACTCCGATTTTTAAAGTATTAATCCTCTGTTTTTTTTTCTAGGTTCTTCTACTGCTTTTGCTCAGTGTTCCAAAAGCCCTGAGCAAGCGGGCAGAATTTGAAGTGCCCCTCTCCCCTCCACTATTCTCTCTGCTGTTTTACTTGATGTGTCTGCTGCTGTGTGCTGTTCATGTCATTGTATGCACATCAGCAGAAAGTTTGTGCTATTTCTGCAGTATGTCCTGGTTAACAGCAGTTGGAGTGATGATGCTGATTTCTGCGCTCATGTGTGGTATTTTATCTGCTATTGCAAAGATCTTTGAGAATTCCAGACTTCCACCAAAGGTAAGAGTATGCATTAATTATGGTTAAATGTGTTTTGTATTTCATGGTATACTGTCAGTTAAAATTTTGTTAGGTTTTCTCTGTGTGCTTAAAGAAATTCTAATTTGTAAAGTAATTTGAATAATTTAAAATTGTAATTGAAATGGGCTGTTTTCACTGTGGCATGATACCTACTGATGAAGATCTAAGAAGTGCTTATTTTGATGTAATTTGAAGAAATGTTTTAAATACTGTACAATATTTTTCAGTTGACTTTGTGAGATTGGAAGCAGTTATGCTGTGTACAAATCCTATGCTGTTACACAGTTATGTTTCACAATTGCAATTAAAGCAAGATGTATAGTACTTTATAGCAATATGCACAAAGGACAGTGATGATCTGTCCTTTCCCATATTCAACAGACAGTAGTACTCTAAGAAGAATTTACTTTGCTGGTGTACCTTTTCTTATATTGGTATTATTAATGTTTGGGGGTTTTATTAATAGTTTTGAAAATGCAACAGAGGGAGCTAATTTAATCTGTCTTTTCTACTTTTTAAGTTTAAGAAACAGTTTGTTAAAATCTTTGGAGTTGTCTAAGTGTTCTCAGTGCAAGGAGTTACCTTCTGTAAGTTACTTGATGAGTTTTACTGTTGTGTTGAATAGAATACAGGTAATTCCAGGGAAATAAAATTTGCAGTGTCTTTTCTTCCACTGTGATACTTAGTGTGCCAAGAGCTGTCAGTCACACCATAAAATCAGCTTCTAGCTGTTTCTTCTATTGTTTGTTGATCATATTTTTCAAAGGTTTCTGATGTTCAATAGCTTCACTGCTCATAGTACTCCATTGGATGGTACAACCTCTGTGCAGTACAGTCCTTCATCACTCTGTTTCTTAGAATCATGCTTGGGGGTTTAGTACCTTTTTTTAAAATGTGTGACAAAGTACGTTGGCAAGTACATTGCTTTAATGATATGACGGCATGCTCCATCAAGATAAAAAGCAAACTTTCTGACTTGAAGAAACATTTAGTAGCAGCTATATTTCTTACAGTTCAGAAATTTCTGTATTCCTGAGTAAAGATTAATTTTGCACTTCGTTCCAGATATGTGCTGTAATTTCTGAGTGTAGATTTAAATCTAAATTCTTAAAAGTAAGGTTGCTAATATTTTTTATTCGGACTATACTAGATTATAATTTTGTTTCTGTAATTTCTGATTTGGTGTTCTTTTTCTTAGAAAAAGAAGATGACTATAGCCTTGAAATAATAATTAATGCTCCAGTGTATTCTGTAGAGATCTCACTGATACTTTGTGTGCAATGACAAACAAACACAACTAAGAAAGATAAACTTGTTTTTCATCTTGTTACCAGTTTCTCTAATTTAAGTAAACAGTAACAATCTAGATATGTTGGGTTTTGTAGACCTGCATAAAATTTACATACATTCCACTTCAGTAGCATGGAGAGCAATGACCACAGATGGTGCATTTCTTCTCCAGGTGGATCGTCTCAAAGAATCACAGAATGTTTGAATGGTCTGGGTTGGAAGGGATCTGAATGATTCTCTGGTTCCAAATCCCTTTCATGGGCAGGGACACCTTCCACTGGACCAGGTTGCTCAGAGCTCTGTCTAGCCTTACCTTGAACACTTCCAGGGATGGCGCATCCACAGCTTCTCTGGGCAACCTATTCTAGTGTCTCACCACAGATCATCTGCTTCAAGCTGATAATACACAAATGAGGTTTTCAGCAATGTTTTCCAGATTTGTATGTGCGTTTGTTTTTTCAGGGCTGGGGCAGATAGAAATTAAAAATATTGGATTCTCCATCCCGGTTTGGTCTGTGATCATATTCCTGCCTAAGATATATCTGGAAATGTGGGAAGCTTAAGTATGTCTTATGAAATATAGGCAATAGTAATTCTGGATGAGGCAGACATGACTTTGTATTCAGACCTGTAGAAACACATTTTTGTCATCCTGTCTTCACCCCAGTTCCATAGGTGACTGAATTTCTGAATGTATATCTCACCTCATCAGTCCGGGAGGCTTTGCTGTCTCTGTTCAAGTTCCAAAGAAAGCTTGGAATATTTTGTAGGTTTAGTTACTATGTACCTTCATTCCAGACATGTATAAAAGCAGTGACTTGATTCTGATGAACATTTTTACCAGTCTCAGGGCTGTTGTAGAATGGCACGGTGGGGTTGTTTTGGGTCACTGTTTAGACAAAGACAGAGTGTGGAGAAGGTGAAAGGAGCCGTGTATAAATCTGGTGCTGCTTGTTATGTGAATGTGTTCCAAACATTTACCTCTGTCTTTTGTCCCTTTTCCAGTAGAATGCCTAGATTCTGGGGAAGAAACGGGTTGTTTTTATATGCTGTGTGTTGATCTCGAAGGGCCTTCTGTGTGAGTTATGAGTATCACTTATGCTAAAATATCTCTGAATCCAAGCATTTTGTGACCTGTACATCTCCACATTGTGAATCTGTGTGTGGGGTCGACTTCTGAAAGAATTCTGAAACCCTGGTCTTCTAATGGCAGGAGCAGAATCCTGAATCATGGTCTTTCTGGTTAAAAAAAAAAAAAAGCCTAAAAAGCCTTTTCTAAACTGAAGCTCTACGATAAAATGTAGGTATTTTAAAAGTAATTAAGATAAGCTCTCCTGTTAATGGCTTCAGAGCTTTCTTCCTTCAAATTGTTTCCGTTCACATCTAGAGGTTTCTCTGAAGTGCTTCTCATTTGTAATCCTTTTTTTTTCCCCACTGTGGCTGAATATAGAAACTGATTACCAAGTTCATGAATTTTCTGAAGACCAGTGCAGGCAGTGTTAGCATCTGCTTCCTGACTGTTATTTATAGATCCTGATTGCTATGTTTCTAGCAGCACCAGTCCCTTCTTTTAATGATACTTCAGGCTTTTAATAGTTCCGCAGCCCTTTATGAATTCCAGAAAATCATTAAAAATTTCAACTTCTTGTTCATAGTTTCATTGTAATTGCTTTGCAGTTGATTTAAGTGTGTTATTTACTACTACTAGTTGTGGTTTTATCCCCCCGCCATTTCTGATAGAAATAAAAACTAACACTTTTTTTTTGAAACTAGAACACAGTTTTTTTTGAAACTAGAATACAGTAGAGGTCTTGAGAATTTTCATTATGCAGAATTATAGTGGGTTTTTATTACATCTACAAAATGTCCTGCTTTCTGTTTATTTTAAAGCACCTGTTCATTTAACAGTATTTTTGGTTTTCCTCCTTTGTTTGATATTCTTGATGACTTGAACAATGTTACATTTTTATGCAATTGCGTCTAAAATATTCTTGGCATTTTTTGACTTGGGGAGAAGGAAGCTGATTGGGTGGTGTCTCTACCAGATAGCTTTGAAAAGTGATCCCAAACTGCTGTGAAAATGTAGGAGCAAGTGTGATCTGTAGTACTTTGTTATGGAAAAGTTACCATCATAGAGAATCAAGACTGGGTTCAGGGAGTTCAAGTATCAGAAAGGAACATAATGGTAAGTATTTAAATTGTGAGCATGAAAAACAAAATGTTTCTCACCTGAGAAGTAGCTGCAGAATTCCTCAGGCATTAACTGTGGATGGTTAACCACAGAGAAACCTGATAACTGGAATAAGACTCAGAACATGGACTACAGGAGGTTTTATTTCAAAGTGAAGAAATTTCGAAATTTAATGGTCGGAGGTGCATCCATCATCCAGGTGTATTCCATCATTTAGGTACTGGCACTTCGGCAAGCTGGCAAGGTATGTTCAAAGATAGGGCAGAGGGGTCAGTTTCTGTATTGCTTAAATATTAGTGCTCATACATTACTTGTTGAAGCTGCCTTGGTTTGGAAGGTGATATGCTTACATCATTTGAAGCCTGGGATTTAAGAATTTCTAAACAGAAGATTCTGTATTAGGTTTGTTTGTCAAGATATCAAACAAACTGAGAGTCGTACAGGTTTTTTTAGTATCTGGAGTGTCTGCTGAGTTCCTGTGGGTTGGACATGTCAGCAGCTGGAAAAACAGAGCTGTGAATATCAGAGTAAGACCTACATTTCAATGCCTTTAAACCAAATCTAAAAACTTGGTACAATCTATGTAATCTAAGGTCAGACTGCATATGACACCATACTCATGGCATTCCTAATAAGGCACAGTTCATATATAAGGGATTAGACATAAACTTAGAAAACCTTGATGGAGGTATTTCCAGAATTTCTTAAAATTATCAAGTCTCAGGAGATTATAATAGCATCATAATTTTTAAGTTTGCATAGTGATTTAACTCTGATCTGAAACGTGGTTTATCAGTGAACATCATTGAATTTTAATCCTTTGAAGTGAATGTAAGAGTACATTTTTTTCTCTTTTCACTGAAGTTGTGAGAGACAAGCAGGCAAGAAATACAGATTTCTGATCCTGGTACATTTCACATTAATGCCATCATTTTAATGAGGTTTTTGTATGTTCCCCATTGATAATGCATCACTTCTTCAGTTTTCATATCAGTTGCTGACAGCAACCAGGTAGAAGAGACCAATCCTTCTATAGATTTTATGTTTTATCTTACAAAGAAGACAAATTATATCACAGACTTGTTCTTTCTTATTTATTTAGGATCTCAGATTCCTTTGTCTCTGCAAGGGGATGGTGCTTACATGCTCATTTATTTAGTTAGCCAAGACCTTTAAGGTCAGCATGATAGAATTATTGGAATTTAAACTTGCTGAAGATCAGTCATATACTGTTCTTGTCTCAGCTTTGTGGATTTCATGCTCTTTGGTCTTTGCACAGACAACCATGTCCTTTTGTTCCAAATACCAGCTTATGGTATTTGCTTTTCAGAATAGTGTACTAAAAAAACCTGAGTGGTCTTTAGAACAGCAAAGAAATTTCAAATGCTAGTAAATTTAGATTGAAACTGGTCATTTTTTCAGATTATTAGTATTTTTCCCCCCATTTTTGTTGTGTGTAACCTCATGGGAACTTTTTTGGTTTTGTGGGGTTTTGCTTGTTTGTTTGATTGTGTTGTTGGTTTCTTTTAAGGGACATGACTTTGGTGTAATGTATTCTTTAACAACACAAGAAATGAAGGAGATGTGAATAAGTGATATTTGTAATTATAGCTCCTACATTCTTCCACATACATCTCATAAAATTTCAATTTTGCAAAAGTTTTTTTCCCTAAAGTAAAATTTCTAGTAATGTTAACTATCTTCTTGCATTGTGTGTTTGTTGTCCTCTGTGCTACATACTCTGGGTTATTGAAAAAAATGTATGCTGCTGTCAGTAAGTCATAAACACAAGTGAGACTTGCATCTAAGATGCTCAGAGATACTTGTATTGTTTATACCTGTTCTCTTGTTACCTGCTAGAAGGTCAGTTTGTTTCGATTTTCTTTTAACATGGTTTACTGTGCAGGAATTGTAGTACACTGTGAATCTTTTAATTTAGTATGTTCTCTGTGAAATTTATCCCTGTGAATATTCAGGATTTTTTTTGAAGTTTGTTCATAGGTCAGATATAGGAGGATGATGTGGTTAAAATACACAGTTAAAGAAATGAATGTGAAAGTAGTTTCAGAGGCCTTTGTTCTGGAGTAAAAATGGCATGCAGTAATATTGATCTGGCTTTTAAATTTTTGTTTTATTATTATTAGTATTGCTTAAAATACCAGTTCAAGAGATACTCTATGATATTCTCTAATAGAGCAATAATAGAGAAAATAAAATAGTAATGTATGATTTTTGACAGTGTCTTTCCCAAAATTCTTCACAAGTATCCTGTTTGTTAAGGCATGTTAGGAAGCTCCTGCTGTCCTCTGGGGCTGGGGTGTTTGCTTTGCCTTGCTGTTGGAGTACAGCTGTGCAGGCCCATCCTGGGTCACTGTCCCCACCTCTGGCTCTGACTTTGCGGGGAGGTTAAACAGAGAGGTGTCTCCAGTCAGTGGCCCTGTGACCTCCCACACATAGGGGTGTACTCGAGGCCCTCCAGTTAATCATGCTGGCCTACGAGCTTGGTGATCCTGTTCTCCTCTTGCTGACACCCTGACCTGTCTTGTATGTACTCTGATCCCTCCAGCTGCTGGCACCTTGGGCTTACAGTCCTGATGGCCAGTGGTACCCTCTCCAGCCACTCTGGCACGTGCTGCAGTCGTGGCACTGCAGATGTGTGGGTGCGGTGACCCATGGCCACTCTGCAGCTCTTGGCACCTGCTTTTACTTGCTCTGGTCTCAGGCTGCTGACATGCAGGCTTGTCCCCAGCTACTTGCAGTGGTGTCTCGCAACACCCACATTTGGGACAGGGCGTGGAGTTGTACAGAAAGATAGGAGAGGATTTAATAAGACAGGATAGACCACAGAGACCAGGCACAGGGCTCAGTTAGAAAAGTGCACTGGCTCCTGCTTATATGTAAGTGAATCCTTTCCCCTTTTTCCTTCTGTTTTGTCCCTGTTTCTGGCATGTTCCTCATCACCTCCTCTTCCCCACCCTTGACGCTTTCTTGAAGCTTTGCTTAATGAGTTGGTACAGATTCACAGGCACGCTCAGATGTCTGTAACACCCATGTACTGTCACTTCCCTCTTACCTGTTAGAGTCCAGACTGACACTCTTCAGAGTTATGCCTGGGATTTATTATTGGCCTTTCAGTTAATGGCTGAAGAGTTTTGTTCATCTTTATGGTCTCCCTTAGTGCTTACTTATCATGGTTGTGTCTCTGTGTGGTCTTTTTATGGCCTTTGCTGTGTGCTGAAAAGGTTCTTTACCTGATAACATCGATGAACTGGGTGCTCTCAACTTTCTCATGCCCTTATGCTTTCTCTTTAGCCCTCTCATTGAAGCTAGTGATGATAAGCCAATTCCAATTAGCTGCTGAGAACAGAAAATTGAGCTAATGGAGGCATTAGACAAAAAATATTGTGGTTTTAGATTGGCACAGTGTGTGAAGTAAATAATAAATAGGTAAAGATTTAAAGTAGATTTTATGATGAAAGACTAATTTCAAGCTAAGCAAGGTCAATGAGTGCCATCAGGCAGTAACTTTGTTAACTTGAGTAGTGAAGGCTGTCAGTGTATTGAGTTGAAGATACCACAGATTTGAACTATTAGAGAATTACCTATTAATCTATATCTCAACTTTGATTTCTGTGGGATTTCTATTTTTACTTCTACAAATATGCAACAGGGCATGAACTTACAGGGTGGTAGGGAATCTTAATCTGTACAGTTGTGATGATTATTAATAGAGAAGTTTTATTCCTTAAAAAGAATGCAATTTTAAAATTACTACTATGTTGTAGGGCTAGGTATGCTTCACTGAAATGATTCTTCTATAAATTTTTGAGATGTTTTGAGAAAGAAATGTTATCCTGCTGTTTATTTTGTTTTCATTGCTGTAACCACTTTATGAATACTTACAAGTGAAATTTTTACTCTTTCACCACTGCTTGTTTGTTTGTTTGTTTACAGAATCCTACTGTGTCCAGTTCTAGCTGGTCAGAAATAGATGTGCTGATTCTGGCTGGAACTATTGGCCATGTTTTGAGCTTGGGGGCAAGCAGTTTTATAGAAGAGGAACATCAAACCTGGTATTTTCTTATCAATACTCTTTGTTTGGTGCTGTGTCAGGAACTTTGTAGAAATTATTTTCTTCTGAAAGAATGTGACCCTCAACATAGCACCAATGTGAAACAAAGTTTTGATAGTATCAGGGAAACCTCTGAGTGCAAGAATATAGACATTCCAGCAGCAAGTAATTCAAAACTGGGCAAGGCCACCTCTTCATCTGAATTCATAAAAGGATCAGATAAGTGGATAAGCATAGCAACTCCACTGATCATCCTTACTTGCTGTCGGCTGCTTCGATCCTTGAATCAGACAGGTGTCCAGTGGGCTCATCGGCCAGATTTTGGACACTGGTTGACAAGGTGGGTATCTGATTTATTGTCATACTTTCTGCCTCATTTAAAAATTAATGTGTGTTTCATTTGGTGAAATATGTGTACATTTCTGTATGGTCTCTGACCAGAAAGTTCTGCAAACATACAAAGCAGATAAACAGTGAAGTGACGTAAGGAATTTTTCATTGCTGCTTCATGCAGGAGTGATTCCTTGTGTGTTATCAATAGTTTATAATCTTTGCCCTGCACCATGACTTATCTAATTAATGCCAATTATACATGATAGGTTTATCAGAAGCAAAAAGTAAATATTTTCCTTGTGTAAGTCAGCAGTGTCTGGTTTGAGAAATTAAAAATCACTTAATAGAATTAAACTCTTGAAATTAAGGCAGGAAGGTTCTGCATAATTCCAAACTTTATGAAGTCACAGGAGAAGATACAACACATAGAATTCTTCCTTATCTATCACATGCTTGTAATGTGTGAGTGAAAAGCTGAAGGAGTTTTTTGAGTGTAATATGATAAACAAGAAAGGGAATTTTTTATAACTGAAAGTACAGTGGAGAAGGGCTTCTGCTTTTCTAATACCTTTCAGTATTTTTAACAACTACAGTTACTATTCAGTGATTCTTGAACTGTCTCATGTAATTCACTTGGTACATGGAGAAGCAATATTTTTTGACTGTCTAGTCAAGGTTTTGGAAACAGCAGATGAAGAGGCTCTGCTGTGTAAGATAAATAGATTTCTTGCCAGCAAGAAATCTTACAATACATGGATGAAATGTCATTCATCATTCATTAAAAATTACATGAGCAAATGGACTAATATGAGACTTGTTATTTATTGGCAGCCTCACAGATGAAATGCTAATTGCAGTGACAGGCGTGAGTGCTGAAAGACATGAGTTATGAGGGAATTTATCATATTATAGTGGTTGTTCTATACCAGAGTTTTTACCATGCATTTTTGCTCCTGAGGTGGGGAAATGAGGAAAAAATGTTGTATTTCCTACATCAAGACCATATGATAGATAACTCACTCCTTCATTATGAGCTAAGCCAATGTGTGAGCGGTATGAGGTGTGATTTGGTGTGACTGTGAGGATTTTTACAATTAATCCTGAGCATCTGTGAAAGATTTATTTGCCCAATAATGTCCTAAGCCAGATTTTTTCTTCAGACTCAGTCAGTCCTTTTCTTTGGATTGTGCTGTCGCCGCAAGGCCATGAAACAAGGACCTGATACTCCCGCAGCTGAAAAATTTGGTTTGTTTCAAATAAGTGCTTTTACTCATCTGGTCCCCCAGAGATGTTTATTGACTTTTGGAAATGTTACCAGACTTCTAAAAATTGTGTGTGCATTTATGAACTTAACTTTCAAAGGTCCTGTCTCACTTTAGTATGCTCCCACCTCTGATTTCATGGTGCTAAGTATGCCTATAGATCAGCGAAACCTTTTACAGCCTTGGGCTGTGGGTGTCTGAGGGATATAACACAGGTGGAGTGTAGACTGCAGATAGAGCAGGTGCTTCCTGATCTATACCAAAAGTGGGAAATCCTGTATGCCCAGCTCTAACACTGTTGTCTGTCAGGAACTTCCAAGCAACCCACTCAGGTAAACCCAAGGTTTTTTACACCTGTTGTGGCTTACTCTGTGTTTTTTTTGTTGTTGTTGAGGAAGGAGGGGGGAGAAGGGAGGGAGGAGGCTATTTTTGTGTTTGATTTTAGTCCCTGTGGATTGAAATTCAGGTGAATTTTTGAATAAGTCAGTATCTTTCTCTGTACTGGGTAATGCATAACTGGACCCCTGGTTGAACACAGGGTAAGAAATAACCTTTGTCTTCAGGTAACGTTCTTCATATGCAGCTCCAAATGCTGTTGGTTGCCTTTGCTACAAGGGCATGTTGCGTGCTGATTGTCAAGCCAGGGTCCACCCAGGCACTCTGAAAAAATGTGCAGCCCCCAGTCTGTCCTGATGTGTGTAGCTATTTGTTCCAAGGTGCAGGACTTGCTTCTTGCCCTCATTGAACTTCTTAAGATCCCTGGTGGTCAATTTCTCCAGCCTGTCAAGGGACCTTTGAGTGTCAGCAGACCCACCTACTGTATCAGGCACTCCTTGCAGTTCTGTGTTGTGTGCAGACTTGCTGAGGGGGCACTGCCCCATCACCCAGGTCATTAGTGAAGACATCAAACACTATTGGCCCCAGTGGGGGCCAACCCCCAAGTCCTGGGGTTGCCAGGGAGTGACTGGCCTCCAGGTGGACTTTGTGCTGCTAGTGGCAACCCTGGGAATCCATCATTTCAGTACTTTTCAGTCTCTCAGTAGACCTGACTGTCTACTTTTCTAGCATGAGATTGCCTGTGGGGATGCTATGGGAGCTGGTGTTAAAAGCCTTGGTAAAGCACAGATAAACAACAATGCATGCTTTATGCTCTTCTACTGAGCTTGTCTCATCTCAAAAATCTGTCAGGTTGATGAAGTATTCTTTATAAAGCCGTCACAACCCTATTATTAAAGCTGTTTACCTCCCCCTTCAGTAAGGCTGAAGTACAGCAGCTAGATATCAAAACAAAAACGTCAGAATGTTACAGGTGAATTTCTTCCTCTGTTCCCTATCAAAGTATGGCCTCACATTGAGTGTATTTGCTTGGGTCTTGAAGCAGTTAGAAGAGAGAAGATTCTACAGCTATACTCTTAGGCTGTGACTGATTATTTGGCTAAAATAGTATACTATAGGAGCTTTTGCCATACAAGGCAAGGAACTTGCTCTCTTTCTCCTTGCCTCACTGGCCCTGTATTTTACCTGTTCCTGTGTCAGTATGGTGAACTAAATCACTGAATAGACATGTCTGGAAAAATAACTCAGGATGGCATGAGAAACTCTTGGCTTTTAGCTGGATCACTTCTCACTCTTATTTACCATCAGTCTTCAGAGGCAAATGGGCTGGCTTAGTAACAGGAATGCAGGAAGGGAAGAGTGTACAAGTCAGCACTGCTGTTGTTGAAATTACTGTAAGAAGAGAATATGGAAGTATCTGCATCTTTTGAAGTGCTGCAGACAAACAGTTTTTTCTTCCTGCCACTGTCAAGCATTCCTTACAAAAACCCACTTGCCTTTCAAATCTAGTTGAGAAAGAAGCAATGATTCCTGACCTTGTACTGTGGGAGGCTTAAAAAGATTATGCAACAGTCCAGAGTGTTGTGCCATGGCAGACTTAGAGGATGTGTGTTTAGGACTGTCACAGTTCTGCCTGCTCCCTTTCATTGGTGTAACTACATCTGCTGTGTTTAGGGAGCAGGTAAAAGAACAGAACCCTGGCAACCCTGGCACAGGTTGGCTCAGGCTGCTGTGGAGCTACATCCTGACTTAAAACAATGCAGCAGTTTTCAGCCTAACAGGAGAATATTATGTATGTTTCCATGCTGACATATACTTCAGTTGCAACATAGGGTTAAAAGATGAGTGGTATTTGAAGTATTACGGTTTTTGGACTTGAGTGATGGGATGTAGTTGAGTTCTTGGCTCTGTTATGGCTCACTGAACAAGCTTTAGAAAGATTAGTCAATGATGCAACTAAATCTTTACACATCCTGTGGTCTGTAAAGTGTCTGGGAATTCCTATTTGGCCAGCATGCTTGCATTTTCTTTGGTTGGGGGTTTTAACATCTGTGTTCCTTTTCCTTCACACAGTAACAGGGTTGTAGAGATGTCTGTTTCCCTAGTGATTTGATCAGGACTGAGATGATGTGTTTTCCTTATAGCATGAATTAAAAGTTGGTGATAAACTGAGTTGCATAAAGTACTTACTCCTCTTCCCAAAATGCTTTGCTAGTCTATAAGGTTGATTGTTACACTATTTTTAGTATTAGTTTAATTGGCGTAGTTATGTCTAAATAGCGTGTTTTTTACTAATAAGAATTTAGAACCTTACTTAGATCATGTGTGCCCTTGCTAGTTTGAATTCAGGCTACTCATGCTTTTTCTAGCCAGCCTTGTCTCTAAGATAAACTAATGAACAAATGGTCTCTCTTTTTTTATTCCCCTGTATTGATCTTTTGGACATCTGTGCTCATGCTCAGACTAGTATTTTGCTTGACTAGACAGTGCTTAAGGGGCTCAACATTTGAGACAGAGAGACTTGTTCAGGTTTTCCTGTTTGATGTACGCATCAAAACACAGAAAATCAATTTACCTATAGTGTGTTGAAATTAGCAACTAGGAATGTACTCAGCAGTGCTGAAATAAAGAAAATGTTCTTTTGTTATTTGCAGACAGACTGTGAAACCTGAAAAATACTTTGATGGGAAAAAGAGAAAAAGAAAATCAGACAGTAGATGAAGTGGAAGGAAACATGCAATCTAAATCTGACTGGAAGTCAGGTTTTCTTTTTGATTGGTTGGTATTCAGTTAGCTTTATTTGGCTCTTAATCTTGGTCAGTGCTGATACTTGAAAGGTGTCAGAGCTGCTACATGACAGTGTCAGCTTGAAGAGAAGTGACAAGAAGCATCAGCATGGGAAGATGATAATATTTTATTTTACTAATGTACTTAATCATCCCCAAATGCCCTTCCCCTCACAAGCACACCTTGTGACTTCCGTGTATTCAGTTGTAAAATAAAAGAAACAATTTAAAAAGGCCTTATGCACCTAAGTTATTAATTATGCACATTTATAATTCCTTTCACTCTACTTGTATTTACAGTAATGAGGTAAGGTCCAAGCAGTGGAAGAAAATGTCTTCAGCCTTCATTCTGTTACCAGAAGTATGAGTGTAGACCACAAGCTGTTGCAGTCGGAAGATAGAGCCAAAGTGCTCTTTTTTCCTTCCCTTCTCACGAAGTTTTCTCTCAGGAAGCTTTTGGTTCTTCACTTTCAATTTTGTGGTTTGTGCAAAACCCACTACATTGCAGCTGAGATCAGAGTAGCTTGTTTGTGCTTCTGTTTCTGAGCACACTATCAAAATCATTTAGAACTTTGCTAAATGACTGGGCTCTCTGTTGAGCAGCTACCATCTCCTTTCAAAACATATCCTAATTACATATGCTTTTAGCTGCCTGACTCTCAGAACCTTGGCTGGAAAACCTTGAAACTGTAGGTGATTTGTGGTGACCTGACTTCACTTGCTGTAAATCCTTTTCTTGTTTCTTCAGCAAATGCTACGAAACACTTGGGTAGCGGTTTTTTTAACAAATTTGTATGGTTCAAAAAAATTCCAAATGGAGATCACAGAGGACTGTTACCAGAAAACCTGGACATGAGACGTACATTAATCCCTGTGCTAGGGGTCAAGTATGCAAACTCAGTGTGTGTTGAGTTTTTTAGATAAAACTCAGTGTGTGTTGAGTTTTCTAGATAAAGAGACAAAGATGATGATAAGGATCTACTGTTACTCATCCCTGATTTGTCTTGCTCTCATACAATGAATGGCCAAGGAGAATATGACCTGAAGACTTAAAATTTTCTGTAAATGCTCATTTGAAAGGTTTATTGTCTACTAAATTAGTTCATTATGTTTTGATCATAAAGGAGGTGGTGCTTGAGTTATCTTCACAG
This sequence comes from Myiagra hebetior, assembly GCA_013397015.1. NCBI lineage: Eukaryota > Metazoa > Chordata > Aves > Passeriformes > Monarchidae > Myiagra > Myiagra hebetior. The sequence goes on from VWZQ01003176.1 coordinate 936,182, forward strand.
GTTGCTGCAGGAGTCTATTCACTGCTTCTGCTGTTTCCTTCTGTAGATGAAGAACAATTGTGAGGAGAAACATCAAGACTACATTTTCTGTCTCATAGTGTTCTAGATCTTGCTCCTCTCACTTTTCACCCCTGGCTTTCAGAGAGCAGTGCATCTCTTGGGAATCTTGCTCAGGTGTATGAACCACTTGACTGAATCCTGCATGCAAAACTAATGGGACAATTTATCTGCCCTACTTTCCTCCATGACTTTTCAAGCATGATAGCTGAAACATCTATTGATCAAGCTCCTGATAAAGTGTATACTAGGGAATAGGAAAGCAAACCTGTTTGAAGTACAATAATTTTTATTAAATCAGAGATAAAATTGGAGTTTCGTAAGTTTGATTAGATTTAATGCAGGTAACAGCCCAGGCACACTGTTAGTTTCCTGAAGTTAGTGATCTTTTATCATGGGATTTTGAGTTGTGGAAAACAGAAGATGGAGCCCTTAGCTCTCAAAATCTACATGATGTTCTTAACTGAAAGCAAATCCAACAAAATTAGTGGTTTTATATCATTTGGGATACTGGGAATGTTTTCAGGAGGCATGGGTTGGCAGTTCTTGTACTATAGTAGGCTTACTGAAACTACATGTTAGGGGATGGTTGCAGATCTTTGCCTTACCCCTTACATTTTGCAGTGCTAATTCATTTTACTGAAGATTTAAATACGTAACACTGGCTCAGGGAAATGTCCTTGATTCTGGAATGAGTGTTACCTATTTAGGATGCAGGGGAACAAACAAACAGTGTCTGTAATCTTCTCTGCCAGTGATGCAAATTTTGTGTCTATCTCTTGTATGTATTGACACAGTACAAGGTGCTGTAGTTGCATAAGGGAATCATATTGTGCTAATGAGTTTGTGTGTGTGTTTTAAACTATATATTTTTGGTCATTTTGGGTAGGTAGTGTGTTCTATAGGTAGTAGGGTAGCTAATGTGTCTAAAATTAAACAAATATTCAGTTATTTCAAAAGACAGAATAGTTCTAATCCTATAGTGCAAAAATCTTTTCTGTTGTGCTAGAAAATGAAATGCTGTAGTATAAGCAAAACACACTTAAAGAAAAATGTATAAATAACAAAACCCGAGTTTAAAATCAGTAGACCCTTTTCCATTATGCAATATGCAGCTCAGTTTTTTATATAATTAACAAAATAGCTAGCATATGGTGGAACACAATAATTACACTTTTAAATCTGCATGCTTGAATAGAAAACCTCATTAATAAAACTGCTTTTCTAAAAATACTAAAATATTTTACCATACCTCTTAGAAAGTTCATAACAGATACCACTGCAGTGATTAATTTGGTGCTGCATTAATTAATACAGTTTATTTAATACAGTGCTGTAGCTAACCCTCTATCAAATGTGTTTAGCAGTAATTACTGTTTTAAAAGGCCTTTTTTTGTTTGTTTTTTTCCCAGCTCTGAACATAAATCTGAACTCTCCTTCCTGGCTGCAGTCTCCCTGCTTATGATCTTCTTTCTGGTTCAAAGAAGATGCTCCCTGGTTTCAAAAATTGCTATGGCACTCGGGCTCCTGGGAGTCTACAGTTACCGGGCAGCTATTGGAAATGTCATATTTCCATGGCAACATGGAGGCAAAGATATTTCAAAGTAAGTTAATCAACAGATAAGTAACTGTTGCAGGATAAGTAACAATAGCGAGGTGTTGAACACTCTGGCTATCAGAGGATGAGGTGTATGGGATGTTCTAGGTTGGAATTACATTCTTATGAATAGAACTGTAGTTTGTAGGTGACCAGCACTGAATTTTTGTGATATGTGTTTATTTTAAGCCCCATGAAGCGTCTTCTGACTGCGACAGATGAGAAGCCAGTCAGATAAGAATTAATATGAGGAAAATCTAGTATTTATACCCTATAGTTTTGCTACAAAGAACTGTGCCATCTCTTGTTGTTTTAGATGGACTTGCCACATCTAGCAGAGCACAAGCCAAGTTCATTTAGCTATTTCTTAATTTCAAAAGTGCTTAGGCAGTACTTCAGAGTACTTATGTACTTTTCCATACCTTGCTTTTGCATTAGAGTATTCTATAACACAGGCTTTCAAGATGTAACCATGTGCTTTTCGAGGTCTCACCTGTGCAGGACAGTGCATACTAGGATTTTTAGTTTGATGTTAAGTTTCCTGAAGAACTAGTCAGTAACTGTAAGGAAGGTATTAATTCTTTCACCAATGACTACTTCTGGAATGTAGTTCAGTGGCTTTACACCTGGCTCTGCAGCCTCAAGGTTTACTAAATGTCAGAAGAGTTGTGGAAAGCTTCCAGAGTCAGTTGGAAAATTTGATGAGAAGTTGGAGATTATGGAAGAGAAGCTGTTGAAACCATTGTCTTCTGGATGTAATAAACTTTCACTCGTTTTGAATTTTATATCAATACAAGTGGTTTCTGTTGGAGCTTCTTAGTCAGAGGCCAGAGATTCACAAGATGTGTAGAGATGGAAAATGCAGGATAAGATCTTAGGACATAAAGAAGATCAGGTTTGCTAACATGGCATATTTTACAAGAAGTATTTGTTTGTATGTGTATCTGGATATATTTTCTCTCTGTCTGAGAGAATCGAGAGCTTACTGGTCAGGATAAAAGAGCAGACTAGGTGACTTTGTTGTGGGTGTTTGCTACAGGCCACCTAATCAGGAAGAAGTGGATGAGGATTTCTACAGGCAGCTTGAAGCATCCTCAAAGTCACAGGGTCTTGCGGGGGACTTTAACTACCCTGACATCTGCGGGAGAAGCAACACAACAAAGCACAAACAGTCCGGGAGGGTCCTGGAAAGCATTGCTGGCAACATTCTGACACAGGTAGTGGAGGATCCCACAAGGAATGGTGTGCTGCTCAACTTCATAACAACAAACAGGAGAGGCCTTGTTGGAGATGTGAAGGCTGGGAGCAGCCTTAGCTGTAGTGATCATGAGATTGTGGAGTTTAGTGTTGGGCAAAGAGGAAACAGGGCAACAAACAATCATGGACTTCCAGAGAGCTAATGTTAGCCTCCTTAGGGATCTTCTTGGACATATCTCATGGGAGTAGGCCATGCTGGGAAGACAGGCCCAAGAGAGCAGGTTGATATTCAAGGGTTATGTCCTCCAGGCTTAAGAATGACACATCCTGATGAGCAAGAAATTGGGGAAATACAGTAAGAGACCTGTGTGGATGAACAAGGAACTCCTGTTGTTGCTGAAGTGTAAGCAGGAAATACACAGGAGGTGGAAGCAGGGTCAGACCACTTGGAATGGGTATAGAGAGGTTGTCAGAGAAGGTAGAAATGAGACAAGCAAGTCCAAGGCTCATCTGGAACTAAAACTGGCCAAGGATGTCAAAGACAACAAAAAGGGCTTTTTCAAATACATGAAAAACAAAAGAAAATCTAGGGATAGTGTGGGCCCTTTACTAGATGGAGCAGGGGCCCCTGTAACAGAGAATGTGGAGAAGTCAGAATTACTGAAGGCCTTCTTTGTACTGGTCTTCACTGACATGACCAGCCAGGGATCTCTGACCCAGGAGACCATGGTAAAAGAATGTTGTTAAGGAAGACCTTCCCTTGGTCAAGGAGGATTAGGTTAGATGACGTGCAGGCAAACCCAACATCCACAAACTTGTGGGTCTTGATGGAAAGCATCCACAGGTGATGAGGGAGCTGGCGGACACAGTGAGGCTTTTAATGATCATCTTTGAAAGGTCATGGCAGTCAGGAGAGATGCCTGAGGACTGGAAGAAAGAAAATGTCACCCCCGTCTTCAAAAGGGCATGAAGGAGGATCCAGAAAACTACTAGCAAGTCAGCCTTACTGCAGTCCCTGGAAAGGTGATGGAGCACCTCATTCTGAAATGAGGCCAGCTCTATCCACATGAATGACAAGAAGGTGATCAGGAGTAGTCAGCCTGGATTTACTAAAGGAAAATCATGCTTGACCAACTTGACTGCCTTCTGCAATGAAACAAATACCAGGGTGAACAAAGGGAGAGCAATGGTTTTTGTCTACCTTGACTTCAGCAGGGAATTCAACACTGTCTCTCACAATACCCTCATAGACAAACTCAAGAAATGTGGACTGGATGAGTGGACACTGAGGTCCTGGCTGAATGGCAGATCTATGCAGCCCTTCAGAAGTACCTTGACAGGCTGGAGAGTTGGGCAGAGAAGTGTCCAAATTTCAACGGAGGCTAAGTGCAGAGTCCTGCACCTGGGGAGGAATAACCTCTGGCACCGGCACAGGCTGGGGCTGACCTGCTGGAAAGCAGCTCTGTGGAGAAGGACATGGGGTCCTGGTGGACAACACACTGTCTATGAGCCAGCAGCGTCCTGGAGGCCAGGAAAGCCAATGGATCCTGGGGAGTAGGAAGAGCATTGCCAGCTTAAGGGAGGTGGTCCTGCCCCTTCACTCAGCCCTGTTGAGGCACATCTGGAGTGCTGTGTCCAGGTCTGGGCTCCTCAGTATAAGAGATACATGGAGGTCCTAGAGTGAGTCCAGAGCTAGACTCTGAAAGTGGTTAAGGGGCTGGAGCATTTCTTTTATGAGGAAGGGCTGAGGGAGCTGGGCCTCTTTAGCCTTGAGAAGAGAACAACTGAGAGACAACCATGGAAGTGTCTCTGAAGGAAGGGTGTCAGAAGATGGATCCAGGCTCTTCTTGGTAGTGCCAAGCAATAGGGCAAGAGACAATGGGCAGAAACTGATGCTCAGGAAGTTCCACCTGAATATGAGGAAGAACTTCTTTACTATGAGGGTGACCAGGCCCTGGAAGAGATTGCATGGAGATGTTGTGGAGTCTCCCTCACAGGAGGTACTCAAGAACTGTCTGAACACAATCCTGTGCAATGTGCTCTAGGATGACCCTGCTTAAGCCTTGAGCAGGAAGGCTGGACCAGATCACTTGCTGTTGCCCATTTCAGCCTTAGTTTCTCAGACCCTGCACTTGTAGAATAGTCACAGTGTTTAGGCTTACTGGTCCTTGTCCTTGTCAGCTTTTTTGGACAATGTGTTGTGTTTCCTTCAGAAGCTTGCTTTCACTGGAAATTAAGAGGCAAACGAATTTATAGGTGGTTTGAAGGTAGTGTAACTGCTAATTACACTTACAACTTAAATAATTCTTTTTTTTTTT
>VWZQ01003176.1:941384-989714 GCA_013397015.1 Myiagra hebetior
TTTTTTTAAATAATGGAATTGCTTAGGGATTTGAAAAATGCTAGCCTTGGATTTTAACCTGTTTGGCAGAACTGGTTGGTTTTGACCTCTCTTGAAAGACTCTGAAATAGGTATTAGTAAGTAACTCATCTTTCTGTTTTATTTCTTTATTGATTTTTTTTTTTCAATTTTATTTTCTCTTTAGGGGGATTACTGAAGCTCGTTTTGTTTATGTCTTTGTTCTTGGCATAGTCTTCACTGGCACTAAAGATTTACTAAAGTCACAGGTTATTTCTGCAGACTCCAGCATGAAGAGCACAGGATTATGGGAAGTATATAGCGGATTGGTTCTACTAGCAGCTCTCCTATTTAGACCTCACAATTTACCAGTCTTGGTGTTTTGTCTGCTGATTCAGACAATGATGACAAAATATATTTGGAGACCTTTGAAATTTGATGCCGCACAGATTACTATCATGCACTACTGGTTTGGCCAAGCATTCTTCTATTTTCAGGTAAGCTGAATGCTCTCTCTGCTGCAGAGGTGGGAGAGGGAATAGTTTTTCAAAAAAATATTGTCCATTGTAAATAAAATGCTAACTAAGTATTACTTATCCACTAAGTATAAGTGGAAAAGTTTATTGAGTTCTCAGAAGGATTTAATTTCTAAGTGTTTTGCTAATGTTTTGTTTTCAGAATCAGGGAAAGATGCATACCTTAGTGTCTTATCCTCAGTGTAGATTTCCAAAAGTGTGACAAGAATCAGGGACCTATACCAGGATGATTTTGGTCTGTTAATGGGCCTTGTAGGTACTTTTCAGGTGTTGTCTGAATTGATTAATACCAGTAAAAGGCAGGTGGCTTTTGTCACTGGTTTTTGAGGCTTACAGTGGGTCTACATACTGTTTAAGACTGTAGCAAAGTTCTGTGGCATGTAATATCTCTTATGAGAACCAGAACTAATTTTCTTTCTTATTATATCAAATGATACCTTCTTTCTTGAGGAGCCTTAACTAACTTCAATAACATAGTTCTCTGCACTGCAAATAAGGTTGCAATTCCACAAAAACTTCACTTTGCATTGAAGTTGGAGAGGTTCTTTCTACTTCTAGAATGTTGGAACCTTTTTGTAGCAGGCTGTCTAAAGAGGGCATTTGTTAAGTTGGGAATCAGGTTTAAGAAGTGGGGTTTGCAAAATTTCATTGCGGGACCTGTGTTGACTTTACCTCTGAGGCATGGCTGGGGGTGTTAAAACTCTCTCAAGCTTAGGGTACTTCCTACTCTTTTTGTGATCCTGTAACTGCAGACTGAGGATTGGCTTGATTGAGAGTATTATGTCCGGATAGGGAATTGCTGATGCAGGTAAGATTGTATGATTTCATCCCTTCCAACCCACTTTCCCTGTTCAGGGGGCATAGCATGTCTTGGTTGAATGGCTTTTGCATGTTTTGAACATTACTGTTCAGGCAGTCAGCTTTGATTATAGCCTTCTGAGAGCACTCCTTAGTGCATCTGGCAAAATGCTGAAGATGGAGCCATCTCTGTACTGAGGTACCAAATAAAAACAGCTGCCAGAAATTTAATGGTGGGGAGGCTGGCAAGAAAATCCTAGTTATGGAAAAGAGACTAATAAAGAATGGTTCAGATGTAAAGCAGCAAATGGTTCATAAATGTTTTCAGTGATGCTGAATTCTTGGTACACTTGGCCGAGAATTTCACAGAACTCTGAAATTACAGGTGAGTTGAAGCTGGAAGATGTCTCTGGAGATCATTCAATCCAACCTGACCCCATGAAACAGCAGGTCAAACAGACCATATTGGTCTGAACTGTGTCCATTCCCTATTTTAAATTCCCAAAAGGGTGAAGACTGCAAGATCTCTGGGCAGATGGTCCCAGGGCTTGACCACCCTAGCTAGTAAAAAAAGCTTTTTCTGGTTTTAATTAGAACTTCTTGTATTTCTGTTTCTGTGTATTGCTTTTTATCCCTTTGCTAGTCACTATTGAGTGTCCAAGAAAGTCACAGTCTGGCTACATTTTGTGTACTTCCCCTCATCAGGTATTTATACACATTGTTATGATCCCTTCTGAGCTTTCTCCTCTTGAGAGTAAACAGACCTAGAGAGCTGCTTGTATGATGGGTGCTTTGTTCCCATCATTATCTGTGGTGCTTCAGTGGACTTTTTCTGGCACACCCATGGGTTTTTTGTGGTGACAAGCCCAGAAATGGACCCAGGCATCCAAATGTGGATCTCACCACTGCTTATTAGAGAGAATGGAGCATCTCCCTTAAACAGCTAGTAAGGCTCTCCCTAATGGAGTCCCAGGTGCTGTTGGTCTTTGCACAAAAAGGACAGTGACTGGCTGGCTGATCTCTTCTAAGCTGCTTTGCATATGATTGATTTCAAGTGTGACCAAAGGCATGGTTTTATTCCTCCCCAAGTGCTGGATTTGACATTTTCCTTTGGTGCACTTCCTAAATGTCTTGTCATTTCATTTCTTCAGCCTGTCAAGGTGCCTCTGAGTGGCAGCAGACCCATCTGCTGTATCAGCCACTCTTCTGTATTGTGTGCAGACTTCCTGAGAGGACTCTGTCCCATTGCTCAGGTCATTGGTAAAGATGTTAAACAGTATCAGCCCCAGTGTCAGTCCTTGTGGCTGATCACTGGTAACTGGCCTCTAGATGGGCTTCAAGCTGCTGATGGCAGCTCTGTGAGATCAGCATTTGAGCAGTTTCCAGTCCACATGATTGTCCAGCTTCCTAGCCTGGACTGCATCCATTTGTTTGCCTGAGCTGATGCTTAAAAGTGCTTGTGAGGTGAAAGCACATCAGATAGATGTAGCCCATGTATCTTCAGCCAGTACAGCATGATGGAATAGAAAATAAGAACTTCTTGAAGAAATAGTTTTGTTTCGGAAGTGTAATGTGGCAGGTTAAATGTTGTGTCTTTTCTGCTCTGAATGATACCAAGAATGTGGGACTAAGTTTTCTGGAAGAATTTACATGAACTTTGAAGCAGCTGTAAACATTTTCCAGAAATAAGCTATTAGAGCTATCAAGAGCTTGGTACATATTTCTATTTGACTCTGCTGTGTCAAAGGGTTTTTTCTTACACCAATAAAAATATATTTATGCAAGACCAGTAGAAGGTAACAGGATCTGGCAACATCTGTTTTGGCTTTCTAGTTGTCTTAAACTGGTGTTTTTGCAAAGACTTTCCTTTTTCATGACTAATGTTTTGCAGTTTCAACTACCCTTGCAATTGCGGATTTTTTTTGTTTGTAGAAGACTAGAAGAAGTGATTTCCATTTTACTTGGCTACAAATTGTGGTTTTGGATATCCTGCAGTTTCAGAGCATCTGGCTAGGCCCTATCACTCTGCTGGCAATTTTGACATTTCTTCTAGAAGTGTTTCCTTTGGAAGTAATAACTTCCAGTATGATACAGATTTCAACAAACTTTAGGATATTTGAAAAATTAGTTCTGACAAGGGAATTTCTTTCACATAGTGTGTTGCTGAGTCACAGCATCCAAACCTTGTAAATGAGAAATTCTCCATTGCTTTGTTATGAGCCAGATTTCTAGGTGGGTCCTTGTGCATCTCCCATCATTTTAAGATCTGGAAAATGATCTGGATGATAGTTACTTATCAAAACTATTGTTAGAAGCACAGCAAAGCTTTTTCCCCCATGTTGTCTCCCATGCTGGTTTGTATGAAATAGAGCAGGCCCAAAGAAGAAGCTGACTTTTTGTGTCCCATCATATGTCCCAAAGCTCCAGCTTTGAAAAGATTTTTTTGAATTAGCAAAACTTAGCTTTTGAATTAGCAAACTTAGCAAAAATGTTGAGAAATTCTTAATGGTTTAATACAGGACCCTTCAAAAATGTATCAGTTTCAGAAGAACATGCTAACGGTCTTCTAGAATTTTTTTGTGTCTGTCCACTTGAAAAATCAAGGTGTGTGCGTATTCACCATGCCCAAGATTGATTTAAATGACAAATGAATTGTAATATAACAGGAATGATTTCCTCTACTTTCTCTCTATATTTCTCTTTTTGTTTTTCTATTTTCAGAACATCTTAGAAATGTTTCAGAAATAGAGAAATCAGTTCTGCTAGTGAAAAAAGTGCTTTTAAGAGTCAAGACAGATGGAATTTTCTTTCACAGTCCCTCCCCCAAACCCTTAAAGAACAAGTTTTTGGTTCTCTTTTAAAATTGTTTTAAGTACCTTTATATTAGATGCCTTTTTAGGATGGAGATTAAGAATTTGACCAAAAGACCCATCTTTAGATGTTAGCTTGTTCTTTTATTCGCTGATGAAAAAACTGTTCTGTAGGTATGGAAAGAAACAAATTGATTCATACAAAGGTAGGAGGGACTTCTTCTTTTGCATTTCACAATTGAAAGCAGTTATCTGATATGCAAAATATTAGCACAGAAAACTCAAATGGATGAGCTAGTAGTTCATAAATTACAGAGGTTACAAAGGTGCCTCAAAATCTAATTAATGCTCTCTTTTCAATTTGTAAATTTCTCTCATTTTATTCTGAGAATAGCTTTTCCAGTCTGGGGTGGTGTTTCCAAGGGTGGAAGGAACTTCTTCCAGAAATGATGTATAATTTCATGCCTCTTTTATGTTGTTTTTCTCAGTATGTGGCATTCTGATCTGCATTATCTGGGAAAATCAAAAAGCTAACAACATACAAAACCAAATTCTTCATTATTTTTTTTAATATATTTAAATATCTCCTTCCCTTTCCTTTGAGTTCTGTCTAGAGTATGAATGACGTGTTGCAAAGGGAAAACTTCTCGGTTTGTATAGCTTAAAATCAGGATTGAAATGTTTCTTTGGTTTATTAGTGACACATAATTAACTGACAACTATATATTGATAATTAACTGTCAGTCACTGAACTATGGATGCAGGATCCATACCAGATATACTACAGGTGACCTTTTACCAATGTAAAAGTGTGTACCTGCACAAAAAAAAAAAAAAGAAAATTATCCCCTGCACTAGGACGCCCATCTCCCAAACACATGAAGGTAACCCTTCCCCTTGAGGTGTATTTCAGTCTCTTCTCATGACAATGCAGTTTTTCCTGTTTACTCACACCTCCTGTGACAAATGCAGGCACTCAAGCTTTAAGTCTTTAGATATCTCAAGAATACCATAGACAGGTGGCTCAGGTGAAGCTATAGATGATTCTGCATGTGTACATTTTCCAGCTTTTCCTTAAGTGATGGACAGTGGAACTCTGGATGTACCCATACTGGTTTGGTAACAGATATTAATTGTTTGAATAATCCATTTAATCTTTTTCCTTTACATTGTGGGAAAACCAGGAAGGTCTTTTCTTGGTGGCAGCTTTCAGATCCCCGCCTTACTTCTGTGCCTTCCAGTGAAGTGACTGTTCTTACTGAGTAAAGTTGTGGTGTCCCAGGTTTAGCAACCACCTGTCCTGTCCATGACCATCAGTGCTGAGTACTTACATTTTGACTGACTTAGGATGGGGCTGTGTCTCAGACAAAGCAAGTATTTGTTCTCAGATACTGAATAAATATTAAGGAAGCACATCTGGGCTGTTTCTGCTGGAGAAGTCCATCAAATTCACACCTTCAGTATTGACCTTTGTTCAGCTTGTCTTGGTAACAGATTGTCACTTGTTTACTTCCTCAGGAGCGAGCAATACCTATGCTAGAATTTTAGAGGAGAGATGTGAAGGAAGCACGACTGTATTACTAGGCATGATGTGCACTGCTGGCATAGATTTAAATGTCTTCCCTGACTTTGTTTCTTTAAGTTTTGTGGTCATTAGAGCTGTCACTATTAAACTGGCTGGGTTCAGAGTGGTGCTAGGGTTTTAATTTCCAGACAGATGTACAGATCTAATGTAGCATACAAAAAAATAGGAGGCTTATGGTTGAAATACAAAAATTGAAAACCAGTGAAATTTGTTGGTGATGTAGATCACATTGGATACTAAATTTAAACTGTTCTAGCTAAATGAGGCAGGAGAAGAGAAATATAAATGAAATGTGGAATGCTTCCATCTGGAAATAGGAGAGAGGTTTGGAGAACTACTTTTTGCACATGCCTTGGTGTGATTATGAAGAAAATGAGACTTGCCCATGTTGCTGAGCCTTTATTAAATCTTGGTAGACAATACGGTACATAATGATTAAAGCAGTAACTGTCTTGCTGAGTGTGGATTGTAAATGATGGCCTTTTGAATAAGATAGTAAAAATAGCCTTGTTCGGGATAGGATATGTAATGAATGAGGTACTGTTCTTTCAAAAAAGTTGTGTAGGGTCCATCAAGACTTCATGGAAGTAGATCTGTGAAAATCTAAAGTGTACAGAGTAAGCAAGGCTGACAGGAATGGATTCATTAATCAGTGTCTATAGCTGATGAACATGGGGAAAAAAATTAATGCCTAGGTGTGGAAGCTAATCTTTTGATTTTTGAATGTAAATACAAAAAAAAAAAAATTAAGGGTGGGTTGAAAACAAATGCCTTGACCTTCCCTTGGTTTTGCATTCTACACTTCATCTGTGCCAGAACCCTGAGTGCATTTCCTGTTTCAGAGTTTAGTTAGCAGACTTGAACATCATCTCCTTGATTGAGAGAGGAGTTGATGAGAGAAAAGCAGAGCGAGGGGCCTGGCCCTTCTTTCTGTTTGGTTCTGCTTTAATCTGATGCTTTATTGCCTGTGTTGTATCCCAGCTATGTAAGCAGGTATGTGTGTGCTTGTCTTGTGCTTTCTTGATCTGGACCTGGACCTGGACCTGGTGGCTGGGATTTCTGGCCTAGTCTTGGACTTGCCTTGTCACTACAGACTTGCAATCCCTGGACTGCATCTAGCCCTGATTACTGTCTCTGGATCCAGCCCTGACCTGGACATGCCACTGAAGAATCCTGACTTACTGCTTTCGCCTGCCTTGTTCTCACACTCATTTCCCAGCTTACCTTCCTTTGCAGAACCAGCTGTCCCTTTCTGCTCTCTGGCAATTTATATCTAAAAGGAAAATTTATTAAATGGTTTTTACTTAAATGGGTAGACTATGCATGATGTCATTCTTCCAGCATTTTAGCAAGATTTTTGTGAATAGTAAGCAGAGGAAAAGGCTGCTCACACAGGTTGTGCAGTCTTCATGCTTGGAGGTTTTTAGAGATTGTCTGGATAAAGTGCTGTGTTATTAATGTGGAGCTGGGTAAACCCAATTTGTTTTCTAGTCTTGTTTTAGTAATTAAGGTCTTTGCTTTATTTATCACTTTGTGTAAATTGATGAAGAGAAGCCAAGTTTAAAATACTCCAATATTGTCAAAAGTAGATGAAATGAATACATTTAGTCAGAATACTACTTATTTATCAGGATATTATTGCAAGCTTGAGAATCTCTTAATGAATTTTTCAATGAGCTTGAATAATTGATTATTTTCTCCTAAGCCCTGAGTTGTCCATGTCTCATAACTCAGCAGTCATTTCCCAAAAGTATGTTGTACCTTTATTATTACTATTTGTCCTTAAGATGCAGTGAGAACAGAAATAAATAACTTGGTTGTTCCTCTTTAATAAACCAGCTCTTAAAAAATTTATTTTGCAGTAAATATTGCTAAAAATATTTTCATTACCTTGCATGAAACCTCATAAATGAACAAAAATTGCATGTATTTATTTGTCTTGTGGGGGTTTCTTGCCTTGCTTAGAGCAGTATATCTGCAGAACGGGAGAAGGAAAATACAGATCCAGTTTCTGGTGTTTTTTATCACTGGAGGAAACCAGAATAGATTCGTACATTTTTAGAATCATTTATATCTAATTCATCTTGCCTTTAGGTAAAGAGATGGACTGAGTGACATTTTAAAGTGACTTTAACTTTTTCTTGTTATGACTTCAAAGCACTATAGGATAATTTACAGTGGAAAGGACTTCAGCAGGCTCACAGTTCAGTCCTATTTTCACAACAGTGTCAGCTGTGAGGTCAAACTGGATGGGTCAGGGTGTAGAAACCTCCAAGGTCTGTCCAGAGGCAGAGAACCTTTCTGGCCAACCTCTTCTGAAATACTAGAACAATATGTTAGAATAAAAGGAGGCGCTCTGAATTGTCAGTTATTTATGCATTGTGTGGAGTATTAGAGTTTATAAGCTATGAAAATTTAGTGTAAATACATGGATTTGTCTTGGAGAAAGATACCTAATGTGAAGAAAAACTGCTTCTTACTGCTCGGCAGGGCTCTTCCAGTAGTATTGGTGGCAGTAGTATCCATCAGGCTTGGCAGATTCATGGTCAGAGTAAGATGTTTGGACACTTTTCAGTGTGGCTGGAGTTGTAAGTTTGTGGATCCAAATGTGTGCATCCTTGTTCTACAGCTATGCCACTTTAAACAAAGTCAAAGCCAGATGGAGTGAACCCTGTGGGGAAGGAACTCAGGGAGTTGGGAGAAGGGGGAAAACACTGTTCCTTCCTCCAGGTTCCTTATTTTGTCTTGACTAACTTCCAGAGAGGAGTACATCTTTTTGCCTGCACTGTTTCTGCAGAACCAGTGACATGCATTGCAGTGCTGTATTTATTCTTGCGTCTTCTCACATGCAGTGTGATGGGGAGTTGCCTCAAAGTGCCAAAGATCAGCCATGTGCATGTGCTTGTGGAGTAATCTGTAAAGACATCTTTCAGCTCTTCATGACACAAGCAGGAAGCATCTCCTGATGTCTCAACTTTTCTACTCTGCACACATCATGCAGAGGAGAAAGAGAGGAATGAAAAATAAATAGATATGGTGGGCAAAAGACCTGTTGCTGTGGACAGGGACTGGAGGAAAAGAGAGCAGGTTCCCTCCCTACCTGTCCCTGTCAAAACCTTGCTTGTTGAGAAGCAGCACTGTCCAGTGCTCCAAGTGCTACACTTAACTTTCTGTTCTTTCCATGACCTCAGTTTGTTAAACCTGAGGAGTTAAAACTGAGGAGTTAAACCTGAGGAGCAGCCTTATCTTATAGCTTTCTTTTCCAGTCTTATATTGCAGATTCTAGGGCACAGATGACGCTTTTATTTTGCTGGTTATCCTTAGTTGTGCTTCGGTTTGCTCCTGGCATTGCTGGACATTGCACTAAGTGCTTAACAATATTTGGTTGCACTGGTGCAGTGATGTACTACAGTGGTGCATGATGAAAGTCAAAATGAGGAAGACTAACTGTCCTAAGTCAAGATTCCTCTATTGCATGATATCTTGGTAAAATCCATGCCACATTGCCCTCTTACAGCTTCAGATTCGCCTTATATTCTGGGGATGCCTTCATGGTGGGATTCATGGGGACAGTGGCTGCTTATAATGAGCTCTGAATGGTTCTGTCAACACAGAGCTGTTTCAAGAACAGTTTTTTTGCTGGTGCCTAGTTAGCTATGTGGCTGAAAAAGCTGCCTATCTTTTATGCTTCCCTGTGTGCTCTGGCCTTTTTGTCGGAATCATGTGTTTGATGATAGCACTTCCTTGCTGAGGTAACTTGCAGTTCAAGAGGACTGCAGTCACTAAGGTGAGCTGAGGTCAGGTTTGAAGGAAATGCAGAGCCACCACGCCTCATATGCTCTGCCAGGATTGAGTCTAAGGCTGTTGGTGGTGACAGCCCTTACATTTGTTTTCTTCTGGGATTCTGTAGGTGGAAAAGGAGGGTTTGATGGCTGTTAGAGTATCAGTGCTGTAGAAATTGATCAGTTTCTCAAGGTACAGCAAGAATATCTGAGAGCTTTCTCACTAGTCTGAGGAAACCTATCTGTGACCTGTTAATTTAAGAAATTTTATGCCTTAATCATAGGGTGTGTTTGCTACTTTAGGTATTTGAGTAAAGTTAAATATTTTGGGATTTTCAGTGGAAAACACTTCCTTCAATTTTACTTTGTTCCTTGTTATTTAGTGGTCTTGGTTACTGGAAAAGAAAACAAGGTGAAACATACTAGACTTTGACAGCTCTTGATACTTTAATTGCTGTATGTTCCTTCTGTTTTTCTCTTGGTAGGTTTAAATGCCTTTTATTGATGATTCAGGCTATCTAGACTGACTTCTAGTCTATTTCAATGCAATCTTATGTGGTATAGAAACTTGGGAAGCAGAAACCTCTCTAAATTTGCCTGTCTTAATCTGTGTACATGCAGGAACTTGTGCCGTAAGGCAGGCAGGTGGGTGATGTAGTGTTCCGTTGCAGCTCTAAATTAGAGTCCTGTTGTCTCTAAGGGCAAGAAATATTTATTTCCTGGTGTAATTTTAGGGAGCAGACCTAAAATCTTGTATTTGAACAGGGTGTGATGAAAAATGCATCTTTTTCATTAATGTGACTGAAGTGTAGATGTTTATTTTAAATTCTTTTTTTAATTGTAACATATCAAACAATAGGCATGTTAATTTGCAGATAAAACAAGACAAGCAAAATAGCATGCTGTTTATGCATTTGTTAATCTGTAAATCTTTATTAAAAGCACTTGTTTGGTAAGCTGTTTTATCGAAATTCAGGTGTAAAGAATATGGCTGTACACTAAAGCAATTTAAAGAGTAAGTCATTAATGGGTGCAATAATTAATAATATTCTAATGTATTCTAAATATATCTTTGGAGATACTTGGATATTTACTATTTTATCCCTATTTTTTAGGGAAATTCAAATGGCATTGCTACTGTGGATGTTTCAGCAGGTTTTGTGGGACTAGACAGCTATGTGGAGATACCAGCCATCTTCCTCACAGCATTTGCAACATATGCGGGACCTTTACTTTGGGCCATCCATCTGCTGTGCTACTTGAGTTCTGAAGTTAGCAGGTAATCATTTTTGAACTAAAGTAATACTTCTTTGTGTACTGCAGATATAAATAACATCCATAAACTGTATACCTTTTCAAAGAAATTTTTGTTGACATGATCTTCTTCCCTGAAAGTTAGTTTTGTATTAAAAAAATGCATGTTCTTTTTTTCAGTATTTGTTTGTATCACCTAACTCTTCCAGTTTCATTTTATCTGCGTAAGTTTTGCTCTGGGAATTTACATGTATGTTTTACTAATTTTGTTTCTTAATGAGTTCTCAGTTTGCTGTGCTAAATTACTTAAAATTTTATTATGTTTTTTTATGACAGCATGTTCTGCCTAAAAACATTTTTCTTGAAACCTTTTAAGTCAGAGACCTGAGAAGGACTTTTTAAAGTAATAGGATAGAATTCAAACTTAACTAACATGATGTGCTTTGAATGTCCTTCTTTGACACAGTGACATGCAAGGTTTTATTAATAAAACATACTAATATTATTGTATGTTACTTGTTATTGCAGTCATTTGTTGCTAAAATATTTGTACTTCTGGGTATCTTGTGTGGTGGAGGAGTTAAAGTAAAATGAATTAATGCATTGGAATTTTAAGAAGACAGTTGTAAAATGCTAAAGTAATTTAGGAGCATGCATATAAAATTCAACTTGACTCTCTAAAATTGCTCTTAACTCATCATTCAGGGTATTTAAACTGAGCGATACAATATGTTAAAAGAGTTGTGAATTCCATATTGTATCATATCAGTGCACAAATGCCAAAACTTGATGCATTTTCACAGAATTAACATTTGACAGTGACTAAATTCTTACTATCTCAGAGTCTTTTCTCTGTTATCTGTGGAATTTAAATCTGCTTTTGTTTTTAGTGATGAAGAGAATATTGCAGTAGGCTTGGCAGGTGGGATTTCAGATAGTATTTAGTTTATTGCAACTTTTTGCCTTACACATTGTCATCCTCTTTAAACCTCTGACTTTTTATCTACACAGTGTCATCTGGTCTCACCCTGTCAGTGATTTTTGTTTTCTGGCTTCTCTCTTCCTATGCTTGTTTGTTTTGGGCTGTGCCTACACTTTGTACTTGTGTGGGCTTGGCTGTCTTCATTAAGGGTGTAAGGAGATGGGATCACCAGCTGAGCAAGCTGCACAGACCAGTGGAGGTTTTTGAGGCAGGAGGGACCTGTTCTAACAGACTGATTCCTGCACAGTCACTGTGTCCATTGTTCTGTATTAACAGGCTCATTTAACAGGTATTCACAGTGATTAACCTTTGTTCACTGATTTGCCTGTCTGCTGCATGGCTCTCTAAGATGTCTAGCACTCTCCACTTGGTTGCTGTGGATTTATGCAGCCCAGTGCTGGGCCACTGATCTACTCATGCACTCCTTAGTGTAAATTGAGACTCCCTGTAGAACTTCACCTCTTAGTCTGAGGCTAGGTACCCAAAGTCATCTTTGGTCTTAAATAGATTGATACGGTCTAAGTACTTGTGTTTGAGTATAATACTTCTGAAAGCCAGACTTTTCTCTGGTTTTTTTTTGCTTCAGGAGGAGTAGATGTGGAGTACATGAGTTATTAATGTCTTGATTTGTGTAATCTTAGAAAGCCCTTTCTTGAATTTTCCTTACTACCCACTGACTTGACACCAAACTGAGTTTTAACTCTGTTTCTAATGCTCTCCAATTTAGCTTTAGTTACTGCTTTGCTCAATTAATAAATTTTTCCAGTATCCAAACTTTTCAAATTTTTCCATTCTTTCTGCTCTATTTAAGAAAAGAGTGTCCATGTACATATAAAAAGTGTTGCTACTTGTTTTCCCGTAAATATGTGACCCATGAATCTGGGTCTTGCTTGCATTCTGTGAATGTCCTGTTTTTCCCAATTCCTGTATACCTCTGCCATGATTTGTTTAAAATAGCACTGTGCCATTTAACTGTTTACATCAGTGTTTCTGCTGAGTTGGGTTTTTTTTAGAGGTCCCACTCTGTTCTTCATCATTGCACTGTAGGTGCTTTGGAACTGACACTTTTTGCTTGAGCTTGGAGGATTTTGAGCACAGTAGAGAGTAATGCCTTGGTGGCATTGTATGGGGAAGGAGGAGAAAAAAAATGAGCTCCCATAATTTAAAGAACTGCAGTTTTATTGTTGTTTAAAATCTAGACTGTAGACTGTGATGAGCACTAACATACAATGAAGAGAAAATGATAACATACAGCATGCTTTTGGAAAGCTCTTCTAACAAAATAATGTAAAAATTTCAGTGACAAAATCTTTGTGTACTTGTTTAATAGTGCTTCAAATAGTATGCCTCTGCAGTAGTGCTGGTTGTTCTGATGTTTTCCTGGTTGAATTTTTGCAGATTAAATCTCAGCTAGTAGTGTTGCCAGGTACAGTGCTGGCTTAACCTGCTCTCAAGTGGGTAGCTATGGCCTGTAACACCCACATTACTTGTGTAAGTAAATTCCATCAAACAGCTTGTATCTGTAGCCATTTTAAGGTTCATTTGGGCCAACTGGTTAGGCTATTTCCTCAATGAAACTACATAAATATGGACTGGAATCTCTAGCTGCTGGGACTTGCTTAAACTGGTATTTTAATCTGCTCAGAACTTGGTCTATATGCTTTTTATTTTACTCTTGTGCTTTGCCATTGCTGTCCAAATGATTATCTTACTACTTGGTTGCTACTCCTTGGAACCAAAGCTGAAACTGTAGAAGGCAGGGGGTCTGCTGCTTCATCTGTTTTCTTAAATGTATGGGAGACTGAACTTTTAAAAAAAAAAGTGCTAGATGCTTTAGGATGTTCTTTATAAAAGGTTCTTATTACCTGTTTCATAGCAATCTGCCTTGGTCAGTGGAATCCAAACCTCTACTTTTTAATGTGGTCCTGAGAGCAAGATGAAGATGTGCCCAGACCCACTCTGCAGTGTTGCTCTTAGCAAAAAGCCTTGCATTCTGCAGCCTGTTTTAGAGCTGTTGCATCTGAGGAGGTTGGCCTGGATAGGAAAGCCTGGCTTCAGGGCTGTCTTTGTTAATTTCAGCCACTAGCAGAGCCCATGTAATTTATAGGTGCTTCAGTTGGGTTGGCTTACCAGAGCTTCTTGCTGAAATTCTTTAAAGCTGTGTTGTATTGGCCATCACTGCCTAGGGGCAAGTATGCATTCATACCCTTTCCCCTTTTGGCGCTTTGCATTTATGCAGCCACAGAATACTTGAGTCTGGAGTGCAACCCTCCTGTCCAAAGGAGGGTCAGCCAGAGCAAGCAGAGATACTCCAGGGTCTTCTTGAGCAACTTGTTCCACATATGGCAACACTTAGAGTTAAACAGTTGTTCCCTGGTGTTTAAGGGGAATGTGTTGTATATCATTCATCATTTCGCTGAGCACCAGTGAGAAGAGTCTGAGTACATCTTCTTTACTTCCGCCCATGAGACATTTGTGAGCATTGGTGAGAACCCTGCCAAACTTTCTCTGTGCAAGGTTAAGCAATCCTGGCATTCTCAGCCTCTCACTTTGTCAGATGCTCCAGTCCCTGAGACGTCTTTGTGAGCTTTCAGTGGATTCGCTCCAGTACACCCATGTCTGTCTTGTACTGGGGACCCCAAAACTGGATCCAGAACCCCAGATGTGACCTCACAACTGCTCAACAGGGAGGAAAGATCACCTTGTTCAACCTGCTGGCTCTACCTTTTGCACTACAGCCCTAGGTTGGTTCACGGGAGCATTGCGTGCTCCTGCTCAGTTTGTTATCCAGCAGGAGTGACGTATGTCATTCTCTACTTACCTGCTTTTCAGATGGTCAACCCCAGGCCTGTTCTGGTGCATGGTGCAGAATTTGGTGTCTCCCTGTGTTAAACTTACTGAGATTCTTGTCGGTCCATTCCTCCAGCCTGTCAAGATGCCCCTGAGTAGCAGCAGACCCATCTGCAGACCCAGTTCCTGCACAAACTGCTCCTCCCAGTTCTGTATTGTGTGCAGACTTGCTGAGGGGACACTGCCCCATTGCCTCGTTCATTAGTGAAGACATTAAGCAGTACTGCCCTCCCTGTGGCATCCTGTGGTTGGTCACCGGTGACTGGCCTTCAGATGGAATTTCTGCAGCATCTAAATAGTTTTTCAGTTCACTTGAATGTCCACTTTTCCTAGCCTGGATTGCATCTGTTTGCCTGTGATGGGATGAGAGACATTAAGAGCCTACTTGTGACATGAAAGTGCATTAGGTACATGTAGCCCATATGTATTTTGCCGAAATGGTAAGGTGGAACAGAACGTAAGGAGGTTTTCAAATAATACATTTGCTGTGGAAATGTAGTTTGGAAGTCCTTAAATAATTTGCTTTCATCTGAACAAACTCGTGAAACTATAAGATATTCTCCTCATATGGAAAGGTAAATGTGTTTCTAAAATAATTAAGTGGCATGTGATAGACACTAACATGGATATTACTGCCACTTTTAATCCTTCAGGCTCTCCTGAGAAACTTGGCAGCATAAATGTGAAGGGATTTTCACAGACAGAAATAGAAAGAACTCTTTAGGTTCAGTCTCCATGGAAACTGTGCAATAACTCTTGAAACTATTTTTGAGATGGGGAGTACTGATTAAACTGATGCCTGAACTTAACCAAGTGTTCTGTGTGTGACTTGCATAAATTCCTATGAGCATCTGGTTCATGTAAAAGGTAGTTTTTACAGTGACCACTCTGATCTGAAGTAGAATTCTGGATTTTTGGGTCCTTATGACTGGAAAAGGGCCATGTTATGTTGTTGGATAGTTTGACCTATATTAAATGACCTCACTGTGCAGTACACTCCAGATGGATTCAGTTTTCAAGCTCCTACCCAAACAAAATTGTCATGTGGGTGATGTTCACAGTGTTGTGTAATTACCACTCTTCAGTTAGGCATCGTGATAGTTTTCAGATTACCAGCACATTGAAATCTGTGTTTTAGTTGGTTTAGTTAGTTAGGTGTCAGGGTGAACTGGTGGGCGTTTCCTAGCACTAGAAGGCTGCATGCTTATTCGTTTTTCTTCTTCAGTTATCAAAAGTTGTAACAGTGCTTTCGCATTAGCAAGTGGCTTTCAGATATCTAGAATGGATGTATGCCCAACAGGAGGGTGTTGATAGTTGCATAACTTTAATGTTATGTCTTGACTTTGTTAATGTAGAACTCTAGCACAGCAAACTCAAATTTTGCTGTGAATTATTTTATAATGCTGATCTAAACAGAATTAGGAAGGTGTGCTAGCTAAAGGAATTTCAGCACTTAACATCCGCTTTTGCCATCTTCAGCCTAATGTGTTTGATTGGTTGAGTCCCCCGTTCACTACCCATGTTAGTACATTAATAATTTTTCTTTCTGACGTAAGTTGGACATGCAGTGAGTGTTTCAATATTCCTTTTTTGTTGAGTCCTAGGTAGAAAGTGCAGCCCTCCTTAAATACAAAGGAACAGTCCAAACATTTTCCACTGAACCCTTCAGTATTTTTTACAAGTAGATTTTAATTCTTCTGTTTAACTCCATTCTCTCTTACTTAGGTTAACTAAAGCTGCAAAAATGTTTGCATCTGAGAGTATATGCTGCTGCATTCTCTAGACTTGTAATCCTCGTTGTCTGTTGTACTGCCAGCAGTCTCATTCTCTAAATAATTTTTTTAAAAGACACAGAGGTCATCTACTTGTTTGTTGATATGCATGGAAATCTGGAAGTGATTGGCTAAAACTGGGCTGGGGTTTTATTACCACCAGCTGGAAGAGTATTCTACTCACTTAGGTTTTTCCTGAGATGCTGTCATTGCATAAATAGCTGAAGATTTCTCTTGGACTTTGTTGCTGCTCTATGATGGATACCTCTTCATTCATTCCTTTTTCATGTTGTTGAGACACTGACTTTTCCAATGAGACTTCCTCCAGGCAGCCATGACTCTCAGTATTGAAAAGTATTTTCTAATTAGAAAGTGATCCAGCAGAGTAGGGTTGCCTCTGTTATAAACAAATAACAAATTGCTTCAAAGCCATTTGCAACATAAATGTCATCCTTTTGCTCCATGGACCAATTTTAAGAGCTGAAGCACTTTCTGTGTAAATATTAAGGAACGTTGTGTGCACAGAATTTATAAATACACACATTTGGGGCAGGTTAGGTTGTTTTTGCTTTTTGTAGATAAAAGTAAGCATCCAAATAGATTTGGAACTTAAAAAATTATGATCTAATTTTCAGTAGAGTTCGCATATCCAACATGAGGTTTGCTTTCTGGTAATGACTGATGACCCTAATTGAGAACTTGTCCACCAGTGTTCCAGCTACTGCCCAAATCATTGTAGAGTTATCCACTTGGCTTTTAAATGGTCTCACTGATGCTATTTATTGCCATTGCTATGAGATTTTTTCTCACCGACAGAACTGCAGTCTTAAGTAGAGACCACTTTGAGTAACATCAGCTATACTTTTTAATTTAAGTAGTCTATCACTTATTCTTTGTGGGTAATACTGAATTGAAAGGGTTCTGAAAATCTTTTTTATTTCTGCCCAAGCTCTGATTTGAGGTTGTCATGGTTACATTGTCTTCTTCCTCTTGTTCTTCTGGTTTTCATGTGACTTAGGCTCAAGAGCACATAGCTGAGTTGACAGGTCTCATTGCACCTGTAGAGCTGCAGCTACCTAGAGTGCAGGTATGCAGTACCACTTTACTGTACAAAAGGATGCAGTATTTGTCCTTTATTTTTGTTTGGAACCTTGGTGTTGTGAGACAGTGTTTTTCTGCCATCCTGTGTGGTTAGATTTCCGAATGTTGCTTACACAAAAGAGTTCATTAAATGTTAATACATGCAAAGCTTACTGAATACATTAAGACAATAAGTATTAACAATGTTGGACATGGGTAACCTAGGGGAATTTTTGTGTTCCAATGGTAAGCATCCAGAGTATCCTCAAAGAATAATGACAGTCTAGTCAGAAACTGTTAGCAGGACTCTAAAAAGCCTTGAAATACTGAAAAGGTAATAATGAAACATCGGTTAAGTTTTGTGTCTGTAAATAAACTTATCGCTGTCCTTCCTATTGTTACTGAAGTATGGTTACTGGAACTTAACAGAGGAAAGCTTGCTTCCATCAAAATTGCAGGATAATAGGTGGTCATGCAGCGCGTTTTTTCCAAAAACCACATCATTTTGCAATTAACAGAATTTTAGTAAATTCTTATGAAAGGGATTAGGTTCTTCTACACTGCCATGTAAGAAAATGCTTATTAGTTAGCCCACCTGATAGCAGATGAAGGACTGTGAAGCTTGGTGCTGCTATAAAATGAAGTTTCATTTTCCTGTGTGCTTTCCTGCTGTCTCTGACACTGTCCTTCATTATCTCTTGCTTGCTATCTCTCCTCTAATTCCTCTCTATCCCTTTCTTTACCTTGATTTCTTATCCCTCTCTTGTCATCCTCTTGCCACCACCACACCACCCCTCTCCAAACTTCCCTTCTCTCTTGGACACACTTTGTACCTGTTTCTCTTACTTTGCCTCACTTGCATGTGCATCACCTCTCTCCCTCTCAAAATTGCATCAAGACAAGACTGTTCCATGCAGACTGAGAAGAGAGACCAAGATGGAAAGCACAGAATTACAAGAGTAAATATTTAGTTACGCGTATGAGGTGCCCCAGTCAAACTGAGGTGCCTGGATGTGGTTTAACGCCTTTGTTCGTGCTCCTCTCTCACTGTTCCGGTCTCTCTCTCTCTCAATCTGGTGCTACACCTGTCTTGTGTCCACCTCCCTCAATTATTCCTCCCTCTTGCTTTCCTACCCTGCCAGATGCTTGCCCTTCTTGTGCACTTTGCCTGTCTCTCGCGGCTGTGCTTTCATCACCCCTCATGTTTGGGTTTCCCACCTCTTTAATGTGCAGACTTTCCCACTTGCCACATGTGTGTGCTTCTTGCCTCTTGTGCATGTGCTTCCCGTCCTTGCCTTGCTTACCTCTCTCTCATGGGCTTCCCCACTCTTGTGCTGTCCTCCTCCCTGCACTCCTGTCACTGTCATGCTTCTGACCCCTTGCAAGCATGCTTCTCCCCATGGTGCATCTGCATGAGCTTTCCTCCCCATGCCCTTCCTCACTCACACTTCATGGCTCCCTGACTCCCCATCATGGCTTTTCCCCCTCTCTCATGCTCATTTTCTCCATCTCCCAGTCATGCTTGTTCCTTCTCACATATGTGTTCCTCCTGCTTTATGTGCTTTTTCTACCTTCTCTCACATACCTTTCTCCCTCTCTCTCGCCTGCTTCCCTCACCTTTATGCTCTTCCCCTGGCTGGCACACTTCTCTTTTGTGTGTTCCCATCTTGCAGCTCTCCCCTTATATGCTTCCCCATCTCATGCATGCATGCAACTCTCCTTGCTCATGCACTTTCTCCCTCTTACAAGCATGCAAATGCTCACTCCCTCTCTCATTTCAATGTGCTTTGTTTTTCCCTTGCTTTCTTGTACGTGTTTGGTCTCTTGTGTCTTTGTCTTGTGCATCCTTCTGTCTCTTGCTTTTTCTTTTTGTGTCTTCCTTTCCCTTCTGTGGCTTTCCTCCTTTCTTGCATGCTTTCCCATGTCTCACAGATTGTCCAGCTCTCACATGCACTCAGATACTTTCAAATGCAAATTGCTTGCACTCTCCCTCTCTGTCCCATGTTAAATCTTCTACTTGAGTCCTCCTCTTCTCTCCCACCCTTCTTCTTTCACATGCCTTTTCTTCC
Source organism: Myiagra hebetior (assembly GCA_013397015.1). Lineage (NCBI taxonomy): Eukaryota > Metazoa > Chordata > Aves > Passeriformes > Monarchidae > Myiagra > Myiagra hebetior. The sequence continues at coordinate 960,900 of VWZQ01003176.1, forward strand.
TCTAGCGCTTCCCTCCCTCATTCCCTTTGCCTCTTGGTCTTCTATTTTCTTCTCTGTATGCTTTCCAGTCTCTTGACAGACATACTTTCTTGCATGCACTCTGCCTCACCTAAGCTTGCAGTCTCTCACTTGTGCTTTCTCCTCCCCACTTGTTTTCTGTGCTTTCTATCTCTATAGTTTTTCTTCTAAATCTGTAGAGCTTCCCCCAGCCATACCCTGCTTTTGGCTTGTGTTAAACCTGCTTTTCCTCCCTCTTAGATTTGCATTTACTCTTTCTTGGGGATTTCCTATCTGTCTTTCATCTTTTTAGAGTCCTTCCCAAAACAGAGTGGTTTCCCCTTCTCTCTCCCCTCTGTCGTTATCTCCACTTGTTCCTCTTCCTCTTCTCTGGTCTTCCTTTCCCACATCTCTTCCCCCTCTCACTGTGAGGCTTCTTCTCTCTTTCTCTCTGCACCTGCATTTCCCTCTCTCTGATAGGCTTTGCCTTTTTCTCATGTGCTTTGCTTTGCCTGTTTCTCATCTATATTTGCATCAGTGATCTATATGAGGGGATCAAGTCAATTTTGGTCAATTTGCAGATGATACCAATTTGAGCAGGAGTGTTGATCTGCTAGAGGGCAGGAAGGCCCTGCAGAAGGATCTGGACAGGCTGGATTGATGGGCCAAGGCCAGTGGTATGAGACTCAATAAGGCCCAGTGCTGGGTCCTGCCCTTTGGTCACAACAACCCCATGCAGTGCTACAGGCTGGGGGCAAAATGGCTGGAAAGCTGCCTGGTGGAAAAGGACCTGGGGGTGCTGATTGGCAGCAGCTGAACATGAGCCATCGAGTGCTCAGGTTGCCAAGAAGGCCAATGGCATCCTGGCCTGTAGCAGCAATAGAGTGGCCAGCAGGACCAGGGCAGGGATTGTCCCCCTGTACTCGGCACTGGTGAGGCCACACCATGAGCTCTCACTACAGGAAGGACGTTGAGGTGCTGGAGTGTGTCCTGAGAAGGGCAAGGTAGCTGGTGAAGGGTCTGGAGGACAATTCCTATGAGGAGCAGCTGAGGGAATGGGATTATTTAGCCTGAAGGAAAGGAGGCTCTCTACAATTACCAGAAAGGAAGTTGTAACAAGGTGGAGGTCAGTCTCTACTCCCAAGTAGCAAGTCATAGAACAAAAGGAAGTGGCTTCAAGCTGTGCCAGAGCAAGTTTAGATTGGATATTAGGAAAAAGTTTCTTCCATTGAAATGATTGTCAAGCATTGGAACAGGCTGCCCAGGGAAGTAGCTGAGTCACCATCCCTGGAGGTATTTAAATGTGCAGTTGTGACGCTTTGGGACATGGTTTAGGGGTGGACTTTACAGTTCATGGTTGTACTCAAAGATCCTAAGAGTCTTTTCCAACCTAAGAGATTTTCTATGCTTTTTGCTTGAATGTTCCCTCTCATGCTTCCCCTGCTATCTGTTGCTTGCTTTCTCCTGCATGTTTTGCCTCTCCTGCCTTTCACCTGTCTATTGTGCTGTGCCTCTCTCATGCGCCTTTTTTCCCTTGTAACTCCGAATTTCCCTTTCTCATTCTGTCACTTTGTCCTTGTGCTTTGACCTTTGCCTCTTCTGTGTACTTCACTCCACTTACGTTGTTCTTCTTGCACACATTTTCCCTCCTTTGTACACTTCCCCCCTTACATACATTTCATTCCCTTCTGCATGTTGTCATCTTTACATGCATGTTGCTTCTCTCTCACACACTTTGTCTTTCATGTGGGCTTTACCTTTCACATGCTCTGCTCTTCCCTCATTTGTACTTTGTCTCTCGTGTCGTGCACTTTGCCTTTCTCTCTTTTTTTTTTTTCTCTTTCTCTCTGCCTCTCTCTCCTCAGTGTTTTGTGCTCTTGCTTTACCTCTTGTGCGTGTGAGTTTTGTCTCTTGTGTGCGTGCTTTGCCACTCTGTCTCCCTCATGCATTTTACAGCTTTGTCTTTTGTGCTTTGCAGTCAGTGTGTCGATTTAGGCACTTTACTCTCCTAGTCTCTCTTGCTATAGTACCTAATATTCTTCTTTCTCATGCATTTCCATCTTCCAGTTTTTCTCTATTTGCACTTTGTCTCTCTCACTACAGCTTTCTGTCTCTCACTATCCCCCTTGTCTCACTTGCTGTTCCACTCTCTGCCTCACTGTACTTCTCCCTTCTGCTTGCTATCCCTCCCTCTCAATCACACCTCCCAACCATTCCTCTCCCTCCTGAACTTTCCATCTCACTCTTCTCTTTTTGCCTCCCTCTTCCCCATCAATCTATTGCTCTCTGGCCTCTCTCTTTCTCTTCCTTCATTTCTTCTGCTCTGTCTCCTATCTTTCCCTCTCCCTGAGATGGGGTTTTCCTTCCTCATTTGTGTCCCCGCCGCACAGCTTTTCTTGTCTTCTAGGCATGTTTTGCCTCTCACTCACTTAGCTTCTTGCCTGATGTTTTTTCCTATGCTTGCCTTTTTACATTCTCCCTTGCTTTGCCTTTTTCACTTTCTCCATTCCTCATGCGCTTTCCCACCTCTTTGACACATTCTCGCATGCACTTTCCCTCTCTTTCATGTTTTTATTCCCTTGCTTGTGCTTTCCCTACACTGCTTGCTACTTTTTGCTCTCGGCATCCCTCTGTCTTTTGCTCTCTATCCATCTGTCTCTTGGGCTTTCCCTTTGTCTTAGATGTGTTTTTTCTCCCTCCCCTCCTCACAAATTACCTCCCAGTCTCACCCGTATTTTTCTCCTCTTTGTGTAGCTTCTGCTTTTGTCTCTGCTTGTCTTAGGCTTTCTCTGGACACCTCTCTGCCCTTCTGCTTGTCTCTCTCCCTCCCTGTTTTCCCTCTTAGCAGTGTGCTTTTTTCAGTCAGTTCCCTCTGACCTCTCAACCTTTGCCTCCCTCTTGGCCTTGTCGCCCCTTTCTCACAGAAGCCCTGTCTCCTTCTTGTAGATGTGCTTTCTCTCCCATTTTGATCAGCCTTCTCTTTCACAGATACCTCCCTTCTCCTATGACCTTAAATACACCTGCTTTCTCTCATATATGTTGCCTCTCACACACGTTGCCTTTCTCTTGGTTTCCTTTTCTCTTACGTTCTTGTGAACATTCATGCTCTTGTATGTTTCTTTTCTATTTTTAATGTGCTTCCCTGTTTTTCTTCCCTGTTGTCATCCCATGGACTTCTCTTTCTCTTACTTTACCTATGTATTTTTCTCTCTTCTGTCTCCAAATTCCCATTCTTTCTGAGATGTGCTTTCCTTCTCTCTAGTAGGTTTTTCCTCTTTCTCTAACATGTTCCTGCTTTTGCCATTTTCCTCTTTTACTTGCACTTTCACACTTGTGCTTTCTTGTTCTTGTGCTATTCCTTACTATCTGTTGCTGTCCCTCTCTCATGTTTCCCTTTTTTCTCTTTCTCTTTCATCTTTCTCATTTCCTTTCCCCCATCCCTTTCCCTTCCTGCCCACTTTGTTTTGCCTGATTTTCTGTCTTCAACTGCTTTGTCCCCTCACCTCCTTGTACCTCTCTCTCAAACTGTCTTTGCCTGTGACTCACATGCTATTCCATCATTGAGAATTTTCCGCTTTCCTGTGTGTGCTCTCACACTCATGCTTGTGGCTTCTTGTTTGTCGTCTATTCACCATTTCATTCTCAATTGCTCACTTCCTCCCTCTCTTGCTTACCTTCTCCTGAACCTTCCATTTGTCTCAGACACGTTTTCCCTCTCTTTTGGATGTGCTTTGCCATTCTATTGGACGTACTTTCCCCACTCTCTAGTAAGCTTTCCCTCTTGCTTGTGCTTTTCTTCTCTGTCTTGGTTTCCTCATCTCCCTGATGCACTCACACTCACTAGTGCTCTCTCTAGCAAGCTTATTTTCTCATGGTTTCTCACTTTCTCCTCATCTTGCATATTTTCTCTCCTCTCTTCCATGCACACATTCCAACTAGCTCAACTTCACTTGTGCTTCTGCTCCCTTTTGTGTTTTCCCTTCTCCTGTTGTGCCTCTCTCTGACACACATTCCCTTTACATCATTTTTCCTCATAGATAGTTCACTTCTCTCTCATGTTACCTGCCTCTCTGAATGCTCTGTCATCGTGGTGTGTGTGTGTGTGTGTGTATCTCCATGCACTTTCCTTCCCTTGACCCCCTTCCCTTCGCTGGTCTTCTCCCTTGGACACACTCTTCCCCCCACCTCATCTTTCCTGTTTTTTGCATTTTTCTTCCTTGTTCTCCTTCACTTTCCTTCACCCTCTTTTGCTCTCCTGCTCAGTCTTATTTTTTTCTCATCCATTGCATACTTTTCCATCTCTGAAGCATGTCCTTTATTGTCCTATACTTTTAGTCTCTCTTTCATTGCCCTCTCTTTGGTCCATTATCCCTCCCTCTACTGCACAGCATGCCCCCCCACTATCCCTGTGTCTCTTGGATGCATTGTCACTTTCTTGCACTTACACTTCTAACACTCTTATGCTTTCCTTTTTTGTCTCATGTGCTTTGATTCTCTTGTATGTTTCTTTTTCCTGTTTCCTTCTCACTCTTTTGTCTTTCTCTGCCTTGCATGCCCAGTCTCTCCTTCCTCGTGTTGCATGCTTTCTCCCTGTAACACAATTTTCCTATCTCCTGCTTTCAGTGTTCCTTTTGCTCATGCTTCCCGTACTTCGTGATTTTCCTCCCTTTCTTGCATGAGTCCTTACTAACCCTTATATATAACCCGTATACCCATATATCTGTTTTCTTCCCCCTTTCACCCACTCTCTTCCTTTCTCCCCCACACTCTTCTCCCTCTCCCAACTTGATTTATTTTCCTTTTATTTTTATTTTTTCTCACTACCCCCCTCATTTGCTCTCTTTGTGTCCTGGCTTACCTTTCAACTGTATAATCTTTCCCCTGGCTGTATAATCCACCCTATTTTCCATCCCTTTCCCATACTTTACCAAAGTTGTCTACTTTCTCCTCTTTTAGGTGCTTTTTTTCTATGCACTTTGAATTTCTTTATAGTTTCCCAGCCTCGCATGTGCTTCTTCTTTCTCTTGTCCTTGCTTATTCCTCTCTCTTCCTCTCCCTAAAATGCTTTCTATTGCACAATCCCTTTCTCTTCTGCTAGTAACTTTCCTCCCTCATATTTTGCCTCTGGTGCTTCCCCACCTTCTTTCATGCTATCCCCCTCTCCCACAATCCTTCTTTTTCAATCCCCTTCTTTCTCAGTTTCCCCCTTTCAATCTTGTTTCTTTTTCCTCCCCTCCCTTCCCCCTCACTCTGTCCTTCCTTTGACAGACACTCTGTGTCTCTCTTTACCCTCTACCTCAGACATTTTTCGTTTCGCATTCACCCTCTCACATCGTCTTCCTTCTTTACTTTCTTTGCCTCTCTCACACTGCTTCTGACATGTCCTTTGTCCCCTCTCTCACATGCTTTGCTTTTCTTGAGTGCTGTTACTTTCTTTTGCACTTCCTTCTTCCTGCTCTTACTTCTCCGTCATTCTTTCCTCCCCCTTGGGTGCTTTTCCATCTCAGACACATTTTTTCTACTTTGATGTGTGCACTTTGCCTCTTGCTCATGCTTGCAGTCTCTTGCTCATACTTTCCCTACTGCTGTTGCTTCCTGTCTCTTCCCATTGCTTGCTACCCTTACTTCTCTCTAAGTATCCTTGTCTTTTCTCCTTGTTATCCTTTCCCTTCATCTCTATCATTTGCCCATTAGCCTCAGGCATGCTCTTCCTCTGTGATGTGCTTGTTTTCCCCTTTCCTCCCAGATTCCTCTCTCAAGCATTCCCCCTGTCTTGGTCACCCCTTCTGACATGATTCGTCTCTTGTATGCACTTGCTCCTGCCTTGCCTCATTCACATGCTTGCCTGCTCTTGTGGATTTGCTTTGCCTCTCATGCAGTTGTATTCTCTGGCATACTTGCCCTCTCTCTGATGTGATTTCCTGCTTGCTTCTGCATTCCTGATGTGATTTCCCTCATGCCTGTGCTTTTGGTCTCTTATGAGTGCTTTTCTTCTTTCTTTTCTGCTTTGCTTCTGTTGCCGCGCTCTTTCTTTCTGGTCCATTTTACCCCCCCTCAACAAGCACTCCTCCTTTCCCTCCACCTGCTTTCTCTCCCTTCATTGTCCCACATACATTCCCTTTCCAACTGGCCCACTTCACGTCTCCTTCATCCCATCTGCATGTCTCTCTCATTAATCTCACCTCTCTGTCTTCTTTCTCAGACATGCCGTACCTCAGTCTTTCTAGTGTTTTCCTTCTCACTTTCACTTTGCCGCTCTCATTTGGCATTTTTCTTCTGCCTTTGCTGTTCCATGTATTTTTTCTTTCTCAGGTGCTTCCCTGTCTCAGTGTCTGTTCTCATCTCTTCATCTCGCATCCCCCTCTCTCATGTGCTTCATCCCTCTTTCACACACGTCTCTTGATTTTATTCTCCTCTTGTTTCCATTTTTACCTGTTCTTTTCTCCCTCCACCTCCTGGTATCCCTGTTTGCTTTGCCTTGCTTGTGCTTTGCCTCTTTCCCTCTTCTGCACTTGTTTTTTTCTCACAGTTTTCCTTTCACAGGCTTCCCACACCCTTTTCCTCTCTCTGTTGTACCCTTTACCCTTGTGTGGTGGACCTTGTGCCTGTCTGTCTCAACAGCCTCCCTCTCACATGCATCCTCCTCACTCTCATGTATTTCCCCTCTCACATGAATTCTGCCTGTCATTCTTACATTATCTCCCATGTGTGATTTTCCTTGCTTGCACTTCTTATTCTCTGACACTCCCCTTGCTCACATGTATTAGTGTTCTTCATTTCTATGTCTTCCTCCCTCTTGCATGCTTTCTATCTCACAAAATTACCCGTGTTTGCACTTCCAGTGCCACTTGTGCTGTCTTGTCTAGTGTCATCATTCCCTCTCTCTTGCTGTCACTATCCCTCTGTCTTGCTCCTTCTCTTTTTCTCTAGCTTTCCCTCTCTCCTCATTCCCTCCTTCTTATTGTCCTCAGTTCCCCCTTCCCTCTCTCTTTCTTCAGCTTCCACCCTCTCTTTCACTTGCCTCGTCTTTCTCACACACTGTCCCAGCAGCACACGATTTACTTCCCTTTCACTTGCCGTGCCCCTCTCTGTCGTGTGCTTGCCCTGAACTTGGCATGGTTAACTGATGTCACCTTGCACTTTCTCACACCCTTTTCCCATCTTCACCTCATCCATATTCCCTCTCTCACACACATCTTCCTCCCTGTTGTCAGTCAGTTTTATTGTCTGGCATGTGTTTTTTGTCCTGGACATGCACTTCGTGCTCGCTCTCTAATACTTTGCTTCCCTTGCATGCTTTTTCTTTCCCCTGTGCTTTACTGTTTCCTTTTTTATCTCATGTCAAATCTTTCTCTCTCACTAGCTTCCTCTCTCATGCTTTCCCACCTTTCTCACATTTTTTTCTCTTTCTTGGATTTCCTTCTCATTTATGCTTTTAGTCTCTGGGTAATGCTTTCCACCCTGTAGCTTGCTACCTCCCTCTCTGTTGTTCTCTGTCCTTGTCCCCCGTTGCTGCCTTTCACACTTCCTCTAGCTTTACATCTCTCACAGTATGTTTCCCTCTCTGTCATATGCCCTTACTGTTGTCCTGGATGTTCATGTCCTCTCTTCTGAATGTGCATTTTCTCTCTCTTGGATGCTCTTTGACTCCTTCTCTTGCTTTCTATCTTTCACTTCCATGCCTTCACTCATTTGTGTGTATCATTTTTCTCTTGCACACCCTTGCCCTTTCTGTTGCTTTGCTCTTCTGCTGCCCCCCTTTCTTGCATTGCTGTACAAGGCACACAGTTCTCCTCTCATCTGCTTGCTCTTCCTCTCTTACTCCTACTGTGAATTTCCTGTGCTCCTTTCCTCCCTCTCTCTCATGCTGCCCCTTTTGATCTTTTATTATCTCCACTCGCTTCATCTTCTCCCTTCTTTCTTTCTTTCGCAACCTCTTGTTTTCCTTCCCTCTCTCACGTTTTCCTGTTTTTCTCCATCTTCCCCACACTCTTCCCCCTATCATGCTCTCTCACTTTGCCAGCTTGTAGTTTTCTCCTTTGTGTGCTTCATGTAATTCACTTGCACTTTACCCCCTGCACATGCTGTCACTCTTGGTTATGCTTCCTGTGTGTCTCTCACTCAGTAGCACTCCTCTCACTGTCTACTTGCTAGTTCCCTCTCTCTTTGCATTCCTCTCTTCCCTAATTTTATTCGTCTTGCTGCCCCCTCACTTCCCTTCCAAAACTCACCCTAACACTCCCTCTCTTGCTTCCTTACTCTTGCCTCTCACACACCTTGGCACCCACTGGCATACACAGGTTCTGTCACTCCCACATGCTCCTTCCCCATCTGTCTGTCTTGGGGTCTTTCCCTCCCCCTTGCTCTGCCTTCCCCTCTCTGGACATCCCTCCCCTCCCACCGAGTGTTCCTTTGGCTCCCCCTATCAGACATCTCTCACACTCCTTACCCTCTTTTACTTTTTCACACACTTCCCTCTCTCACTTTCTTGCTTGCTTTCTCACACTTGCCTCACAGGGCTTCCCTTTCTACCATGCTTTCCTTGGCTCCTACTCTTCTGCATATGCTCTTTCTTATCCCTACTGCACTCCTTACTTTTTTTTTTCCTTTTCTTGTGGGTTCTCTCTCACACATTTTGTTTCTCTTTTATGCTTCATTGTTTTTAATGCTTTCCCTTTACCACATTTAGTTTTGGTTGAACAATATCCCAATCTCTCTTGCTTGTACTTTTCTAATTTCATGCCCACTGCCTCTTTCTTCCCCATGCTTTCACTTGCTCTTTCACTTCCCCTCTTCTCCTCTTTGCTCGTGCTTTCTGTCCCTCTTTTATGCATTCTGTCCCTGTTTATTTTTTATGCTTTCCTTTTAGTTAATGCTTTCAGTTCCTAGAATACTCTCTCTCATGCCTTTACTTTGTTGCATGTGCTTTTCCCTTTGTCTACTGCAGTTTTCCTTCCTTGCCCTTGTACATTTTTCTCCCTTGTGTATGCTTCTACTCCCTCTTTGCCTCACACTCCGTCATTGGTTTCCTCATCTCTCAAGTTTCCACTTCCTTGCATGCATGCTTTTCTTCTCTCTCTGTAGCATGTATTTTTCCTCTTTGGTACACTTTCTCCACCTCACAGCCTTCTGCTTCCTCTCTGTTGGTTATTCTTACCGTCTCATTCTTGCTTTTACTTTCCCTCTCTTGGGCACACTTTCCTTAACTTATGCAGCTGTTTTCCCCCCTCCCTGTGCTGACTTGGAAACTTGCCCTCTCACTTGTGTACTTTCCTGTTCTATCACGTGCTTGTGATCTTCCACATGTGAATTCCTAATAAAAATATCTTCTTTTTTCTATACATAAATTCCCTGTCATTTTTTCATCCATTTTCCCCTGCCCTTCCCCTCTCTGACACCTTTTCATTCTTTCTGTTGCACCTTTCCTCTTTCTTGTGCAGTCTCATTTTCTCTCTTGCTGCCCCAAATGCACACACCCACAGACACATTCAGTGGCTGTCCCTGGTATGCTTTCCTCTTTTTCTCTGATGTTTTTCATCTTCCCTCATACTTTTCATATTTCTCTCATGTGCCTTCTCTTCCTCAGTTTCCTGCTCTTATCATGCACATTTCCTCTCTGATAGGCTCTTTCACTTTCTCATGAACACTTTACCTTGTTTGCTCAAGCCTCCCTTGTCTCTCCTGTGAACGTTTATCATTTTTACATTCTCTTGGTGTCTCTCATTCAACATATGTTCCCCTCTTGTGCCTATTTCGCCTCTCAAACAGTTTCCTTCTTGGTTCAATGTCTGTCTCATCCTATTTCAGTTCCTCAGGCATGCTTTCTCTTCTTTCCTGTAATGAAAGGTTTCCTTTCCTCTCTTATGTGCTTTACCTCTGTCCTGTGCATCTCTTCCTCTCTCAGACCGTCCTCACGCTTTCCAATAATTTCTTGATTTCTCTTTTCCACTTTCTCTCTTCTACCCACTTGTCTGTCATGCAGGATTCCTTTAATGTGTGAGCTTTTCCTTCCTCCCTGGCACACAATACATGTCCTCTCTCCTGCACCATCGCCTGCTCATTGATGTGCTTTCCTACACTTTCTTCTTTTGATTTCTTTCTCTAAGGCACATTTATCCTTTCTCTGTCACATGCCCTATTACAATTGCTGTCTCATCATGCTTTCCTTTTTCCTTTGCCTGTTTTCCTGCTCTGTCTGCACTCTCCCCTGTATTTCCCTTATGTTACATGCCACACATCTCACTTTTTATCTGCCTTCCACTTTCTTTTGTTAACAGTCTCACTTTCCCTTCTTACATGCTTCCTTTGCGTCAGACTTTCCTTGTATCTCGTGTTTACCTCTTGCACTTTCTGTCTTGCATGCTTCCTCCCCTCATACGTGCTCTCTCTAACTCTCTCTCATGTGTCTGCTTTTTAGTTTCTTACAGATTTTGTGTAATTCCTCTCTCTTGATTGTTCTTTCCATTAATTTTGAGCACTTTCTTGCACATACGCATGCTGCCCCTTTCTCTTAGATGCACTTTTCCTCTTTTTCCTTCTTGTGCTCCCTCTCTGTTGTGCCTCTTCTTTCTGTCAAGCTCTTTCCCCCTTCTTGCATGTGAGGGCTTTCCTCTCTCCTGTGCACATCCTCTTTTGCTTCTATTTCTTGCTGTTTTGGGCATTTTTATGTCTCTCTCATGCAACTTCTTTACCTCATGTCATGCTTGCTGTCTTATCTGCTACCTCTTTTCTGTGTCCTTCGCTCTTGTTTGCCTCCTGTCAATCTCTGCCTATGCTTGCCCTTCCCTCTTAGTTTTCTCTCCATCCTGCTTGCTCTCTTACCTTTGCTTTTTTTCCCCTCTGCCTGACTTTATTCCCTTCTCACACTTTTCTATCTGTTCTTTTTCTCTCCCAGTTCCACTCTGGCTTTCTTTGCCCTGCTTCTATTTATGTTTCTTTGGATCTCAGTCAGTCTCTCTATCCCACGTGCTCGTTTCCAAGTCTCTGAAATTCTCATTCTCACTTTCTTTCTTTCCTTTGCATGTCTTGTTGTCTTTGCTTGCTCCTTCTGCCATTTCTGTTCCACTACACCTTTATATTGTCCTCTTTAGTGCTTTCTTTTTCAATCCCGTTTTCTCTCCTCCTTCCCCCACAGTCCCCTCATCTCTCTCACACTCCCTCTACTCAATGTCATGCCACCTACAGCTATCCATTCTTTTCCTTGCCTCACTGTTTTCCTGTGTGTCCCTCTCTCCCTTTATTCTGCACTCCCTAATTTCTCTGCCTCACCTTCACATCATCTCCCTCTCATGCCAACCTTTGCTCATATAACTTCCCCTCTCTCCCTCCAATGCTCTTCCCCCACCCACTCACTTGCCCAGTTTCTCCACTTTCCTCATCTTACTTCCGTTGCACGGGTAGTTTCCTTCATGCATGTTCTTTCCACCTTTTTATTTGCCTCTTTTCCAATTCCTTCCTTCCTGCCTTCCTGCCTTCCTGCCTTCCTGCCTTCCTTCCCGTCCGTCCCCATACTCAAAGTGCAAATTAACATCTGCAATCTTCTGAAAGTTGTGTCCTGTCTGTTTGCTTTACATTTTCTGTCTCAGAGCCAGGATTACAATTACAGTATCACCTTAACTATGGCATAAAAAAATCCTGTACTGATTTGTCTGTCTTCTCAGATAGAGTCCAAAGAGGAAGAGGGTCTGCCACTACTAAATTAAAGTATCTTCATCAAAAATCAGATTGTTCTTGCAATTAATTACTTCCCGAGATGAAACCATTTTTGTTTACTGTTCTTTTTACGTGTAATGGTATTAGCATCGTCTCACCCTTTGTAGAGATCTTAGGGTATGGGTTTACAGGTCATGTTGTAATCCTTTTGTTTTCAAGAGAAAGTATGTGGGGTTCTACAGTCTTTATCCTAATGCTGAGTATTGTTCTTAAAAGTAATTTGCACAAAGCTGAATTACTAAGAAGTCCAACACTCCTGTAAACTTGCCAAGGTAAAAAGTGTGTATGATGCTTGGGTTTAAGTAAGAGTATCCCTGTGTAATCCCGGAAGACATCTCATTGCACCACAAGGAATAAAGAGTCTCTGAAGATGAATGTGCTGTGCATTGTGCTAGAAAAAGCTGTGAAGAAAGTTGGGAGGAATATTCTGATACAATGCATGAAGTATGCACAGTGCACTGAAGAAATTACCCCCTTTCTCTTCAGTGCTTTGCATATTCCTTCCTCTTTATTCTGAAACAGATTGGAGCATAGTACCGACTTTGTTTCCTCTCTTGAATTAGCATGAACTGCATGATGATGTTGGACTCTGAGCAGTTTATGCTGCTGCTCAAGCAGAAGCAGAGTCATTCAGAAGAACACTTCTGGAAAGAGAGGGTCGTAGTTGTAGATTTTTGCTTACATACTTTTTTATTGTAGCAATGTTTCTGGATGTAACCTGTATTTTTGCTGGTATTGGCCTAGTCCTACTATTATTACAGTTTTTTCCTTTTCACCATTAGCTTTCTTTCTCCTGTGTTCCATGGCCAACATAACTGACTGCTTGATTCTGGTAGCTGTGGATAGGACTGTACATGAGATACTGTCCTTCTGCATTTGTCTAGGATTTTTCTATCTTCTTTTCTCACATCTTTTCTTGAAGTTAACAAATTCTTCTTGAATGTATGTGTTACTGGGATGGCAGGAGTAATTTGAGGAGAGAGCTGTTATTTTATTGAAGTCACAAGTTTAAAAATAGTTGCTGTAGTGGAAAAATACAGGAAAGAATTGACTCTGCCCTCAGTGTAGAAGAGTGAGCATTGCTTCACAGAACCACAGAAGGCACCCCAGGTTGGAGATGCCCTTGAAAGATCATCTGGTTCAACCTTTTCTGGGGACAGGAGCCTCCATGAGATCATCTAGCATGCTGTCCAGTCTTGTGTTGAAAATCTGCAGTGATGAGGACTCTACCACATCCCTGGCAAGGTTGTATTTGTGATTGATTGTTCTCACTATAGATCATGTCTTTCTTACACTGAGATGAAACCTCTCCCAGTGCAACTTGTACCCATTGCCCTGTGTTTTCTCCATGTGCTACCTGGTGAGGAGAGGACCTCCATCCTTTGTAGCCATCTTTAAGTACTTCAGTACTGGAATGCTGTGATGAAGTCTCCCTGAGCCTTCTCCATGACGAAGAGACTTAACTCCTACAGTCTTACCTTATAGAGCTATTTCATCCTCTCCAGTCCTTCTTGAGAGCCTCTTCAGCCTGTCCATGTCTTTTTGGAAGGGTTGGGACCAGAACTGAACATAGCGTTACAGGCATGGCCTGACAAGCACGCAGTAGAGTGGGATAATCACATCTTTCCCTGCTAGTCATGCCCCTGAGGATGCAGCCCAGGACATGATTTACCTGTTGCTCCAGCAGTGTTCTGCTGACTCATGTTTAGCTTGCTGTCCCCCAATACCCCCAGGTCCCTTTCAGCCACACTGTTCCCCAGCCCCGTGCATCCTAGGCCCTACTGGGCCCTTTAGACATTGTGACCCCAGTGCAAGACTTTGCATTTGTCTTTGTTAAGCTTCGTACAGGTCTTGGTAGCCTCACCAGATCTCCCTTCTGATGTTGCCACCTTGACACCCAGTTTAGGGTCAACAGCACATAAGTGGTGGTGCTTTCAATCCTACCATCTAGATAATTTCTGAAAATGTTGAGCAGTTCGGGGCTCAGTAACATTCACTGTGGCACCCTACTTGTGACGGGCTGCCACAGTGAGTAAAAAACACAGATCACCACCCTTTCTGGCCTTATTGGCCAGTTTCCTACCCATACTTGAATAAATTGTGCTTCATCTTTCTAGAAATACCTTGTGTCACTGTCAGTGTGTCTTGTTATACTGGTATATTTTAACCTGCTAAGTCTGAATTTAATTGAATAACTTGGACACTAACAGTCTGTGTTAAATTTCTTCAGATCCCATCTGTAACTAACAATTGTCGGATGCGATTTTCTTTACCCCTTTAGCTAAGATCATGAAGAATAACTGTTTGTTTACAAAGATGGGCAGGAAAGCCTGCAGATACACCTTAACAGAAAATCAAGCTATAAATTTGCTTGTTATTCCTTGCGTGTATGACAGCAGTGTAAAGTGCTTTGGGTTTTTTCCCTACTGGAAGCCTTCCAAAGTGTTAAGTGAATTTTGGAAGAGTACTCACAGAAAATTGCCCAGCGCTGGGCTTTGAAGTACTTAAGATTTGTGTTTTTCTTGTTAGGATGATTTGGCTACATCTTGTTGCAATAGAGTCTGGGCTGGTGTCAACAGGAGTAGGCTGGTTTGGTTTTGGTGGTTGTTTTTTTGTTTGGTTTGGTTAGGTTAGGTTAGGTTAGGTTAGGTGGGGGGTTTTTTGGGTTTTTTTTGGGTTTTTTTTTTTTGTTTGTTTGTTTGTTGCTGTTGTTTTTTGGTTGGCTGGTTGGTTTTTTTTTAGCTTATTTAGCTGACTTGAAGCTCGCAGTGCAACTGATTATGCCAGCAGTGAGAGCAAGAAAAAAACATGGATACAATTCTATTTTTCCTACTCTTGGTGCTGAAATGGAGAGAATTAAAATTTCAAGTCCTAATAGCTTTTTACAGCTAAATCTTTGTAAGAACCTGCTGAGCCCTTCCTGCAGTCCACGTGTGCTACAGTCCCCTATAACTTACTGCCACAGACATGACCTTGCTTGGGTAGTTGTACCTTCTCTGCCTTTCTTACTGGGAAAGAGAATGCAGAGGGCAGAGAAAAATCAGTCATACCCAAGTTCCATCATTTCCATGGTAGCAGAATATGCTCTNCATGATTTACCTGTTGCTCCAGCAGTGTTCTGCTGACTCATGTTTAGCTTGCTGTCCCCCAATACCCCCAGGTCCCTTTCAGCCACACTGTTCCCCAGCCCCGTGCATCCTAGGCCCTACTGGGCCCTTTAGACATTGTGACCCCAGTGCAAGACTTTGCATTTGTCTTTGTTAAGCTTCGTACAGGTCTTGGTAGCCTCACCAGATCTCCCTTCTGATGTTGCCACCTTGACACCCAGTTTAGGGTCAACAGCACATAAGTGGTGGTGCTTTCAATCCTACCATCTAGATAATTTCTGAAAATGTTGAGCAGTTCGGGGCTCAGTAACATTCACTGTGGCACCCTACTTGTGACGGGCTGCCACAGTGAGTAAAAAACACAGATCACCACCCTTTCTGGCCTTATTGGCCAGTTTCCTACCCATACTTGAATAAATTGTGCTTCATCTTTCTAGAAATACCTTGTGTCACTGTCAGTGTGTCTTGTTATACTGGTATATTTTAACCTGCTAAGTCTGAATTTAATTGAATAACTTGGACACTAACAGTCTGTGTTAAATTTCTTCAGATCCCATCTGTAACTAACAATTGTCGGATGCGATTTTCTTTACCCCTTTAGCTAAGATCATGAAGAATAACTGTTTGTTTACAAAGATGGGCAGGAAAGCCTGCAGATACACCTTAACAGAAAATCAAGCTATAAATTTGCTTGTTATTCCTTGCGTGTATGACAGCAGTGTAAAGTGCTTTGGGTTTTTTCCCTACTGGAAGCCTTCCAAAGTGTTAAGTGAATTTTGGAAGAGTACTCACAGAAAATTGCCCAGCGCTGGGCTTTGAAGTACTTAAGATTTGTGTTTTTCTTGTTAGGATGATTTGGCTACATCTTGTTGCAATAGAGTCTGGGCTGGTGTCAACAGGAGTAGGCTGGTTTGGTTTTGGTGGTTGTTTTTTTGTTTGGTTTGGTTAGGTTAGGTTAGGTTAGGTTAGGTGGGGGGTTTTTTGTGTTTTTTTTTGGTTTTTTTTTTTTTTGTTTGTTTGTTTGTTGCTGTTGTTTTTTGGTTGGCTGGTTGGTTTTTTTTTAGCTTATTTAGCTGACTTGAAGCTCGCAGTGCAACTGATTATGCCAGCAGTGAGAGCAAGAAAAAAACATGGATACAATTCTATTTTTCCTACTCTTGGTGCTGAAATGGAGAGAATTAAAATTTCAAGTCCTAATAGCTTTTTACAGCTAAATCTTTGTAAGAACCTGCTGAGCCCTTCCTGCAGTCCACGTGTGCTACAGTCCCCTATAACTTACTGCCACAGACATGACCTTGCTTGGGTAGTTGTACCTTCTCTGCCTTTCTTACTGGGAAAGAGAATGCAGAGGGCAGAGAAAAATCAGTCATACCCAAGTTCCATCATTTCCATGGTAGCAGAATATGCTCTACAGCCCTTTTATCTTGCTGGCAACCACCATTTTTGGCATCTATCCATTGATAGGGCATGGTGACAAATATTGTGACTTCACAGCATTAAAAATGTTGTTCTGATTGGTAATCTCTACCAGAGTTGATCATGTAAATTTCCAGAGGACTCTTGGTTCCCTTGAAACAGCTAAAAATATAAGGTGTTTTTCCATGACAATGCAGGATTCTGTTCTATAATCTAAAATAGTATTGTAGAATTACACAAGGTGAGAGTGGGACATGTGGGAGAGACAGCAAATTTGTTGTTGCTGCTGAACTGATTGATATTTGCTTAGATCCAAGAAATTTCTTACACATTGCAGATACTCTTAAGATGTTGGAAAAATTTGGAGTGCTACAGTGTTTGTTTCTGAGTGCAACCTTTCTTTAGTATATACAGGGCAGATGAACAAAATGCCAAATATTTTTCAGAGGGCGCTAAACAGGGAGATATTGGAACCTGCAGAATGCCTAGAAAGAAAAGTGACACTTAATAATGTAGAAAATGTTAATATGGTAAAAATTGCCTTCAAATGGGCAAATTCAGTATCTCCAGCAGGAGATAACTTAGGCAGTGATATTCATCTAGAAAAGGGGAGATGGGAGGGCAGAAATGCTGGAGGGTAACTTACATTGAAAGGATTCAGCACATTTCATTCTGAAACCCTCCAGACATGACCCTTCTCCTCCAACCACAGGGAAGTGACAATACTAGGGTATTCCTCTCTCATATGCTTGCATATTTCTAAACTGTTTATTTGATATGGTGTGTTGGAAGAAGGGTTGGAACACTGTAAACCAATGTATTTTAAAATTCCTTGTGGATGCATTTGTAGGGCTGTCTGTGGAGATTTTCTCCTTGATTTTTAAGCTATAAAACTTGTTGCCACCAGCTGCCAAGTATTCTATATAACTAGGAGACATGTTTTCACAAGAAAAGAGTTATTTTTCTTTCTCTTTTTTTGGACATCATAATTTTTTCATTTTGCAAGCCTTGTATTACTCATTTTAGCAGCACCTTAGAGATGGATTGAGAGGTGAAAGATTTATTGATGAAACATCAACAGTTTGGGTTTAGGATATCCAAAGAAGCAGTAAACCTATTAATGTAACAGTTTCTTGGCCATAGTTTTGTACATATTAAATATCTTCCATTAAAAGAGGCAGTTTTTGTTTAAAGCTGATATGTTCTCTAGGCTGTACTTAATGTTTGGATTCTAATTATGGCATGTTTAATGATTTGAGTCTGTGGTGTTCTTTGCTTCCGAAGTCTCCAAAGATACTGTTTTTTCCTGGATCTCACATGAAGTTTGGATATGCTTTGTAATCTGTAACACATACGAATTTCTCTTTCAAGTCCCCATAAACTAACTTCCTAAATGAGCTGAATGTTAGAGGCTGAGTATTCCCTTTGTTACTCCTCCATTGTTCAGAGACCTTAGTAGTGGGCTGCTTTTGTCAGAACATGGAGATGGTGTGTGCAGTTTATATCTCTCTCCTTTAAATAATGCTCTTCTCCTTTAAATAATGAAAGGTATTTATTGCTGAAGAGACAGTTCAGTATGGACTAGTTACAGATTGATACTTTAGCTGTATTCCATTATTTTAATTGCAACAGCACTGAAAATTTGCAAGGTTATTCATTACTGGCTGATCCAGATCATAAATGTTAGGATACATGAGTGGCATCCCACAGCCAGCTTTCTCTGTTCTCCTGGTGAATTCATTTGGAATAACTCGGATTGTCATGGTCATGTTATCAGTAGCTGCCTGATCCCTGTCTGCTGCCTGCCTTGTGGCCTGGGGGTGCTGTGAGCACAGTGTCTGTAGGATGAAGAGGAGGAGCACACAAAGGCATTATTCTTAGCTGTTCCAATTTTGTCCCTGGCCGAAGCAAGAGGAAAGAATGATGATGTGCTTGAAGAGTTAAGTTGTTGCTTTAGGATCAGAATGGCCAAAGAGGTCTAACTGCTTGTGCTCAGTCATTCCAGTGCTCTGTCTGCAGCAATGCACGTGTGAACACTTTCACCAGCTCTGAAATAAACCCAATTATTCTGCTGTTGAATCCCACTAACAGTTTAACTTTGTGGATACAGTGTGCTTTGGTTACCTTCTCTAAATTGCACCACTGCATTATACTGTGAAACTGTCCAGGTTTTCCTTCTGAAGGTAGGTGTGGTGTCGTCTTGAGAGCTGAAGTGAGAGCTTTTGTAAGTTAAAGAATCTTATAAGTAAAACCAGTTAGCTATTTTTATGATACCAGAATACAGAAAGAATTGTATCATTGACCTGGGGATTCATCAATCAAGTGCATTTTTAAACTCTAGAAATTGGTTTAAAAAATGCCTGTTTGTCTGATTGAAAAGCCATTTCCTCTGTTTATTCAGTGGTCATCTGACTATTACAAATACTATTTTTACTACAAATCCTGTTTTTACTCATATCAGCATGTAAGCAGCTAAGACTGAGTGAACTGCACTTTGTTAATCCTTGCCAACAAAATCAGTTATTAAACATAAAGCTGGTTATTTACGCAAGCTCACTGAAGACTAAAATAGTTATGCAGAAGCAGGGTGCAGTCTAGTTCACTCCCAAGTCTCAGTTTCGTTGGCTAAGCAGCAAGGGAAATAGTTTTCTGTGAACTGAATGTATGTTTTTCTGTCGTTCATGCCTGCTGTTCTTGATTTTAAAACTCTGCTTTCAAGACCTGTTCTTCCTTCTACTGAAAGCCTTAGGAATTTAAATCTTGACTTCACTGGAAAATAGGGCTGTATCCTAGTTATTTTTATTTAAAGAATAAGAAGTTTAATGGTTTATGTATAATACTGCATTCTGTAGCTCACTTAGTCATAAGTGACTAATTAACATCTTGCAGAAGTGCTAGCCATGTTAAATTTTTATTACTTGGAAAAAGATTAGAATTAAAAACTGGGAGGAGCAGAACAGATACTCAGATCAGGATTTCACTGTAAAACATTTCCACTCTTTGCCAGTGTGTTCTTTTGGGAACTGATGATGTAAAATGTTTTGATGGGAGAGGAAAATGTTCTGCTTATTATTCCAGTGAAATAGTTTTTTCCTTCCTTTTGTCTGAAGGGGTAAACATCTGAATTTGGTGTAAATTAGTCTCTGCACATGGATTTTGGGGAAACTGAACAGGTGCCAACACAGCATCATTGCTTTGAGTTGGTGCCCCAGGAGAGGGAGGACAATCAATGTGCAGAAAACCTTTTCACTTCCATTTTCATCTGGCTCTTGTCACCCACCAAAATACATCAATGTGGCAAATTTGGACCATGTAGGTTACATACGGGGCAGACATTTCTTGGGATGCAGTGGACCCAGCTAAGCTAAGCAGTTGTGACAGGAATGCAGTGTATCACTCCTGTGAGCCTGAGAATATGGTATTCTTTGGAGAATGTTATGTTAGTTAGCTTTTCAAAGTTTTCCACTAGCACCATTTTTGTTGTTTTGTACCGTGTTGCTGGCTGTGGGCAGCAGTGTACTCTGGCAACTTTTATGCTCTTTACAAGGGGGGAGCAGACTCCCTCTGATTATCCGTTGAATGGGCTAGGAAGTTTTGTGAAGAGTACGGAAGTCCTCTCTTCCTCTTACCATTCAGGTTCTGTGGAAAGGCACTGTAAGGCCAACAGGAGACAAAGCTGCCTTGAAACTGCTTAATAGAGATTTTGACAATTAGAATAAAATATATTAAAGCATAGAATAAAGACACATCTGAGTGTGAGGTGAGCTCCTGGATGCCTTTATTGCAATGAGAGTTGCTGTCTTACACCTGGCATACACATTCTAGGATATATAGAGGTGACAAGAACAAACTTTATTAGTTCATCGTCGCGTTAACATTCAGTTTTCTAACACAAAGTGGAGATCTCTGAATACTCCTTGTGTTGTGAAATAATGCTAAAGAGTGGAGGAACTCCAGTGTCTTTTCTGAGTTTGCCTGAGAATGAACTCCTCTGTTTTTGTTACCAGGAATCCTGCAGCAGTGGGTCATGGCTGTTTCTGCTACGCTCTAATGCGCTCAATCCCAGTTGCCATCTACGTTGTTTTGGTGACAGGTCTGCGCTACCACCTGTTCATATGGAGCGTCTTCTCGCCAAAGCTGCTGTACGAGGGAGTGCATGTGTTCATCACAGCTGCTGTCTGCCTGTTCTTCACAGCAATGGATCAGAACCACTCTCACAGAGTGCAAGACTGACAGTAAATGGGTGGTACGTGGTTCTGCATTGCAGTGTCCAGTGTGCCACTGGAATGGGAGAAGGAAAATACCAGCTTTAAATTGTTGTGCAGGTTTTGAAGAGTAAATTGTTAAAAGGGTTGTTTGTTTTAGTCAAGATCAGGATTTGAATGATCTGTCCTGTGTTAAAACTGAGTTTGCTTTAAAAGTGTTGAATTGAAATAAACTGTTTTTTCATGGATACCTTTTGTTCTACAGCTGTCATTATAGCACTCTCCAGATAACAGAATGGTGATATTACATGTTTTGAATTTAAAAATACACATCTTAATATAAATACAGACCAGTGCCTCGTGGGCACAGAAAAAATCTTGTCTGCATACAATTTTTTTACCTTCTTAGACTACAGAATCCTAAAAATGTGCAGGATTTCTTGGTGCTGTTCACAAGATCCTGAATCCATTAGCCTCAGGGGATTTTTGTGTTTGTTTTCTTGCTAATGGATGCATTGAAATTATTATTAAATTATTATTGTACAGACATCCCAGGTAAGAGATTTTATTTTTTTTGCATATGCAGCAAGCATTTCTATTTAAAAGCAGCATTTTCTTTGTAAGATGAGTGCAATCATTACTTGTAATGGATTTCGATCTGCACTTCAGACACTGAATAAGAAACACTTATCGTCTAAGAGAGTAATGAATCTTCTATGAAGTCCATTCACTGCTAAAATGTTGTTTCTTCTTATCAGTGTATAAATGATAAATCAGGTTAGTGGCAGCCACGCTGAACATTTGATCATGTTTTCCACGCATGGGTAGAGGGTTGTGAGCAGTGAAGAGGAAAACAGTTTAATGGACTAAGTGACCAGCAGAATAAAAGGTGTAAAAGGTGTGTTTGCAGTTTGCGTCACCATCCCCCTAGTGACCTGTCTGGCCATCTCACTTGAATGTGCTGTAATTAAGTTCTAACAATGTTGTTTTCCTTGCTTCTGTCAAGAAGATACATGTTAATGACTGTACTATCAGTATTCATGTGGGGGTTTTTTGCCTCATAGTTTTGTCCATGTTAGCAGGTAATATGAGTTAGTCTAATTGTGTCCAAGGTATATCAGAAAAGAAGCATACAGAGAACTTTTAAATTTTGTTATAAATACGGAAAAAGAAAGCTTTCAAGACCTATATAGCTGACAGAACAGTTATTAAAATTACTGATGCACTTTTTGTCTCATGTTTCAGACAATGCAAATCTCAAAATGTAGGCCTTTAGTTTTTATATGTTAATAATAGACCATCTTGATTACTAATAATGAAATATTTTTTCAGCTGTAAAACAACCAAAATTTTCAATACACTGGCAACGTATTGCTCTTTATCTGAAAGAGAGATTACTGGATCTTAGTGTCATTTACTGTGACCTGCTGGAAGATTGAAACTTAAATACTTCTAATAAATCACTTTTGATTGCCAACTATGGTTATTTAAAGCAGTTTGTATTTGTGAATGTGCATCTACCATTTTCACAGTTCTCGATATTTTTTTGGTTACCTGCTGGCTAGCAGCCATATTGGCATTGTTAACATATTCTCTGTTTACTTACGTGGTTAATTTGTAAGCAGTCCTCCCTATAATTCATACAGAGTATGTTTATAAGATATTTGAGTCAGAGAGAAAGGGTGCTAATTAAGAGGTGGAAGGGATAGAGCAGAAGTTGCTTGTGGTATAGAGAATCCTAAAGCAGCGTGGGATGACGTTCACAAGATCTTTTATTCCTTCCGTCTGGTTTGCTTGGTTTTTTTGGTTTGGTTTTTTTTTGGTTGGGTTTTTTTTTGTTTGTTTTTTGCTTCTAGTATATCTCTTTTATCAAGAAGTGGAATCTAAACTATTGTGTGTGTATTAAGATTGCATTTTTTCAGATTACTAAGTTAAATAATCAGTGTCCCCCTTCTCTGAAGTTGAAAGATGTCCAGATTGGATCCAGGATAAAATAAATGGCTTGGGAAAACTGTTATTTAGGTCTTCAAGACCAGGAAAGGAAGGAAGAAGCAGAAGAGACTGCATCTCTGTCTCAAGGGTGACTCATGAGTTTGCATGATATGTGAAAGAAACATGGCGCTTTCAACTTCAGAATTGACATTTTTATTCTTTTTCACCCTTTCCCCTTGGGTGTAGGCAATGAAAAAATATTTTAGCTTCATGAGCTTTTGGGCTCTAGCAATGCAAAGCTGAAGCAGTGAAGAAGTGAATTAGTTCTTGCTGCAGGCAAACAGGCTTTAACTGGGGGATTATGTTATAATAATTTTATTTTAAAGCTACATAAAATTTTGGCATTTGATCTGAATGTACAAAGAAAGCAAATGCTGAACACAAATTCTTATCTCACTAGTTAGTTGTTCCACCTCACTTCTTGTCATGTTCAGTGTGTTTCAAACCCTCAGAAAAGGAGACAAGTGACGTGGGAAGCAGGAATACAGTGCTGGGGATGCTTTTTGCCATTCTGAGCATACTGGTTTCTTCTGTCCAAGTCATCTGTAGTCCCTTCTCCAGTGTGGGATCAGCCTGGGCTGCAGCTTCCTTGGTAGTACCATGCACACAGGCACAAACTCCTCCTTAAATACCTTCTGAGCAGGGGTGTTTTCTCTCCTTGGATAAAGTTTTGCCATGTTAAATATTTCCGCTCAGCACCTTCACTGCTGGTTAGAGACCGGTTCAGCCAGTTACTGTGGTCTACAGCTTGCTCTGCTAGATTTCACTAGATCACCATCAGTCAGCACAGCTCAAAGCCTGTAACTGGTGTCCAATATGATCCCACGGATTCACAGTGGTGAAACTTAAGCTTCATTTTTGTTAATGAATTCAGGTTTAAGAAAATATTATTAAATCTATTTGTATTGCAGATACTAGATACTTGTATTTCCACTCTCTAGGGAAAAAAGCCTCTGTTTTCCTTGCCTCTGCGTAAGTGAGCAGAAAATCCACAGCATGAACCACAGCCTTCCCAGCAGGCAGGGCATGTGTACTAGGCCACTGTTCCTCTGTGGTTCTCTCTGTAAGAGTCAGGGCAGTTTCTGGAATCCCTCACATAAGGCATTTGCAAACTAAACAAGATTTAGCTCCACAACTGCATAGTTGCAGGAGGAGGGGCCACTGTTGCAAGTTACCGTGAAGGGCGTCCTCTGAAAAATCAAGGTTTCCTTGGGTGCTTAACCAGCTGAAAGAAGGGAAAGAAGCTGTGATCCTACTGATCAGTGGGGCAGGAGAAGGAGCTGGCTGGTGTCATTTTAGGCCTCCCACTCTCCTAACTATGAAAGACTGTGATCAGGGGGTGTTTGGGAGCCTGGCATTGCACCATCCAACAAAAGTAGGGAAAGTCTGGGAAATAAAAGTAGGGAAAGTCTGGGAAATAGTCACTCTTCAGTCCACAGGCTGATAATATATAGGGGAACTTAGTCAAGAACTAGATGGAGGAAAAATGGCTAAGAGGGAGATTGCAGGACAACTTGTACCTGGCCTGTTGGTACCTCATTTCTCTTAAGAGATGACAGACTCTGTGGAGAAGGGAAGAGCACTGAATGTTGGACAACTTTAGCAAGGCCTTCAGTAGGGTGTACTTGGCAGCCACATGTTGAGCTAATAGATGAGTGGGCTTGAAGGTGGACTGGGCTCTGACTTCAGTGGTCTGAGTCTTAGTTAGCTGAGAAGAAGTGATGTGATACTACGACAAAGCCCTTTGGGATCATTCTTAAGCTGGGTGAGGGGAGAGACCAGAGCAAATCTGGAAATGGTACCAAATAGGAGGAGTGGTGTATATGCTGGAAGGGAGGACCACCCTTTGGAGGGAGCACTGGAGAAATGGGCTGCTGACAACCTGCGGTGCAGCCTGGGCACATACCCCTGGCTGGTGATGGTGCAGGATGCTGCCCATGGTCTGCTGAGCAGCCCTGACAGCCTGATCCTGTTGCCCAGCTCATCATTGTTCAGGGAGAAAACACCCCCCACACACATGTGTCTGAGTGGACAGTTTATCCAGATCCCAGTGGCCTGCCCTGCTGCTGTCGTCCAGACAAGGGAACCCCAGTGGCTTCCAGCTTCTGTTTCTGGTATCCAGAGCTCTTCTCTTATGAATGAGTCCACCTTGAAGGTCACTGCTGCTCACACACATCTACCAAGACCAGAGGATGCACTCACAAAGAAGTAGGATGTAATGAGAGGATGGGACACTCAGCAGTGATGAAGTGAAGGACTCAGAGAAGTATACACACTAGAGGCCTGTTTTTATATGGAGCCAGCACTTTTTCTCCATTTTTTCCTCTGCTTTCCCATGTTTATTTCTTTCTGAGCCATCTTCGTCTTTCCTTTTCCCGTCCATTTGTCTCTTCCTGGTGTGCTTCACACCAGGGATAATTGTCTAGTTGCTTAGTGAGTGATTATACTGTCATCTAAATAAATTACAATAAATTGCTGATTGAGCAAGTAGGTTAGCAGAGATCCTCAGCAAGTCCTTGCCCATCTGACCTTTGTGCAGTTGTGAACAGTCTGCTTTCACCTAAGTTCACAGTGATTTGTGCCTTGTTTCAGCCTGGGGATGAGGAGGCATCAGGGACCTTTTGGCTGCAGTCAGCTCCAAGGAGGGGAGGCATGGGGATAATGGAGGTGAATTCTTCTCAGAAGGGCACAGGGAGAGCCTCAAAGGCAACAGGCACAAGTTGCAGTACAGGACATTTCCAGGTCAGGGGATTCTTTTCTTACCTGAGTGTTTACTGTGGGGATGGGGCCCAGACCTCCACCCTGAGAGATCTTCCAACGTTAGAGCAACCTCATTTAGTTGCCCCTGCTGTGGGCTGGAAGTTGTACTGTGTGTGCTCCAAAGATCTCTTCCAGCCAACATTCAGCAAGGATTCTGTGGTCTTGTTGTGTTTGAAGTTGTCTGCAATTTCTTACTGTAATCGATTTCATAATAAAAAAATAAAACCAAACAAAAAANGAAAATATCTGTGTCCTTTTTTTTTAACGAGATAAACATCACAGCTGAAAACTGTTTTTAATTTTGGTTTTATCATCTGTAGCCCTGCATTTACACCTTAGTTGCAATGTCACCTGCCCTTCAGTGCCTTCATAGCTTGAGGATTCCCAGACTTGATGACAAAAGGTGTCCTATTCTGCCATTTCCTCTGTTACGATTCAGATGGTTCCCCAAAATGTTCAGCTTGCCTATCAGGACTGAAGTGAAAGTTGTGGTGATTTCTGGCTGTGATTTCTGCAGGTCCATGCTGGGTATGTTTGGTAGGACACACATAGGTGACTAACTTTCTGAAGTTGTTTTTCTGTTTTCAGATTGAGAAATAGGCCTATGGACATTAATGCAGTTTGTTTTGCCTGATGGGGGACAGAGGGTCATTCCAAAGGACCTGTTACCTATCTCTCAACATTTGATGAAAAGCTTGGGTTGCCATGAGGAATAGCCCTGTTCCTTCAGCATGTCTCTCCCATTCAGTGTAACACCATTGTCCTAACCACTTGCAGGGTACTGAGGACACATTTTTGGTGTGGTACTAGGTTAAGGTGTAACTCAGTGGGATGTTCAATCTGTTGCTCAAAGCACCACTGCTTTTGCATGACATCATTGTCATCTGAAGAATTAAGGATTCCAGCCACTAGAGATGGGCCTTAAGCATCTGACTTAGTCTCAAGAAGAACTATACATGGCAAAACTTTAATCCCCTATGCCTTTTTTAGACCTCTGATTTTACTGCAGTGTGTTGTGTTTGCTGATGTCTATTGCAAAGACCACTGGTGATGGAGAGCCTGACCCACCCCACTCAGACAGCAAATGTGCTCCCAGTACTGCATGTTGGTGTATTGCTCACCAGCAGGAAGACATGAGGTCCCAAACATTCAGAAGACCCTCCTCCTGTTACCCTGAGAGCTGGTTATATCTTTCAAGATAGGAAGACTTGAGCTCTACTTTTCCTGATAGAAAAAAACTCCTGAAAGCTGCTGTCTTTGGAGGCTGAAGAACTTTCCATGGTAGCTCTTCTTGGTCTTAAGCTTTTGCTGACCTGCAAAGGCTGTTTGTACGGGGTCATCACCTGAGAAAGCCAAGTCTGTGGTCACAGGGACAGCACTGGAAAGCAGTGTAGTGTCTGCCGTGGTTCAGGCTTGGTGGTTTGGCACAAGTTGGTTTGTCACCATTGGTGCACAGCAGTTGTTGAGCAGGGTTAGTCCATAGATCTTTGGGTGGCTGGGCACAAGATCACATTAAAGAAAACGTGCTGCTGAATCATACCTTGGGCCATGGAAATCAGCATGTTAGTCTCTGTGGAGAAAATGAGGAGTGGGAGTTAAAAGGAAAAGGGACAAACAGATCTACTGGTTCCAGTTCTGCCTCAGTCCCTGCGTGTTGTCTGTAGACTCCCAGAGGTGCTTGACTGATGAGAAGTGTAAGGTGTGGGGACAGAAAGGAAATTTTGAAGCAGTATTTGTATTGTGGGTGGCTTTTTGTTTCGAGTAAGTGCTTAAGTGACTAACATGACTGGAGTCAACAGCCCAGAGCAGCAAGCGGCTTAGGAGTGGGTGAGCAGCTTCTTAGACTTTGGCTGCACATTAACTCACCCTGCACATCACTGCTCAGGACTTTTGGCAATGGCACTGAAAGCCTAGTTCCTCCACAAAAGCCATGCTGGAGGGGCCTTGTCAGTGGAGTAAAGTCCTTGGTCCTGCCCTTTCACAACTGGAAGACAAGGCAGCTGCTGAGACAAGACAGAGGCCTGTTAGAGAGGATTTCCACAGCTGGAGATGCAGTTATACTGGGGTTTTGTTGTACACAGCTCTGACAAAAACATGCTTCTGGAAGTGTGAACGCCTCCCTTCTGCTCTGTGTGTGCAGAAAGTCTCCAACGTTGCCTGTTTAATGCTGCCCAACTGTGTGCCACAGCACCTAAGTACTGGCTTCCCTCCTGCTTTGCCACAAGCGTGCAGGGCAGCCCTGTGGAGATCCCCCATGGGAGGGAAATGGGTGGCACTGCCTCGGGGACTACAGCACAGCACAGCATAGCACTTCGTGTTGGCACTTGCACTGAGATGCCTGCGTGTGATAAATCCTTTGGTGAGCAGCAGCATGGGGCACAGCTTTGGTTTGCAAAGCACAGTCTGATGTGTGAAGCGTGTGAAAGATTAATATGTGGAGAGCTACTCTCAGCTGTGTGTGATTAAAAGCTCCATGCCTGGCAGGCCTGGGTGCACAGAGGGCAGCCTGGGGAACCCCTGTGAGGTCACTGGGGCTCCTTCCCAAGGCTCTCAGACTAAGATGATATCCTGATGGGATGTGAAGAACACTTAAGGGAAAGTAGAGCTGTGGTAAGGGATGTGCAAGGACAAAACAGAATAATAGTTGTTGGGAGCAACTGAGATGAATTTTTCTGTTGTGGGGTAGTTTCTGCAGGGTGGGCTTTGCTGTCAATCCCATCTGCCTTTTCAACACATGTAGCATCTCTGAGCGAGCCAAAATAAATCCCTTTTATGAAAACTCTGGAATTAAAAAAAAAAAAAAAGATAAAACAACAAAGCAAAAAACCCAAACCCAAAACAAGCCAAAAGCCAACTAGATAAGTGCAACCGCAATAATCAAGACAGTTGCCTGACTGGAACTACATACAAATTCACAACACCTGACTTCCAATAGGCTGTCATTTCAACATCCTACTCAGGGAGTTTTGCTAGTGGAGAGAAAAGGGAACAGAAGGAAACAAAATGTGTGTGACCTTATTTGTACTGCTGACCTGTTTGAATTAAACCTGGAGCAAAAGAGAGGTCACAGGATATTCTGAGTTCCCATATCTCTTGGCTAAACATCCACAATATTTCAAGTATTGCCCAGGGCAGGCCTCTGCTACCTTGACTTCAGCAATGCTTTTTACACTGTCTCACATAACATCCTTGCAGGTAAGCTCAGGAAATGTGGGATAGCTGAATGGACAGTGAGCTGGATCAAGAGCTGTCTGAATGGCAGAGCTCAGAGGGTTGTGATCAGCAGAGTAGAATCCAGCTGGAGGCCTGTAGTGGTGGCATTCCCCAGGGATCAATACTAGGTCCAGTCTTACTCAGCTTGTTTATCATCGACTGGGGTGAAGGGCTAGAATGAACCCTAAGCCCGTTTGCAGATGATACAAAACTGGGGGGAGTGGCTGACACACCTGAAGGCTTTGCTGCCACTCAGAGGGACCTCGATAGGCTGGAGAGTTGGGCAGAGAGAACCCTAATGGATTCAACAAGGGCAAGTTTAGGGTCCTGCACCTGGGGAAAATGGCCCCAGGCACCAGCACAGGCTGGGGGTGACCTGTTGGAAAGCAGCGCTGCGGAGAAGGACCTGGGGG
>VWZQ01003176.1:989798-1011182 GCA_013397015.1 Myiagra hebetior
CCCTCTCCGGAGACATTCAATCCCCACCTGGACGTCTTCCTGTGTCACCTGCTCAGGGTGACCCTGCTTTGGCAGCAGGGCTGGACTGGATGATCTTTTGAGGTCCCTTCCAACCTTAAAAATTCTGTGATTCTGTAAAGACTGGGCAGCGGGTGCCCATTCCACGTAACAGCAGCCTGACCAGTCCATGCACAAGGGCTTTGGGCAAAGAACAGGTGTTGAAACCTGGCTTTGCTCATTCCCCTGGTCCTGGAACAACCTTATTTAAATGCAAAGTGAAGAAGCTCCTACAAATTCCTCCTTACTCACTCTAAAGAGACAGTCATTTGACAAACATGCCTCAGTAGCAGAATTTTAGCAGGCTTTTGATGAAGGCTCTCATCTACAACCATGGTCAACACCTGCAACTCTGCCTTAGCATCCTTGTGATGGAGTCTGGATGGCTGCTGCCTGTTTTGATTCCTGAGGACAAGTGCAGGATAGAAATGAGTCACCCTTTCCCTCTTTCCTCCACAGTGCTGCATCTGTCAGGGTATGTGACACTGTCTGCACTGGATTCCCATCTCAGCAGAAAGGGAGCCAGGGGTGTCACGCAGCCTGCCTGAGACTTGGACTGTGAGTTGGGAATGAAAGCTTTTTCCTCTTCACTGAATGCTGTAGGGACATGACTGGGGGTTGTCTGCTACCCGAAGGGACACGCAGCACTCTCTTAGCTCACAGATCAGCGGAGACAGACAGATAAAGGTCTGACTTTCCTTCTGCATTTTGTGGAAAACTTGTGTGGAGCCTGTTTGCTTGCCCTAGGGTGAATTTTGCAGAGCAAACGTCATGATACCAAAAGTATACCATGTGCTATACCACAGCTAGCAGACAGGTATACACAAACAAGATATTTAAAGCCTGAAACTCAGATGATAAAATACTAGATGATTAGCAAAGTAATTTTACTCAATTTGTAACAAATGTGCTCATTTGCATGAGGAGTGCAATGAACGTAGATTAGATGAAACAAAAGCACAGAGATTGGGCAGTTTTCCTCTTTTATGCAAAGACTATAATTAGTCTGTATTTTGGTATGTGATGGTTTGAAAATGTCTTAGCTGAATACAGAGCAAGTGTAACTTCCCTGGAAGTGTTTCACCTGCTGAAATCAAATTGCTGGATTCTTTTCATCAGACCAATTAGATTATCTAACATGCTTGCATGTGACATACCCCCCCCAAAACATACTGCCCTCTAAACATACCGTTTCCCTGGAATGGGCTTTTTAATTGAGCCTTGCTCATTCTCACTGAAATCAGGGGAGTTTTGCTCATACCGCCAAGAGAGCTCTAATGTGCGAATCATTTCCAGTTGCCATCACTGAAATCTCTTACTTGTCTGGTGCTGTATTGCTTAAGATCTATGAAGTACTCTTAGAAAATAAAGACCAAATCAGTTTAATTCTGCATTTGAAATGTCAATGCCGTGCTGCTTTTATGTAGGCATACGCATATTGAGTATTATTTTCTGAGTGTAATTGTCTTAAGTGCTGTTGATTGTGCAAAGAGAATGGTGCATTCTCTAATTCAAGGGTATCAAAGATCCAGATCCTGAAAATGCTTAAGCATGTGGAGAAGGCCTTCTCAAGGGATGACACAGACATCCAGCTACTCTTGTTTTCAAGGCTGGGGTCTGCATTTAGCAGACTGATACTAGGAGAAGCACTCTGCCTCTTATCCCTGAGCAGTGCTGGTCTTTGGAGGGAGAGACATGGCAGGAGAAAAGTGGTGAGAACAAATGCAGGCAGGAAAAGAGCAGCATGGATGGAGTGTTTGGAATCAGATGGAAGTAGCCAGATGGGACATAGAAAACACCAGGAAGGCAAATGAACAGAGGAAAAAGAGGAAGATTGAAACTTCTGAATCCAGTGTCAGGGAGTGATCCTTATGGGATCCTTATTAACTTATTGGTGGCAATGTGAAAAAGCCAGGTTGAAATCTGTTTTCAAGGTGTTTCTTGAGGGCTTGTGACTAACTTCAGTCCACTCTATTTCTGAATTGAAATGCAAAGAAAATGAAAGAGGGCTTGAAAGCATAGGCTGGACAAAATGACCAGTGCTGGAAAATCAGTCTAGTTTGAAGACCAGTAGCATTTATAAGAACTTCCAATTCAAACTACCTGCTCTTACTGAGAACTCTCCCTCTCCATCTCATGGAACATTCATTCTGTTCCATGCTGTGTGATTTCTTACGAGCAGCCTCCCACAGTACAATATTAGAGTGCTGAGATCTCATTATCTTCAGCCTTGCTTGCTGACTAGTGAGCAATTCATGGGATCCTGTCATGATCACCCTCGCAGCTTCAGACCTGCACAGAGCAACGTGTCTTGAGGTAGTGGAGGCAGAAAGACAGTACAAGAAAACATGGACCTAAGCAGATCCGGCTAGTGGATCCAGGGAAGGGCCACAAAAATTATCAGAGAGCTGGAGCACTTCTAGGAGGACAGGATGAGAGAGTTCAGGCTGCTCAGCCTGGAGAAGAAAAACCTTCAAGAAGACTTACAGTGCCACCCAGTACTTAAAGGGAGTTTATAAGAAAGATGTGGACAAACATTTTAGAAGAGCCTGTAGCAATGATTTTAAACAAAAAGAAGGTGGATTTGGAATTAAGAAAAAATTCTTTATTGTGAGGGTGGTGCTCAGAGAAGCTATGGATGCCCCATCCCTGGCAGCAGTCAAGGCCAGGCTGGGTGGAACTCTGAACAATCTGGTCTAGTGCAATGTGCCCTGGCCCATGGCAAGGGGGCTGGAACTAGATGATCTGTGAGATCCCTTCTAACTCAAACCATTTTATAGTTTTATGAGATTTAGACTAGATAAAGGAACAAATATTTCATGTTGAGGGTGGTGAAACAATGGCACAAGTTTCCCAGGGAGGTGGTGGATGCTCCATTCCCAGAAACTTTCAAGGCCAGGTTGGACAGATCTCTGAGCTACCTGCTAGAGTTGAAGACGTCCCTGCTGACTGCAGGGGTCTTGGGCTACAGGATCTTTAAATGTCCCTTACAAGTGAAATCTTTGATGATGCTGTGAAAAGCAGGAATAGGGCACGAAAGCTGTAAATGTCATGTACAAATATCCATAGACATTGCACCCTGAGCATTGCTGGAATTGATAGTACAGAGCAATTTCCTTTTTCATGCATGAATGTTTTACAAAACACTCATTTTATGGCTCCTACTTCGCAGAGCTGCTTGCTCCCTTACGGTAACATCTGAAGAAAGGTCCTGCCACAGCTTGTGAATGAAGGCGGGAAGCTTCTGTTAAGAAGGACAAAGCCAGAATTCTAGAAAGTGGCTGAGAATTTCTTTGCTTTAAAGACAGAATGTTTTACTGGTGAATTAAAAACACGGCAAGTCTGTGAACAGGTATATATCTGAAAATCCCTTATTTTCTGAACACAGCCTCTTACAGGAACATGTAAGACCACTCCAAGTGGAAGACTGCACCTGTTTTTGCTTGTTTTGCTTGTTTCTGTGTCCTCCCTTCTAGCTTTTAGGCAACTTCTACCCTCTCTTGCTTTAACTACTGCAGCTGCTGAGTTCTTGCACCACTCGGCTGCACACAAGCCAGCTTGTGGGAGCACCAGTATCATGTGCCTCTTTCAGGGTGCATCTCACAACTTTATGCATGTCTTTCTGTGTGTTTGTCCATCTGCTGCATTTCACATAGCTACATTGAGAGAGACTAAACTACGTTTAAAGAAGGGAAAAAGCTCTTTTATATTAGTAGTGTTGTGCCTCTACTTTTACACGGCAGTTTCTGCCTTGTTGGCATGTAGACAAATGGAGCAGGGGGAAGTTTCTGGGATTCTTCTTTAAATGACAAATTAAATTCTTTCCCAAATAAAACGACAGAGATCAAACTCATCCTCTTCTGCATACTTCTCCATAACTGCTGTCTGTTGTGTGGAACAACACTTAACAAAAACTTGAGTATTTCAGTCTGGTAACTGATAAGGCTGGCAGCATGCTATGGCCTGGAAACTGCAGCTGGTCCAGCTCTGCTCCTGCAGGAGGAGGCATGAAGAGGGTAAAAGGGGAAGATTAAGCCTATCATGTCTTCTGCTGTGCAATGTTTTCACAGGAAAATGAGCTTCTACTCATGCTTAGCTTTCTCAGTCCAGGCTGAATTCACAGCTCTGATTTTATGGTTAAAGCAGAAAATTTGGAAATCAGTCACAAAATGGAAGAGAAAACTGGCAGTAGCTGGTCTTTCTCCAGAGCCCTCTGATTAGAGCTTCAGCACGGCCAAGATGAGGGCACAGTTGTCTGAGTCCCTCCAGCCCTGGGCAGTCAGGAGCTTTAACTGAAGGGTGTTTTTACACTTGTAGGGGTTTGACCCTGGCTGGATGGCAGGCACCCACCAAAGGCACTCTCTCACTCCTCTCCAGCAGTGCACAGGGGAGAGGAAATATAACAAAGGATTCATGAGCTGAGATAAGGACTGGGAGAGACCACTCACCAAATACTCTCATGGGCAACACTGACTCAGCTTGAGGATATTAATTGAATTTATTACTAGCAAAATCAGAGCAGGACAATGAGAAATAAAATAAGTCTTCACAAACATCTTCCCCTCCTCTCGCCCTGCCCCTTCCCAGCTCTACCTCCTTCCCCAGAGGCGCAGGGAGACAGCGAATGGGGGTGAGTTCATTGCATGTTGTTTCTGCTGCTGCTCAGGGACAGGAATCCTTCCCCTGCTCCAGCAGGGCATCCCTCTCACTAGAGATAGTTGTCCATGAACTGCTGCAATGTGGGTCACTCTTCCATAGGGTGCAGTCCTTCAGCCACAGTCTGCTCCAGCCCGGGTCCCCCACAGGGTCACAAGTCTTACTAGGAAATCTGCTCCAGCTCCTCTCTCCATGGGTCTGCCAGGACTCTGCCCAGGAAAGCCAAAGGAAAACGTGTGCCACCTTCCAGAAACCCCAGCTAATGATATTTCCTGACACGGCCATCCGCAAGGGCATGTGGAAGAAGGCAGCTTACTACCCTGCAGCTGTCTGGGCAGAGCCCTGGAAACATCTCGCTCCCATTTGATGTGTGGAAGGAAGGGCTTGGCAATTCCTGCAGCTCTGTGCGAAGGTTTCAACTGGTGCTGTTTGGGACTGGTGTTCTTTAAGCTAGGGCTCAGCAGTCCCATCCAGACTTGTGAATGTCCATGTTCATTTAAGATCTAGACAGAAATGACTTCTCTGGTGAGTCTGCTCCCCTGGTGTGTGAGAAACAACATTTCAATGGTTCCTTCCAACTGTTGGAGACTTTACTGACCTGAAGACCGACAGTTTTCCAGACCTCAAAGAGAATTTGTGAGGAAAAGGCAAAAACTTTCTTATACTGGGTGAAGTGAGCAGTGCTGTCTTGTCCAGATGAAAAGCCTGAAAGAAAAGCAACTCAGTTTCAAGGGGCTTGTGTACTGTCAAGAATAGAGCTATCTGAAGGTGTGCACAGCTCTCCAGTGCCTAATCTAAGAGGGGAGCAGTTTTCTGGGCATGTTGCCCTCTCGGGTGCAGCCAACAAAAGCAGGAAGTCAATTGATGAGGTACTGACAGGTCAGGGTGGAGCTCCTTGGGGACATTCTTCAAGGAGCCAAGGGGCGCCAAAGGACGAGACTCCCAAATGAAATGGAAGAAGGGGAGCTCTTGATTTCTGTAGCTAGCTTCTGCTTTACAGAAAGCTACCACCATTTTCCCAGGTGTGTACATGCTGATCTGGGAGATTTCATTGTTGAGGGTGTGAAGTTCTGGCAGAGATGGGGCATGAGGGAAGGCAGAAACCCCACATCCATGATGTGGGCACCAGCACAGCCTGCAGGTAGCTGTTATTTCTGCCTTAAGAGGATCTACCTTGAGGGCCTCACACAGGCAGAATGTGGCAGGAAGGTCCTGGGAACATGTGAGATCCTTGGTGAGGAGGCCACGCTCTGCAGATGTGGATGGGCCAGGGGGTTTCTGTGCTTGTGCTGAGGCAGTTGCACTGTGACTGTATGAAGGTGAGCAGCTGCACTGGGGCTGCTGGGGCAACGTGTAAACTCAGCCCTGGGCCTCCACAGCCTGATTTCGGCTGATTTTCAACATGTCCTTGAAAGCAGATGCATGCCCACACACAGTGTGGAACCCAGGCCCCGGTCCCTGGCCTCCTGTCTTACAAAGGCTGCTTGGGGACAGAGCAGCTGGAACTCCCCTTATGGAAATGTGCTGTGATGTCTCCTGGAGAACCAAGCAACAAGCCAAAACCCAGCCTTTAAGTTTGGTTGTCTGCTATCTGCTGCCATTAATCCACTTCAGTTTATTTGGCAGCAGCGATCAGAATGAATTAATTTGAGATTTTCAGGCTGTTGAATGTTTTTCCTCAGGCAGCTTTCTGTTGAGTTCTGGGCTTTGGGGATTAGCTGCTATTTAAAGCAGCAGTGTGTGAACTTTCCTGATGGCTTGTGCTCTGTCTGTCCTACTGAGACAGAGGAAGAAGTGATGCGTGTGGGTGCTATTCAGTGCTCTGCCTTGGCTCCCCCATCCCCAGTGGGATTGGCCTCGTTGAGTTTCCAGGATGCAGGCTTTCAAATCTTCCTGTGTGCTGGGGTCTGCTGTGTGGCAGCTAATGTTGTGCTAGAGACCTGTACTGTCTCGATCTCTCTAGGAAGGGGAGATGCTTGACAGCCTCTTCTTTGGGGGTAAAGCAGCTGGTTTTTGCTGTTTGCTTCTTGACATAGTCAATTCTATCCGCTGCTTCCACTTGAAGAGCTGCCCCAGGGGGACCAGGCTTCG
Source organism: Myiagra hebetior (assembly GCA_013397015.1). Classification (NCBI taxonomy): domain Eukaryota; kingdom Metazoa; phylum Chordata; class Aves; order Passeriformes; family Monarchidae; genus Myiagra; species Myiagra hebetior. Next base: position 996,603 of record VWZQ01003176.1, read on the forward strand.
GTGTTGGAAGGAAAGCAGCTAAATAGAAAGACTGAGCTATGAAAAAGTGGCAGGGGAGTTTGGGGAGTGGTGCAGTGACACGGGGACCTGCTGTGTGAGGGAAGCTGTCCCCAAGCTATTCAGAGCAGAAGCAGGAGCCAGTGGCCAGGGACCTGAATGCACTGACCAGGAGCTGCCCTCTCCCCAGCCCAGCACCAGTGTGGGCAGGAGAGTCCACAGCAGCACCACATCTCAAAGAGGATGTGCAGTGTCTCCCTGCTCCCCTGGGCATTTAAGTACGTGATCCATACCTTTCATAGCTGGATGTCTGTACCTTCTTCTAACAGATTTTTTGACTTGGGTGCACACAGTGAGGGTCACAGGAGTCTGTGGCAAGACCCTGGAGTCTGGAAGCTACTTGGTGAAAGGCAGGTGCTTAAAACCTGACACAGAGGCTGAGATCTGCAGCCTGACTTTCAGGTGGGCAGAGAAGGCTTTAATAGCAACCATTTGGGAACAAAACAACAGAACTACCCAATAGGCTTGTGTGACTGATACCAAGTTTTCAAGTCACCTTCTTTTTATGTCCAGCTCCAGTTCTGCCCCATTTTATGCCACAAACTACCTTCTGCTTTGCTTTGCAGTGAGAATTTAAAGGGTGAGCCAGGATGAAAAAAGGGTAGGTGCATTGGGTCTTCTGGTCTTGATCCCACAAATGCATTTGTCTGGGATGCCGCAACACAGGGTCTGTGAGATCCACAGAGAAGGTTGTGTTTGACCACAACTGGCCCAAACGTGACCTGGCAGGAGCCTGACCATCCTCAATCCTGTGTTCAGAAGCTGTAGCTCCTCCACAAGGCTTCAGGAGCAAGCCTTGTACTAACCCCTGGATACACTTATCCTTTGACCTAATCTGTGGTTTAGAAACATGAACCTGTTTTTGAAATGTTTAGATAAAAATCACTGCTCATCCCACACCTTCCTATTTTCAAACGAGGAATTTTTAACTGGACAGAAGTTTAGGTCTGTGACAAAAAAGATAGCAGCTAGAACTGTCCTGGTGACTGATTTGTGTTTGCAAGTTACTGTAGAAAACTTTTCAATCCAGAAATATTTTAGCTGGCACTTGTTTAAATTGGATTCTCTGAAAATAGCATGAGTTATTTTAGAAATCTTTTTCTGCCTTGAGCTTCTTAGTACCTATTAGGAAATTTTAAGTGTGCATTCACTATGCTAAAAGAATAATGGAGAACTCAGAGCTACCAGTTCTGTGTGGGATGCTTAAAGCATTAACATATTTTGAAGAGATTATTTCCAAAATAAGATACCTAGAGTTGGAAGTGATCACAATGTGAAATTCTTGCCGTTGAAAAATACAGAGTGGGAAATGTAGAGAGCTGGAGGCACGTCTGTGTTCTGGATTAGGATTAAGTGTTTATGTGTGCACTCTCACAGCCTACTGTTAGACCATTATTAATATCCATTCATACATAACAGATTTAAAAGTTATTCACTCTAAGAGTTGGGTTCTGTGATGTGAGAACTTCACATGGAGATGCTAAACTAAGTTCTGCCAACCTAAAACAAATAGTGTTATTTGTTATTATATAGCTGGTGTTATTGTTTCTCTTTTTGTGCATTGGAGGAAATTTTCCTTTCAGTGGGAAAACTACCACTGCTGCCACAGCAGGGAGAACAACCCTTTGCCCGTGCCTTTATTTTGGATGGAAGACTGCTTGCTAGAGAAAGCCACAGGATACTGGATGGGGATGCAGAGGGGTGAGCTTCTGTCAGATACGGCTTTGGCCACCCTGCTGCCCCCAGGCAGCCCTGTGATTTTGGAAGCATTAATATTTGCTTCTCTCTGAAAACCTCAGGTAGCTTCAGGATCCCCAGCTGATCTGGTGAAGAAGTCCTGGGAAGAAGGGAGAGGATAGTTGTGTTACAGGCTGGAACATCAGCTGTTTGGAGTATCCTTGCAAGCTTCTGGGAACTATTTTGGAAAGAAGGAAGTACTGCAAGGTAGGGACAACCTGTAGGCATGATAAAACTAGTGCACATTTTCTCTGGGAAGTCACAGGACCACCCCTGAAGCTCTTCTTGCAGCATCCAGAATGGACCTTCCCCTATTTATGCAATCATGTCCCCATTTATGGACCTTTTCCTGTGATGTGTGCTTATAAAGTGCTAATTCTCCCCAAAACCCCAGACATGCATGACAAAAAGTTTGGCATAAGCCACAGCATAAAAAAAGCTGTGTGCTCCTCCTCCTTGCTTGTCCTGCTGCCTGGAGCCATCAATTTAGGCATAACTCTGTGACTGCTCAGTCCTGAGGGACAGAGGCTTCTGTTCACTGCTTGGACTGCTGCAGCTCTTCCTCAGTCCCCCTCCTTACAGAAGTGGCTGCTACTCAACCAACGAATGCACTGCTAACACATCACACACACACAAAGAGTTTCACGGCTCTGCATGGCTCTTCATCCAAAACCCAAAATTAGACATGTCTGATCTGCATTTATTCTAAAAAATGATCTGTAGTCTACTGAGTTAATTTCTTTTTCTTAAGCAATGAGCTGACAAATGTGCTGCTAGAAATGAAGGATAATGTCTGCACTTGAGGTTTTCTCCTTAGACAAAATTACCTCAGCCCTCAAGCTCCATTGTGTTGTGTTCAGTGCCTTGCAACAGTGACTCCGTGTTTATCAAAGGAAATGTGAGGTTTTTGAGAGTGTCTTGAGTAACAGTAGAGCCAAACAGCTTCTGTTGGGTATTAAAATACTTTTCTAGTTCAAAAAGTTCATACAGCAAACATTTGTTAACAAACAAGAGTTCTGAAAAGGCAGTAAAATTAATCCAAATAAAATTTACACCGATTATGCTCATGCCTTACCTGGCCCACATTAAATGAATCTTGAGAGAGTGTTTGAGTACACCCCTGTGGAACTTGCCATCAAACTGCCTCCTAAATGAAAAGACATTAAACAATTGTTTGTTTAGAAAACGTTTCCCAGTGCCCTTCATGCCCCGATGCCTCAGAGTGTTTTGGGCTCACACAAGTGCTAAGCAAAGTCTTTAAATTTGTAGTAAATAGGTTCCCTGGAGAAAACACATAATGAGGAAGAAATGCCCTGGTTGTCTTCATGGAGTGGTCCTTTTTTTTTCATCACTCCCTGATGACAGGCCAAGGGACTTAGGTCAGGTTTCCAAGCACAGCTTCACTTTTATAGCAGTTGGAGGCAACCTCTCGTTCCTTTTGACAGGACACAACTGTGGAGCAGAGCTGGGACAGACCCTTTCATGCATTAAACTCTCTCTCAAACAGCTGGAAATATCCTCAAGTTTTTCTCTAGCAGCTGGGCACAGAGAGGCAATGTTAGTGCTCCTTCTTTTCCTTGCAAGGGGCCACCCTGAATTTTCCAGCAGTGATTGTGACATTGCTGCAAGTGGATGCTGGAGGAAGGAATGACACAAGTTTGGAGACTAGCAGCTTGACACCTTGGTCAAATCCTGGTTGCCCCAGGTGGTCCAGGAATACACATTGGCCATGATGCAGGAATATAAAATGGTGGCATCTGGGGGATCTGTTCCCTTCACACGATGATGTGAAATTGCTGAGCTGTGTCACTGCTCACGGAACAGCTGCAGCCTGGCACAGCAGACATGGCAAGGAGACAGGAGCATGGATCCTACCTGCAGTGCTGCTGTTCTGTGGTGGTGAGGCCATGGCCGTAGAACCACTGCCCTCCTTCCTTGCTCTTGGCCTTTGCTACACAAGGTGCAGAGCTTGGGGCTGAATCCTACTCTACCCTGGAGAAACTGTCTCTTCCAGGAGGTTCTTCTGGCTGGTTTGGCATATTTCAGTCAACTGTGACATGGGTGTGCTGGTGGCACTCAGCCAGGAGCCTTTCTCAGACTGACAGCTAATGGGACAAGACTTGCTGACATGGCCTGGGATGTGTGCCAACATCACCCTTTGATGGGTAAATCTTCTTCGGTTTCTAGGAAGAGAAGGGATCCTCCTGTCCTTTTTAAGGAGACAGGTAACGGTAGAATGTGGTGCTGGATTGGATCAAGGCATTGGGGGGCATAAAAGAAATTGCAATACCAAGGCTGTAATGAACACAGATTGGAAAAGGATTACTGAGGTATGTCACTACTTTATAAAAGAACCTGGAACCCATTTGAGCTGGGTGCAGAAAAATCATTTGGACAAAGGTAGAAGGCAGCCCATATTCAGCATGACAGAGCTGATGCTGAATATTCACCCAGAGGAGTATCCTAGAGCGAGGCTGGGACGCAAACAGCAGCATTGGGATAGAAGGGGAGCAGCAGTGTCACCTCTGTGCTTGGTGCTGTGTCCAGCCCTGAGCCTGCAGCTCAGAAACATGCTGATTATTTGGAGGAGGCTCTGAGAAGAGGAGGGAAAACAAGTAGGAGACCAGGAAACTTGCTTTTGTAATGAAAGAGTTGGGAGTTCAATTTATTTGACTTATCACCCAGGAGGCCAGTGGCTGACTTGATCCAAATCTGTAAGTACCTGCTGGAAACAGGAATGTGATGACAGAGTGCTCTTCAGTAAAGCAGGCAGACAGATAACAAGACCCCGTTGCTGCAGCTTAAAACAAAACAAAGTCAAAGCAGAAATGAAGGGTAGCTTTTCCCATCTGGGTTAACTGAGGGTTGTGGTGGAGTCTCAGTCTTGTTCTAGAGGCTGTCCTTGAACCCAAGCACTCCTGCCACATGGAAGGGGGATTTGGTAGAGCAGCAATCCCCACCTTGCAGTTCATCTGGGGAAGGCTGGCAGGGCAGTGTGGGCTTGCTTTTATCCCCACTGTGTCTCAGTCTTCTTCCTCAGAGTGACTTGCAGGTGTTGCATTGTCTGAAGTGGAAGAATCACAGAGGAATACAGCAGCAATACCTCACCCCTTGGTTCATCTCAGGGCTTGCTTTACTTCTCTCTGGAGGCAGAGGCAGGCTGGACACTGACAACCTCCATGGTGCTGGTGCTGCAGGAAGCACTGCCCTGGCATGGGCTGCTTGGCCAGGGTCTGAGGTGAAGTTGCTGCCTCTGTGTCGATCACCCCCAGGGTGCCCAGCCACCTGAACACTGGAGAGGGGACTGCCTGCAGATTCAGGGGTCTCACACCATGTGCCTTCACTCCTTTATCTCAGCATAATCCTCTGCTCCCCCAACTCCTCCTGGGCTCCAAACCTGTGCTGATCCAAGTGCAAGGCAAGTCTGTTCTACTTTGTCTTATGCTGCTGAGAGCACAAGGGAGAGAGGGAAGAATTGAGGGGAAAGGGCCACAGCTGAAAGCCAGATCACCCTTTCCTCTCTGCTACTTCAGGAATGGAGAGACCATGCAGAGAGTACTTCCTTAGCCTATGCAAGGGAGGCCATGGACAGAAGAAGAATTGGAAAGGCACATGGAATTACAAGTGTAAAGTCTAAGCATGTATGTTTGGGCTGTCTATGTTGCCACCACTCTGGATGGTCTGCAGAAGATAAACAACACCTCAGGCTAACTGAGACCTGTGTTTCTCCTCCTTGGGACTAGTACGTTCCCATTTCACAGCAGACAACTCTCCTGTGTTCTAGATTCCATGCTCTGTTGTGTGCACCATGAAATAGGATAACTTTTAGGAGTGCAGGTCTATAAGATGATCATGTCTGGAGGGAATAATGGAAAAGTGATCCTGTCAGCTGTGTACTTCTGAGAAGGAGTAAGATTGAATGAAGTCTTTGCTATCAATCTGGAATCAGAGTCTGGGAGTGAAACAGGTAAAGCCTGGACCTGGGCTGTTGATGTGGCTTTGTCTATGGCTGTATTGAAGTACTACTTTACTGCTATTCCTGCTATTGCATATATTAATGTTTTATAAGACCTTGCACAAAAGCTCAGAGAGGGTTTACTTGCTAGCTGAATGGCCAAATTCTCACTGTTACGCCTAGGACTAATTCTAATGTTCAGGCAGCTATGCAAAGTTCTGTCCTGGCTATGAAAGCAGATATGAAAGAAATAGATACTGTCCCTAAGACACTGTATGACTTTTTGTATAAAAAGGGAAAGCACAGAGGTATTCTGTGAGCTGCTCTGCTCCACTAGGCAGTAACACACTGCATTTGTTAATGACGAACTGCTTCTCTCTAGCAATGGATTTTCTACTCTTCATGAAATATGCACTGCATACTGAAGTACTCTAAAGATGAAATTTTTTATTTGCCAGGAAAAAAACTTGAAGAGACAGTTGGGTTCAACCTTTCTTCCCTTGGAGGAAGGTGAGAAGACTACTGTATGCATGATACAAGTTGCTTTTATACCTAAATTTTTATCCTGTTTTAACACATTCCATGGAGATGATAACAAGAAGAGACTATCTATTACCCAAAATTATAATGTTCTTCTAACCAGAGGTCTAATGCTGGTTCTCCCTCTGTCATAAACATTTCAGTCTAGAAGCTGCAGACACGGGTGATGTGCCCTCTGCATGTGCAGGTCCAGTGGCCCCACAGCTGTATATATCAAATTTGTGTTTTGGAGGAAAACATACTTTCTGTTGTCCAGGTTTCCCCTGGTGTTTGGACTGCGGGGAGACTGGCTGTAGCTCCTGGAATTTTCTTTCTCTTTCTTTACTCCTGGTGTTTCCCATGGTGGCAACCTTCTTTCCCCACTTGCTCATGTCTGCACTGCTTCACAAGGCAGGGATCAGACAGCAAGTGCTGGGACACAGTGAGTCTCGGGAGATTCTTGCAGCTTCCTTTTATTGACTCCAGAGGCCTCTCTTGGGTTTGCAATCTAAACAGCTTTGGACTGGATAAAGGCAAATCCTTCCCTGACAATCTCTCTGGAGACTACGTGTGTGCTCAGGGCTTGAATCAGCAGAAAAAGTTTTAGTGACTCCTTATGCTTTGAATAAGGCATAGAAAGTCAGACCAGTAGTGACAACAAGGAAAACCAGAGAATTCATACCTGACCAGCACAGGGAGAAGAGAAAGTGAGACAGGTTGGCTTTTCTGATGTCTTCAATAAAAAATTCTGTAAAAAAAGCCAAAAAGGCTTGCTTTCTGTTGTAAAAAAAGCCGATTTTATAATGAGTGAGTAGGAGATTCCAGTTCTGACAGGATGGGCTGGCTCTGGGCTTGTAAAACTGTTATGCTTCCAGCTCTTCCACATATACCATCTTTGCTGAAAATGATGTTTGGTTTAAATCTGTCGTATTTGGATGTTTGCCTGTAATTCCAGATGTTCAGTGTCCTGATGAGAGTTGTTATGCAGAAATTTATAGTCCAAGCACGGCAGAGGAAGTGCTGGACACTTCCACTGCAGAGGGAGGACACACTGGTGTGTCCTATGCAAGTGCCACATTTGCTACACACTGAAATGGATGTGTTGAACCTTCTGTACACGATGCAGAGGAAGTCACGCAGGATCCCAGGGGTTCATTGCACAATCTTGTCTGTGATGGGACTTGTTCCAGTGAGCTGGACACAGAGTCACAGAATCACATAATGGCATGGCTTGGAAAGGACCTTAAACATTACCTAGTTCCAAATCTCCCACCATGGGCAGGGACACCTTCCACTAGACCAGGCTGTTCAAAGCCCCATCCAATGTGCCTATGAACACTTCCAGGGGTGGGGCATCCACAGCTTCTCTGGGCAGCCTGTTCTAGTGCCTTACCACCTTCAAGGGGAAGATTTTCTTTCTAATATCTAATCTAAATTTCTTATTTTTTAATTTTAAACTGTTTCCCCTTATCCTACCACTGAATGCCCTTATAAAAAATTTTCTCCATGCACTGGCATGATTTCTGTACTAGAAAACCCTCCATGAGGAGAAACATGGCAGGCTTGTTTGGGGGGAATGCATATGATAATGAATGGTTAAAGTGTTTTCATGATTAACAGGATATCGAAAACCTCTACTTCACAAGACAAAAGAGATTATCTTCCCCCTGAGACTAAGAGCTCCCTTTTGCTGGAGAAGTCTATAAATGAAATGGAGGAAATGCTTGATTGGAACCAGAGACCACAGATCACCCAGCTCCAGCATCCAGATAATTTGACAATTCACCCCAAATCCTGTTCTTGACACCTCTGATAGCTAAATTAGGTTGAGAAAAAACTGTTTCCCATTTTGTGTTTAGGCTGCTGCAGAGTTCAGTGATGGCTGCTGTTCTGTGATGTGAGAGTAGTGATTTCTGTCACTCCAGGACTGCCCTGGCCTCCCCCATCTATCCCTCCTTGTGGAAGTCTGTGCCCCTGGTTGTCACAGGTCCTTTCCTTGGCCCCACTACCTGCCTCTGGCCATTCTGCCTGATGTGGCCACCCCAGCAGCACCAAGAAGGTCACCTCATGTGAGCACAAGCACTTCTCACTCTCTTTCCCAGCTCTGAATCGCTGATCCTCAGAGCACATCACCTCAAGAATCTTCTTCCAGTCATGGTTGTCTTCGCTGACCTTTGGGAGGCGAGCTTGCAAAATGTCTCTTAGCTGGAGAGAGGGTAAATTTTAATTACTCTCTGAAACCAATGGGTTGGACAACCTCTCCCTGCAGCCCCTAAGCACTGTGCATTCTGTTCTGTAAATCAGGTGCTTTATTAGATCCACTGTAGCAGAAAATGAAATGTAAAACTGAGTGTAGACTTATTTTAGACACAGTAGTAGCAGAATTAGGAAGGGAAATATCTTTGACTTGCTGGGGGAAGTCATTTAGGAAGAAATTGGAATGGTTAATTAGAGAAAATTATCTCTATCTAATACTTGAAGGCTAATTTAAATGCTCCAGTCTTTTTCATGTAAGGAAAAAATCTATTTTAATAGCTTAGATTATTATCAAGGAATATAAGTTTAGTGGTAGCAAAAATTTTCACAAATTTTCCATGAAGAAATATTGTTAAAGTGGCATCTGAATATTATGGCAGAGATGTAAAAATCATAGTGGGCCTCTTTTTTTATTATTATTATTTTATTCTTGGAGAGGAGGGTGGAAGGTTTGGGGCAGGTAGAAGACAGGGAAAGAGATTTCTGAAGTTTTTCAAATTTTCATGTATACCATGCTAGAAACTTTGAGACCAAAAGCTGTATCTGTGTGATTCCTGAATTTTAAACTATGAAAATAAACATTTAATCTCTTGACAAAATCCCAGGATTTGTAAGGGTGTCAGTAAAAACACTTCTTTTATGCAGGAGGTATCGTATTGCAAGTTCCCAAAATGTGTTGTTTTGTTTGGTTTCAACTAAAGAAAAGTCTCATGTTGATTAACTATCCTTCTTTAATTTAATCTTTTACTCAGGCTTTCAGTTGTTAAAGTAAGAGCTTGGGAGTAGCATTTGACAACTTTCCAAAAGCAGAATTCTGTCTTTCACCTGCTGAAGACCTGCGGTTTGCAGGTTGTGCTGTCTGTGAGGTGGTTGTAGATGACCAAAGTGCAGCAGTAGAGCAGCTGCAAAGACCAAAGTGAAGACCCCCTTTGTCCCATTTCCAGTGTGTTCCAGTCTCCTGTGCTTTGGCTGGGTTTGCCTGTTGTTCCATCTCTAACACAGTATTTCTCTTCCAGCTGAAGAGACTTCTCTCCCCAGACACCTGGTACCTGATCCCTTGCTAAAGCTCTGGTTGCTCAAGAGAAGCCTTGGTTGGATTGTACCTGTTTTCCTGTGAGAAGAGGACATTACTCCTTTTCAGTCTGACTAGTCTCCTCTGCTGCCCAGGCTGTCCCACCTGATGCAAAGGAAGCAGTGCATTAGAGAAAAATGATAAAACGGGGCCTGGAGACAGTCTGTGACTGCCACCATCGCTGCAAAAGCGCTGCACCAGAATTTGTTGCTGTCAGCACTGTACTTTTTCTGGAACAATGCAAAGAATTTGGACACCAAATTCAGTTCTCACTTTCATTTTCCTTCAGTCTCACAAGAACTAAAAGCAAACCAGCCAATAGCTCCTCTGTCAGAAAATCCTTTTCCTTCCAGAATCAGTAAAAACCTGTTGCACAGTTACATGTTTAGCATGAGTTCAGGCACCAGCCTGTGTATGGTCATCAGGCATGAAGGACAGTTTGCATGGGAGACTCCAGGAAATTGTGTTAGGGAGTCAGCAATACAGACCACACAAGAGTAGCCTTTCAGTTTCTCCTGGGAGGTGGTGACGTATTAAGCTACCTTTGGGAGGGATGAATGACATTTAGTCACTGGGTAGATAACACATGTCTCACGACAGTATCTCCAGTTACCTAATGAGAAGTCGTAGGCTATTTTTTCCCTTTGGGAGATACATTTTCTATGTAGTAGTGCATCTCCTACACCAGGGATATTTTGCTTCATCTACTGAAATTCTGCTTTTCACTGCAATTTCTGCAAAGGAGTTGGACAGATTCTGCCACGTTTGTCTAAAATAAATATGCAGTGATTTATATTTTCAGAAAATAAATCTATTCTGCCAATGTTACTATAATAAACTTGCCTTTATTTTTTCGTTGTTGTTGGCTTTTTTTCCCCTTTTCTTTTGTATAGCCCAGTTCTGACAATACTGTGTTTTGAAAAACAGTAGAAGTGTGGACTACTTTCCACAAAAGTGGTCAGTAGTCTACATCTTACATAAATGTGATGTGGCAGCTTTGAGAGCAGAATACTGACTCGTGAAGTTACCTTTCTACCTACAAGTTTTAATGTTGGGTACTCTAGTGGCAGTGAAATTCCATGATGACTTCTTTGTGCCAAAGCTGGTGAGAAGGGCATTTTAGTGTTCTGATGACTTCTTTCCCAGCTGTTTCGTAGCATCTAGCCCACAACTTTTGTAAACACGCTCAAAACTGGTATTCCTCTTAAATTACAAAAAGGAGTTACAAGAAAGCAATGAGCACATTCAGTCCTGTGCTTTCAGGCAGAGATTATCCTTCAGCTTCATTGGAGGCTGGAAAGAAACAACCTACAAGCAGATTGCTTGGTAATAATCCAATGTCCAAGACTTTTGTGTCTTTCCATGGAGCAGTGGATGCTGGCCAAAGGATTTTAGCTGGGTACACCACTGGAGTAGTATCATGGACACTGTGTTTACAAGTGCAGTTAAAGACTTTTGGAAGGGATTATGTAATAGAACATGGGACACATGAAAAGTAAAGCCAGATTCTGATCTCATTTGGATTAACTTTAATGTAGAGCAAAAGCAAGAATTTAAGCAAACATAGTTCATGTACAGCTACTGTAAACTGAGCCTCAGCTTGCTCCAAGCTGCCACACGACTCTGTCCATCCCCACAACCTTCTCCCCAGTGCTCAGGAAGCTGCTAGCCTGATGCTGTTGTGCTGTCACAGGAGGGTGGATGCTGTGTGAGGGATCATCCTTCTTGGCACTTTGTTTGCTCTCTGTCTTTGCAGATCTTTGAATCCACCAGCCCAGATGCCTGCAGCAGACCTCGACTCCTTGCCAGCTGTCACCATCAGAGGGCACGGCAGCAATGTGGCTGTACTTAAAATCATGGTTTCATATACCTTCTGTGTGCATCTGTGACCCCCTAAACATGACAGTACAAATCCTGATGGGGAAAGGGAACTTGCAGAGGTAGGATGCAGCTTCAAAAGCAGAAGAAAACAGAAAAGGCTGAAGGGGCATGGCAGAGAAGAGGTGGGTAGGCTGGGTATGAAATGTAGGGGCAGAGAATATCAGATCTGGGAAAGGCTAGGGAAGCAAATAGGCAGACAAGAGTTAAAGTGGCTTGAATCAGTGTGGAGAGCTTTCACTGAACAGGCCAAAAGCAGAAAGGGAAGTCTCTCCTTCTATTTTTAGCCAAGCAGCTGAATTACTCCACTTCCCTGCCCGTGGGGGTCAGGCAGTAATGGAAACCACCCTCTGAGCAGCCACTGAGCAGGAGTAGGGTTGTGCTTTGCCTGCTGGTAGGGCTCATCTCCAGGCGCTGTGTGATGGCACGTGCTGCAGCACAGACCTCCCGTGAGCTGGAGTTCAGGAAAATGAAAATGCCAAGGGACTTGGCCACGTTTGGGCGCCTGCTGGCCATCCCAGGGGACCGGGGCATCGAGGGCTGCAAGTGGCCCTCCCCTCTCGATTTCTGGGAAATGACAGCTCTGCCTGAGCAGCGGTGTGTTCCATCCCACAGGCGAGCTCCCCATCAGCCTCGCGCGGCGCAGCCAGCCTTCATTTCTGCACTCCGTGCAGTCCCTGTGCCTGTGAGCTTGCACGCCACATCATTTTGGGTATATTTGGTAAATCCTCAACTATCTAGAGAGATTATCTTCCTGATTTATCATCAAGCACCTTGTTCTTTTTCAGAGGGCAATTCAGTGCAGCTATATTAGGTTCCTGCCTTGCTTTGTGCTTTGAAAGAGCCTTTTTCTCTGTCTGATGACTGCAGAGTACCTGCTTCCAGCTCACATGCTTAACTTAGGTGATGCTGTGTATATACTACTGATTATTCCTGGCCTTGTGAGGAGTCATTGTCACAGAAATACAGATCAAGCATGTGCCTAGCTGAGCAAATGGGATGGGAGGTGATGTGTAAGGCTGAGGATGATAAAGGAAGAGAAGATCAGGGCTGTCCTGACGTGAGTGTTAATAACACTTACAAAGGCCTGGGTTTCCTTCTCTGCATTAAATTCTTGGTGTTGTGTTCTCAGGAGCCGTTTGCATCGAGGGTGGTCTGTGGGGAAGTATAAAAAATCAGTTAGTTTTACAGATTATTTTTTATTTTTAGGTTTTTGTTTTTACTTTACATTTTTTTCATCACAACCCTGGAACTGGTGTTTGAAGAAGAAATGGATGAAATGACATCACCTTTTTGTCCTTTAAGAGTCTATGAAGAGAAGAGGAGGTGAAATGTAGCAGGTAATTCCCCACTGCCAGGATTATATCTTTTATGCAAAACATGGTCATCAGGTTTAATTTTTGGGTTTGCATTTTTGAGTTATTATCCACAAAGGGTGGACACATGGGGGCCACAAAAGATGGGGATTTCATGTCCCTCTATTGAGATAATCCTTTGCAGTTGAATTTGTGGCCTGTGAAAAGCCAGGCTTTGGTGGGCCTGCGTGGGTTATTGCACTTTTGCTGGTGGTTCCCTAGGAAGAGGCAGAGCTGATTAATTCCCTACAGATTAAGAGTGGTGTGAGTGTGGTGACCACAACCTAAAAGGGCAGGATCTAATAAGAAGGGGCCCTTTCATCATCACAGGGCACCTGTGGTGACAGAATAAGCCATCTTGTCCTGCTGTATCTGGTGCCCTTGTGCAGTTTACGTTTGTGGGTATGTATGGTTTATGGTGAGCACAAATGCTCAGCCCAGAAGCTGTCTGGAGGGACGAAGGATGAGCTGGTGCTGAGTTACAGCAGAGCAGGACAATCCCCTCCCTTGCCCGGCTGGTGATGCTGTGCCTGATGCCCCCAGGACACAGCTGGCCCTCCTGGCTGCCAGGGCACTGCTGGCTCATGTTCAACTTGACACTGACCAGGACCCCCAGGTCCCTTTCTGTGGCACTGCTCTCCAGCCTCTCATTCCCCAATCTGTCCATACATCCAGGGTTGCCCAGCCCCACGTGCAGAATCATCACCTTCCCTTGTTAAGCATCACACAGCTGGTGATTGCCCACCCCTGTTATTTGCTAGGTCTCCCTGTGGGGCCTCTCTGCCTCTGAGGGAGTCAAGACATCCCCCCAGTATCTCCCTTGGCCTTTGACTAACTGTGGAGCTGGATTTGGACAATTTATTCCAGTTGCTGCTCTGGGTCTTTCAACTGGTGAATGCACTGGCAGAGACCGCGGCAGACCTGAGTGCAGCAGGTGGATATCTCCTCTAGAGCTCAGAGCTGCTGTCTGCCTGCTGGCTCTGGGGAGGAAGGGTGTCACCCCACACGCCCTGCTGAGCTTGGCTGCAATGTAATCTTGCTGTAGCAGCTGCTTTTTCTTGCTGAGAGAAGCCATCAGCTCAGGAGTGGCTGGGATCTCTGACCTCGTACTCCCTTTGCTCTGCACCAGACGAGCCAGCCTGCACCTCTGGAACACCAGCGGGAGCTTAGCAGTGTTATGGCCAGTAGCTAATTACTAGACAGAAGCTGGGCACACGACCTTCTGCTGCATCCCACTTCTGCTCCAAGGGTGTGCCAGTGCAGTCCCAAGATGGGGACTGATGTCATTCCTCTGCAGGACAAGTTGCTGCAAAAGGAGAACCACAGGAACTCCTCTCACAGGTGAAGGAAAAGCATATGAAAAGCAGAGGAAAGCAAATGTTCAAGTATCAGTCACTCAGCATCTCTGCCCTGATTTTGAAAAATGTGCCCAATGAGAGGTGACACCACCTTGGTCCCCATCTCTCCTCCGGCTGACCTTGGGGACTCCAGGGTTCACTTTTCCTGGAAGGGAGCCAGGAAATTAATTTTCACTGAGGATGCCAGTAGCAGTAGCTGCTGAGAATAGGCAGTATTCCTCTCATTGAAAGGCTGGAGATGTTCTTATCTGCCTTCATGAAAGGGCTGTAGGTGGTCCCAGTAACAATGGATGAATATTGAGGAGGTTTTGGAGCTGGCTGGTACAATTATTTTAATATTGCTGAGATTATAGTATACCTGAGATGTGTTAGGCCACTGAGAGCCTCGGGTAG
>VWZQ01003176.1:1011199-1023814 GCA_013397015.1 Myiagra hebetior
ATTTTTTTATTATTGCTGAAGCTGACATGATGAATCACTGTTGGTACCTGGTCTCAGCTAGATCTGATACAGTGACTGTCTGTACCTGCTGTTCTGGTCGTGCAGCTTTTTCCATTGTGCAGATTCTGCAGATAGGATCTGTGCTGTGATTTGAACATGAAATATTGGGGGTATAGAAAAACAATGAGATTTTCGGGAGGCTGAAAGGTACATGAGCAAGTCTTCGGCGATGCTGCATGTTTGAATCTTGGCTCATTTGGAAATCCAACAGATGAAACTATCTTCTTCAAATTTTTCTGGCAGAGGAATCACAGCTGTACTTGGAGCACTTTTCCCTTTCTGGCTTTACTTCTAAATTCCAGCTAATCTGACATTTCTTCTTCTGCTTCAGGCCTGCTGTTCTCCAGCCTGCATCCTCACAGGCAACACATGGGTCACAGTGGTTCACAAGAAGGCATTTATTTCTTTGGCTTCAACTCAAAAGCTAATTTGCTTCATGGATTTTGAGGTGCACATCAGCAGATACTTCAGGCAAGCAAGGAGGGTGAATAAGAGGCGAGATGTGCTGTGGATGCACCCTGGAAATGCTGCTGTGTTGTGTAATGAGGACCTGGGCTGGATGTAAGCCTGAGGTCACAGCCTTGAACACATCCCTGCCTCTCCCAGCAGGTTTGGACTAAGCTGCTGACATGCCCAGCAGCTTCAGTATTGCTTCAGTGTCTGCACAATAAGCAAGGCTTAATGCAGGTAGTTTTATTGCTCTCTTGGCTGTGCCAAACCAACCCTAGGCAATACCTTGGTTTTGGGGACAAATGAGGTGTAAAGCAAACAAAAAAAAAAAAAGGAGAGAACACAAGAAAAACTGTTGGTAGCAGTTACTGTTCAGTTCAGACAGATGACAGCATTTTATTATCCCTTACATGGTATCCAGGGGAACCTCAGGAGCTCCCTAGCAACAATACAGCAGGAAAAGGAAGTGTCTTAATTCCTGGAGCAAATGTGTTTGTGCAGGGCTATTGGCCCGTGGGCACTATCTGTCCTGGTTGTAATGGTATGGAGACCTGTTACCTCCTTCCACAGAACTGCCAGGCAGCAAAAATGGCAAAGGCAGAAATTTCTGGAACAGAGAGAGCGGAAAAGGAGTAGACATAGTCTAAGGAATCCCACGAGGAAAAAAATACTTCTCTGGCCATTAACTGAGAAGCATGGCCAATCTGTGTATTTCATAGAGTAAAGATGTTGTGACCTCTGCATTGCCCTGGTCTCCTGAAAATACACCTCTTCAAGTTCCTTTCCTTGTTTTCAATTACCATTTAATCATCCATTTATCCCAATCTAGTACTTCCTTGATTCTGAAGATGACATATGTGATCCTGCCGTTGTTCCTCTTACTGCTCTACCTTAAGTAGATCATGACAAAACAGGAAACCATGCTATCTATGTTCCCTCAGGACTGGCTTCATAACGGGTCCCAAATTTCCTTGATGACAAAGCTTTCCAAGGCCTAATGTAGTCCTCTAAAACAAGAACGTACTAAGATCCTCTAGGAACTGAGAGACCACTGACACTGGAGACAAATGGCTCCATGCAAAAATATCACCTTGGAAGATTGATTTCAGATTTTTAATTTTGAAACTGTGCTAAGATGTGTGTCCCCTTTATTATATAGGGCATCAGTGCATCTTTAATTTCCTCTACATTTGGAATTTTTTCACCTGATGCTATTCCCCTGAAATGCACCAAGACAGGGTGAATTTTGCATGAGTTCAACTTTGGCTAAAGGCAATACTTGAGACCTGGTGTGTCCCTCTAGTTCTTCCAGCTCTCTGCTTTGTTCCACTTGGCTAGGCTGACACATAAACCTCTGTAGCCAAAACTGAGCTGTTAACAAAAAACTCCCTCACTCTCTCATCATAAAATCTTGAAAAAAACCTACTTAGTTGCTCTGTTATCTCCACGTGTGAGCTTTGATCTTGGCAGGCACAGGTGCATCTTTTTCCAGAGATGGGACCACTAGGAGAAAGTTCATAGGTGGTCCCAGGCGTCCATGGGACTGGTCAGTTCCCTTCTGTTGCTCACCAGGGTGTAATTTCCAGGCACCATGTTAAGGTAAGAGCTGCAGATACCTGGAACAGTGTGCCTTTCTGGTTGGGAATTTATGAAGCATTTTGTCTAAAACATTGTGTTTTTTCCCTGGATTGTTTGGATGATTGGAAAGGGATGCAGTACTCCCCTTCCCCATACATTGCATACATTGCTTTCCCCTGTTTTGACATGAGAAGTTTTCCTCACTAACAGAAGCATGGACAGAGCTGTGTAATTTTGCTCTTCTCTAGACTA
Organism: Myiagra hebetior; assembly: GCA_013397015.1. Lineage (NCBI taxonomy): Eukaryota > Metazoa > Chordata > Aves > Passeriformes > Monarchidae > Myiagra > Myiagra hebetior. Next base: position 1,013,540 of record VWZQ01003176.1, read on the forward strand.
CTCTGACTAAAGGGGAATAACATTTGCTTCACCAGTGATGCACATTGCACTGCAGACACCTTGCCATGGTGTCTCTCCTCTATTCAACTCTGCTATGGATACCTGTAAATTACGACGCTTTCAACATCAGCAGGGTATGATTTTGCCAGCTGCATAGGCATCCACCATCTCCTCTGCTCAGTCATTTGGAGATGAATCTGTGTCCCCACACCCAGTTTGATGCTATTGCAGCATTTCCAGCCACGGTGAGCTGAGCAGAACTTGGGTTGATGATTCATTACTGGAAGAGTGTCGAGCATACAAATGAGAGGGTACAATCAGCAGTGAGGCTTGCTTTGCGTATTTCTGCTCTGCTTTGCTTCACCAGCAGGAACATTTCTCAGACCAGCCTGCAATCCTCTGCAGCCCTGATGGCGGGCTCTCTGGTGATGTAGCACTGTAGAAACTCCTCTGACAGGCACAGGCAGTGAAAGGAGCCTTGTACTTACTGAATGTGAAGTGCTGCTGGCATGCACCTATGCTAAGCTCCTCCTTTCCTGGTGACCTCTATGCATGCATTTTATTAGTCAGGCAAGTGAGGAGTTCAAACAAAGACTGAAAGAAAAATAATGGGCATATGCATCTCGCTGCCCTCCTCATATAAATCAGTGTGCAATGATGAACCATTATTATTTGTGTGCTTCTAGCTACTTGTAGATGGCCATAATCCAGATTGGATGCTCTCTGTGCCAGTACATCTGATTGTCAATAAGAAGCAGCTGGACTCAGCTGAAGCAAAAGCTTTTTCCTGCATATGACAGAAGAGTGTTGCTAAAGTTGGCTGACTCCCGGGCTGTGTAGGATATATTCCAACAATAATGTTGTGGGTTTGGTTTTTTTTTTTTTTCCTAACACTTTCCAGCTTTTTTTTTTTTGAAGAAATGCCCTCAGAATTTCCCATAATGCATTTTGCAAAGCTGACAGTCAGCACTTTATGTGATCTTCTCTCCTTCTGGTGATATGAGGTAGTTTTTTGTGTAATTCTATTGACTGTAGTGATTTTATTTCCATTTGTCCACATCAGAGAGGTCAGAATCAGGACCTGATATTTATCCCATGGTGGCTGAAAGGCAGGTGGAGGTGGAAGTGTATAAACATCAGTGAAGAACACAAAAGGATTAAGATACCAGCCCTGTTACAGAAAAATCTCCTATTAATGCTTTGGTGGCCAGCAGAAATTCGTAGTTCACTGAAACCAGCAAGTGGTGGTGTGGCAGACCAGCAGCTCACCCATTTTCAGTGCAGTTGCTCATGCAAGCATTTGAGTACATGAACACTGCATCCAGCTCTGGAGTCCCAGCATGGGAAGGATGTGGACCTGTTAGAGCAAGTCCAGAGGAGGCCACCAAGATGATCAGAAGAATGAAGCATCTGTCCTATGAGGAAAGGCTGAGAGAATTGGGATTTTTCAGCGTGGAGAAGAGGCAGCTTCATGGTGACCTAATTGTGGCCTTTCAGTAACTGAAGGGAGCCTACAAGAAAGAACGGGAGAGATATTTCCAAGAGCATGTAGTGACAGGGCAAGGATGAATGACTTCAAACGGAAAGAGAGTAGGTTAAGATTAGATATAAGGAAAAAAGCCTTTATTATGAGGGTGGTGAGGCACTGAAACAGAGAAGTTGTGGCTGCCCCATCCCTCTAAGTGTTCAAGGCAAGGTTGGATAGAGTTCTGAGCAACTGGGTTTAGTAAAAGGTGTCCTTGTCCATGGCAGGGGTGTTGGAACTAGCTGGTCTTTATGGTACCTTCCAACCCAGGTCATTCCATGAGTCTATGATTCTCTGATTCTCTGACTTACGATCTCTTTAGGGAAGCAGATGAACAGGGCTGTTATGCTGCCTCCCAGGTGCCAAAATGGCCTGTTGTCTCTTTGCATTAGTTATTTGTGTTGAGCTTGTAGTGGTATTTCTAAGTCAAAGTGGGTAAATGTTTGTTCTGATGATGCACTCTGATGCCCATCTCCTCTGAGCAATACAGTTATTCATAGAAGCGAGGAAATTTAGCACGCAATAGCTCAGGAAACTCGCTCTTTCCTATTTGGAGCCCTAATTAGAGCAATTAATCACTGCTGCTTCTGCCATCTAAGCTTTCAGGCTAGAATATATTGTCCTCTCTTGTCAGAGCAGAAATGTAAAAATGGTTTCCCTTTACCTGACACTTTGCCAGTACAGCCTTTATCAGTGTCTGCCTCCTACCAGCTTCTATCTTGCCTGGGAGCTGGAGCTGAAAATGTAAAGAACAAAATGACGTGACTGTTCCAAAAGAAAGAAGAGGTGTGAAATTTTAAGAGATCAGCTTCTACTCTATTTACGTGGGTTTTAGCTGGAATTCTCCATTTGAATTATCTTTTCTGGGAATTTCTTTTGGGTTTCCATATTGCAGTAACAAGGTGACCATTTTGGGGAGGGAAATACCCTGATACTTCCACTGTAGACAGGGGGATTCTTTCCACTTGATGCAACTAAATCTTCCCCTCACAAAATCCCTACCCAATCCCAGGTATGAACCTAGGAGAGGGCAGGATGAGGATTAGGTTGCCTCTGTGTGTTTTAACTCTGTATCTGCCCCTTGGCTGGTCCATTAGTATTTAATTGGTTAAATGCAATTGTCATTCTGCTCCCCCTGATTCCCCATGTATCAATGTGCATCAGGTGATAAGCTGTAGGGGCTGGGGATCACAGGACAGCACCATGGCCCTCTCTATCTCAAACTACACAATTCTGCAAGTTAGGGGCATCTGTGCTTTAGTCCCTCTTCTGTGTGTTCTTGTGACAGTGATTCCCCCTCCAGCAAAGAAAGGCATTTCTTTTGGCACCTGACCTGATATGCACACCCCTGGGTGCACAGAGGCTCTCTGCTACTAAGGCTCTCAGGGGCCTGCAGTGCAAAGTGAGAAGCTGAAGATCTGAACAGTACACAGGTTGCCTTTTTTTTCCTGAGAAAAATCGTGGTGGTATCTTCCTGTCCACAGACCTGCAGGTTCCACTGGGGCCCGCCATGGAGTGTGACAGCAGAAGGGTCAGGTTTTGCTCCACGACGCTGGAGGTGTCTGCACTTCTGCTGAGATTTAGTGGTTGAGCAGGGGTGCTCGGATGTTCTGCTGCAGTGCCAAACAGAATGGATGAGCTTAGCTCTGCAGTGGCAGTAGGGAAGATGAAGATGGCCATCTGTCCGCAGCCAGCAGAGATACACACACACAGACACACACACAACACACACGACTGAAAACTCCCAACATGTAGCTATGAACACAGAAGGTACTGGACTGCAAGTCTAGTCTAGTAATGTATAGAAGTTTTTGAATATCATCTGCAGACTTGCAGCACTTCCAGCTGAATGTATAAGGTAAGTTTAAATTCATGTTCTTGTTAGCCTTTGCTAATATTATGAATGGTCTGACAGTAGCATTGTGAAATATCAATTTTCTTTTGGTGTACTTTCTGCTGCTTCCTTATCAGTCAGCTACAAAACCTCTTACAATGAAGCAATTCTCTGAATCTGAGATGTTAACACTAATGTTTGTCTTTTTGCTGCCCTTGATGAAAAATTAATGAACTATGAATGAATCAACAGTTCTGCCCTGTTTATGTTTTTTTTCTTTTTATGCTTGGATGCCAAGAGGCATCTACTGAAACACAGGAATAGTTGCTTTTTGTCTTTTGAGAAAAATTTGTCCAGGAAAACTTCCAACAGGGATCCTCATTCTTGTACCTCTGGGTCCTGCAGACCTTAAGCAGATAAGAATTGCCACAGCCCTTCAGTGAAGGACAGCCCAGAGCAGCTCATAGTTCTTGTAATGTGCCAAACATCGTTTGTTGCTCATTTCTATTTATCGCCCCACCAGCTGATTGAGTAATTCAGTACACCATTAACAGGCTCTCCCCCTAAGCACAGAGAAGGCAGACAGTGTGCACTTTACATTCCTGAGCTGCTGCTTTGGAGAAGTTGCTAGAGGGAGCAGAGGATAAATACTGAACCCAAGACACAACTTAATACTTCTGTTGTGAAGGTTTGCAATTCGATCACTTCTGTTTTGTTGGAGCGGGAGAGAGGGGGCAGCAACAAAGACATTAATTACTCTCCCCATTCCACTTGACTTGAACAACTTGCTTTAGCAGAAGTGACCCAGAAGCAGTTCCCCAAATGCAGCCAAGGTCCTGCTGCACCCCAGGGCCACTGAGTAACAAGTCTGGAGTCATTGTGACAGCAACCTGCCTTCCTCATTGCTGTGACACAGAGCAGTGTTTCACCTACCTGCTCTCACACAAGCACAGAACGGTGACACAGCACAAAGACTCTCCGGGGGTTGGAAGCTCCCTGCATATATCCAGGCCCTGGATAGGTGCTGTCACAAGAGACAGCTGCTTGTTCCCACTGACAAGACAAGGTCCATTGCTCAGGGCAAAGTGAAGCTCAATGCACTAAACAACAGTCCAGGTAAACCTGGATGATGACGGTGCCTTTCAATATATTTCTGGTAGCTCTCCAGGGACTTCACTGGAAAGGAAGTCTCTATGCTAGCCAAATGCATTTCTGTGCAGCTGTCTTCTCCCAGTTTGCTACGAGAAGCACCCTTATGTTCCCTTCAGGATAACAAACCACATTTCTTAGCAACAATTTCACAAAGAGCTGTATCAGAATTTCTTTCTTTTTGATTTAGAGCAAAAGACGAATCAGAAAGCAGTACACAATTTTTTTTTTTTTCAATCTTCCAGTCTTATTTTGGTGGTAGTAATTTTTTCAGCACTGGTGATTTTGAGTGCCCAGGTCAGGAGAACATGCTGCTGGAATTAACATAACTTTTGATTTCACATCAAAAGATTTTGGACAGATTAAATAGTTTCCAACACTTACATTTCCATTTCCTATTTTCCCAGGAGTCTAATTTAGATGATCTGCATATACTGGTAGCTTCTGTGTCATTCAGGAAATGGTAAATATTCCAAAATGCAAGGAAATAGAAATTTCTCAGTGGCTCTTTCCTTTCCAGTGAAAGTATGAGCTTCTTTTGGTTGGACTTCTCCATGTTTCTAGAAGCTGCTGGACATAGACCCAGCAAGATCAGCCTCTACGCAGATCCACAACTGACAATCTCTTGTGAGGGCACACATTTTAATCATGAATGGATGGCAGCTGCATAGACCTTGAGACTGCACATACCTCATCCAAAATCCTTGATTGTCTGATTGTCTGGAACTTTCTTTTTTTTTGTAGCACAACATTGTGCTGTTGCATCATTCATCTGTGAGGAAATGCCAGAATGTGAATGTTGGCAAATAAGGCCTCACCCGCACCATGTGGCAAATTCCTTATATGACCTCTACAGGAATTGGTGGCAGTCAGTAATTTGTAGGACAGCTCTACTTAATCTCCCTAAATTTAATAATTTAAATGCCTGGAGATTTCACTGAGTATTTTTGTGAGATGAGCTTTCATTTAAAATGTAGAACCTGGGAGAAAAAGCAAATTCTGAAAGAACCTTCTCTAAACCCAAGTATTAGGTTTCCAAAAATATAAACCCTGGAAAATAATCCTTTTAGATATTATAGGTATTCTTCCATTCTCAAATCTTAATATAAAACCAATGAATGCTTTGGAACTTTTAGTCCTCTGAACCCATTAAGAGGATCATGATAAGCTTTGTCTCCTCCCACACTTCAGTTTATCCTCTGCTAACAATGGCCACAGAGGAGACAAACTGGTAAGGATGCTTGAGGCATTTAGTAGGTGTTTAAATCCTACCTGCTGAAGTGAAACAAATGATTCATTTGCAAAGACCATGAAATGAACTTTCCCATCAGACAGACCCATGCCAGAAGTAATCCATAAGTGAAACCCTGGGAACTTCTGCTACGTTGTATTGCTATGGGAATACATCAACACTTGACTTTTCTGTGATCTGGTGATGAGTCAGTACGTGTTTTTCACTAGAAGTGTTTCCTTCCACAAAACTTATGGAGGTCTTCCAGATATCTAAAATCCCACGACCAAAGTAGTGGCAAAATGTAATGTCATCTCCACTCCTGCTTCAAGGTAAATTCACTGAAATTTAAGGCTTTTGGGCCTGAAGAAGGAATGAAAGAGGACAGCAGGACTTTCCTCTGTAAAGGAAGACACCTAAGAGAGTCTTACGGCTTCTTAGATGACTTGATCTTCAATTACAGACTATCTAGGACGACATCAGGGAGACAGCCATAAACTTCAACTGAACTCCACTCTGTGCCTGAACATTGGCTAGAAAGTACATGGCACACCTGGTCAGTGGAAAGAGAGGCAGCTACCTGAATCATAGATTTAGAAGACCAGTTTGAGGATTACATTCTTGAAAAGCTATTCAAGGAAAGAATTTCAGAACTGATATGAATAAGAACACATAATGCAACTTAAAACCTCAGATTTCCGTTAGTTACTTTGTTTGGGCAGTGCCTCCTTTGCGGCAGGAAACACTGTATGCTGAATTGTTGCAACAGGTAATTGAAGTGCTGCCCCCCAGCATTCCATCAGCCTGTGGGTTTCCTGAAGTCCATCTGTTATCTGCCAAACTGTTATTAGATGAGCTTTTGCTGATTCGGGAACATACACTGAGTCCTAGTCCCATGCCATTAATTACAGAGAGATAATTAAGAAATTTAAAAACTGAACAGTGATTATGAGGAATTCAAATCTTACCCTTATGCATTTTAATTGAAAATATGAGCCTGTATTAAGAAGAGGTAACTCTAACACACGTATAGAGTGCCATCAAATGAAATGAACAGATTTTTACCAGCATAATTGATCTAAAATATTTGAACATCTTGTAACTGAGAAATACTTGACTTATGGAAAATTCACAGTAAAACCTGGAATTTTATATCATGGTTCCACTTGTAGCAGTTTTAAGTCTCTGAAAACCAAGTTTTTGTATTGAAAATGATAATTAAACACTAGTTTCAGTTGTACTATTAGACATTCACCTAAGACAGTAAAGAATATGAAATGAAGAGCATTAGGCTTTTCTTATAGGATATGCTGTGCTTTAAAACTTATTTTATTGATCCTAAAGTTACAAGATCAATTACTGACATTTTCTTGAGGATCAATCTTGGATTAAATGGCAAAATGAAGAAAAGGTTTTCATATGTACTATATCCAAAAGCAGAAACAGATTGCCGTTCTCATGTGAACATTCAGAAACCTTTTCTGATTATTAAACAGTATGTCTGAAATATATCTAAGTTATACCAGCCGCCATAGCGCTTTTTGGTGAACCAAAGAAGTCCTACAGTGAAATCAAACTTTGAGTAAAATCTGTACTACTTTAATACAATTTCCCTCTAACATAATTTTTTCCTGTTTTTATATTCATGTATGTATTGTCTGTCAATTACAATGCAAAGTATAAGTAAGATTTAAGCAAGGATGTTGGAGTGTGAAAATAATTCATGTGAATTGCTAATAGGCTGGTGGGAATACATTTTTTCCACATGAAGGCAAATCCTGTCTCATCAAAGACAGCAGACTTGATTTTCCACTGCTTCATCCCTTGACTAGCCACTATTACCTGCAGAAGGGACAGGAAAGCTGAGAGCAGTCTGCTACTAAATCAGTACTCCACTGTGACCAAAACAGTAATATTGCACCTATTCTTCCTTCCCTTTGAACAGATATGAGTAAAGCTCACAAATTAAAACAGCAAGCCATAGGGCAAAGAAGTCTTGTCATTATTTCAGGTAGGCAAAATGGAGATTTGATAGCACACACATTTCTCTTCTGTTCTCCCTGGTTTTGCTACTTAAGGCAGAAGCCTTGCAGTTATCATCCTTCAGTGACATGAATTGATCAGGTTTGCAGTCACCTTGACAATCCTGTGATGGAGAATGGGAAATAAAGGGACAGTATGAGTCCTCTCAGGTAATTACCCTAAGCTCCAATGCTTCCCACACCAGCCTATTTTCAATTTTGGCACAGTATAGTTTATACACTCCAACATTATTGCTCAGAAGATAGAATGATGATTCAGGTTTACTAAAAACAGCTTCACAATACTGCAATCATGCCTGTGAAGCTTCATCTCGTATCCTGTGTTTATAAGTTTCTTCTCACTGAGAAATAAATTTGTGTGGTGTTTCGTGTTTTATCAGAAAAGTTAGTCACCAGATACCTGAAACACTGATGTACCATCTTTAAGAAAACATGGCTTGTTTGGTCAATCTGCCTGCCAACTTTTTTTCCCTGCTTTTAAAAACATATGTATAATACCATAGGTGACCTCCCTTAATACTGCTGTCCATACAAATCACAAATAACTGAGAAATAATATGCCACTGCTGCATCCTGTCATGCCAGAAGATCAAGATTACTTTGAAGATTATTTAGAGTAGGTGTTACATATCATTTGTGCCCAGATCCACTGAAGTCAATGAAACGACGCCTACTGGCTTCTGTGGGAGTCTGACTTGGACATTATTCTGGCAATCTGTCCACCACTAAACTATTCCAGGGGATAAAAGCCCAAATGAAGAAAAGTAGAAACTTGGGAACTAAAACTGAGCTGCAAATAAATATTCTAATTCAATGGCATCCTGAAAAGACTTAAATAAAACACAAACACACTTACACAGGCATGTACACACACATACATACAAAAAAAAGTTATGACTTTAACAATCTTAAAAATCCATAGTCTAAAATTGTTTACATTTAAACAATTGAGTATAATAGGTAGCTTTCTTGACTTTCCATTTATTTCCCTGAGCACTGATCTTTGGAACATCTGGAGTTTCAGAATTGTCTAGTTCATAATTCCTAAAATAATTATCTTAAGTAAAATGCTGCCTTTTTATGACAAAAATCAATTCCTTAAGTAAAACTAGGATACAACTTCCATGAATTACAGTGTATATAGCCAAATTTTTTAAAAACCAACAACTACTATAACACATCTTCATCTGTATTTAGGCACCTAGCTGGTTCGTCTGTTTTTCAAAATCACCCTGCAGTCTAGCAGTTCCCATTTACTTCAGTATCAGGTACTATGCTGTCTCATAAACTCATTCAATTGGAGACCTACATAATGATTTAGCCTCCCTGCTTTAGTTACTCATTTTGCAAAATCTCGTCTGTGTGAGCAATACAGTAAGTTATGGGATTGGTCTTGTGCCTAAATCAATATTACAGGCAAAGACTACAGGACTTCCCACTTTCCCATAAGGGGTTAAGAAGGTGCATCTGCAGAGAGGCAGCATAAAACCAATCTTCAGTACTAAAATGGGACTTAGCTAGGGCATATGTTTTAGACTGGCATTCCACACCAGGAAATCTGCTGGCCAAAAGGAGCTCTATTTTAAATTTCTGCTATTTAGAACTACTTGACAAATTGGCAACTGCTGCTTTTCGCTCTTCTCTAGATTAGAGCTTTAATTGTGAGCTTCACAGACATCAGTTTGCAACTTTAAGACTTCTCAGGCATTCTGCATTTTAGATTATACAAAGTGTGCAAGTCAAAACATTTTAGAAAACAACAGTGCAGAGATATTTGAATATTTTAGAATCAAATCTCTTTCTCCAGTTCTAAGGCTGCAAATTACGTCAGCCTCTCTGCAGCTAAGAAGTTCAAAATAATTTTCCATGAACCACAGAAATAGACTGTAACTTTGCATACTCTTAACTCTCCCTCTGCTCTGTCTCCCCTCCTCTTCCACCTTCCCCCCCACCCCCCAGCCCCTGGGTAGCTGATACACTGGCATTATGCAGCAGGCTCCAAACACAGGATTAACAAAAATGTTATTTTGTAATACTTCATTTCCATATGCCTTAACTGGAGGAGGGAGTATTGAGCCAAATGCAACCCGGAGAGTTGCTTTTTGGTTCTTCTTGCAACATGAAATCCAGCCTTTGTCTGTTCCCAAATGATGTAATAAAATATGCCGTATCTGCTTCTCTTTAATTAGCACTTTTTTACGCTACCTGGTACTGCCATTCTACAGCAGAATCCAAAAGAAGGATTCAGTACTTTTTCTCTTTGCAGAAACCCTTTTTAATACCTTGAAGTTCATGAAGAGTTAACAGCATACGATCCCTTTACTTCTCCCCTCCCCCTTTTCAGAAATTAGACTGGCCTTTCTTTAAATAAACAAACAAAACAAACAAACAAAAAAAAATCCTTGCTTTGAAATAGGAGTATAAATACTGTTTTGAAAACACATTTGGAAGATGTCTTCCAGGATGGTTTATCTGGTGGTTTTTTTTTTTTTTT
>VWZQ01003176.1:1026135-1098918 GCA_013397015.1 Myiagra hebetior
GCAGTTCGGGCAGGGGGTGGCGGGGGTTTGAACACCCCCGCGGGTTTCGTTGCCGAGGGCTGCTGCTTGTCTCCGTGTTCCTGTCTTCTCTCCCTCTCTTAATTTTATTTATTTATTTCCTAGCTCTTGGGCTCGCCAGGAGGCCGGCGAGCCGCCGTGCATCCCTGCGACCGCGTTGTGGTGTGTCGGCGGCTCTGATGCAGCGAGCGGACCGAGCCCCCCACGCCGCACTGCCCGGCGCAGGTCCTCCGTGCCCGCGGGGGCGGCGGTCCCCAGCAGCCCTCTTTGTTTCGTGTACCGCCGGTGAACCCCCGTGGGATTCCTCCCCGTGGGCGGCGGGGCTCAAGGGACGAATAGCCACGGCGGCACCCTCGGGACGTCCCGTCCGGGAGCGCCCGCAGCACCGGGGGTGGAGGCCAGTTTGGGTGCCCCGGCAGAGGGTGGCCCTGCGACTCCTCGGGGAGCACCTGGTGTGGCCTTCTGAAGGAGAGGCTGGAACCTCAGCCTCGGAGCGGGGAAGTCCGGCAAGGGCTTCTTGAGGAAGGCTCTTCTTCGCCAGTCCCTTTTCCTTCCGGGAAGCTGTAGCCTTTCATCTCCCCCATTTTCCCTATCAGCCGTGCGCACGCCAGCCTTGCTGGGTATTTTTAGCCGGCGCCGCTGATTAGCATTCAGGGGAGCAAGCGAGAAAGAGAAAGCAGTTTTCCAAATCGTTTTCTCTTCCAGCAGCACAAGTGCACCTGTTGGTGGCAGGAGGGGTGTGTGTGGCATTATCCGGTGTTTAGCTTTCTCCAGAGATGCCACCTTGCTCCCTCTGTCCCGTCGGGGTTATGCCCGGTCGCCACCTCTCTGAGAAGCAGCAGCATCCAGCTGTAATCCCGGGCGGATGGGCACAGGTCTCCATTTGCAGCAGCTGCTCCTCCCTGAGAGAGGTTTCTGGGCCCTGCATGGGGCAGTGCTCCTCCCAGGGACACTTGGTGGGAGGCTGTCCTGCCTGGAGCTCAGCTCTCTACGGTTGCACTGTCCAGAAGTACCATTGGCTCAGTATCAAAAAGGATCAAACAGACATGCCATCCTGTCCCTCAGGACCACATAGACAAGGGAATTTTTTCTTTCCCTCCTGTTCACTAGGGGCCCGTGGAGCACTGAGTATGTGAGAAAACACCAAAGTCCTGACCAGCCTTCTTGTGTCCCTCAAGAAAGGGGTGGCTGGGTATGTTATCCACAGTCATCATCAGCTCTTTATCTTCCCAGGCTGTCCCTTACTCGTGAGGGTTGAGTATGTTGGTCTGCTGATCTGTGGCCATGTGAAGATTTGGCTATAGGGTCTGTGACTTTGGCTCTGCTTGTGGTGGGTGCCTGGACTGCTGAGGAAGATCTTCAGGTGTCTGGAAAAGAACTTGCCCCATCCCTCTTGAAAAGTGAATGCATAGAGGGCACACAGGATTTTATAAAATATGGCACACACCTCCTGAGTTCTCTGTTGAACATCAAAAAATTGCTTCAGAAAGCACATGTAAACTCAATCCAGCTGTTAATCCACAGGATCCTGGTAGACACACTGTGTGGAGGGAGAGGAGAAGTAGTTAGTGGGAAGTAAACACTTAATGAACTAATTATATGTAGAATGGGCAAAGTGCCTCACTACCTGACACACAACGTAAACTTATATGAGAGGGAAATGCGTGATTTGTATAACTTGACTGTCAAGAGATTAAAAAAAGGAACTATTTGTTGTTAACACTAAATAAATACAAAACTAAGAAAAGCTCTAAGCCTTTATGCATCGAATTATTAGTCAGCCTTTAACTTAACAATGGTTAGAGTAGAAAAAGCAAACCTTCCATTGAGGGCAATTTGTTCCTTTCTTGTATAAAGGTTTTTCTTGATGTTTCTTTCCTTCTTCCTGTTTTGGCAACTGCCAGAAGTGGACAGCAAGGCTTCTCCAGCATGATTCTTCAGGTGTTCCTACAGCTGTCTCAGGTGTTCAGTCTTCCTCATCTTGAATGTCAACTTCTTAAGAAAGGACCTTTTCTTCCCTGTGTTTGTGGTAGGAGATTGCTCTTTGATTGCACCCCACAAAAGCTGTGCATTGTGAGAGGCCAGGTGAATGCACAAAGTTAATCATGTAATTAATAATTCTGCTGTACCTTTTATTCCTCCTGTGGAGCACCTTGCTACTGTTAACCTTTTCCAGATCCTACCTGTTTCTCCCCAAAATGCCTCTTTGTCTTCCAAGCACCATGTTCAATATGCAAAGCCAGAAGTTTCACTGCCAACTTGTTTCACCACCTGTGATTTATTATTCATAAACTTCCTGCGTTTCACTGGGACTCCGAGTTAGCCCAGTTTTTCACCAGGTTATTTACATCTTTGCCCTGTGACACATTTTCAGTGAGAGGATACTTTCTAAACACGCACATGCACATACGCGCGGAGTATGGTCATTAGCATATCCTGCACATTGAAGGTCTGCTTCTTTGGTCAACAGGTCTAAAAACATTGTTATGATGTTGTTACATTAATAATAATAGACATAAGACTCTATAAAATATCTATATTCCTATATTGAATAATTTGTTGATGACTGAATTGGCATTTCTGTAAAAGAAAAGGCTGATCTACCAGTCCAAATAAAGGTCACTGAAGAGTTCTCTGCACCCCAAATGGTAACGCTGATCACCTCAGTCATAGCTCGTGGCCCCTTCCAGCAGGGTTTGGATGCCCATTTGCATGTTGATAGCTGATCTGTGTGTGTCTAATTCCTCAGCCAGGTCTGCCTGCTGAAAAAAGCGTATCTGTGTGCAAAAGATGAGAGAACTGCAAGCCACTTGGCTACGTCAGTCTATCACCTAAATTAGCCACTGCAGGTAGTTCTGGGTGTCTGGCAGCTGTTTTATCTTTAAGCTTTGTTAGTCATGTTTTCCTTTTCCAAAATTTATCAGTTGTTTTCAAGGGTTATTCCAGTGGGGTTTGGAGTGAGTGTATAAGGTTTTGTGGGACAACAGAAGCCTGGAACCTATATTCCCAACAGTCTCTTCACAACCATAGCCTGGGTTTCTGTGGGCTGCAATGGTAGTTGTTAATGGCCAGATCCTGTCTCCAAAGAGGGGTAAGAGATCTTTGTTCCCAAGTTTTGTCTGGCTCACGGGAGCTGAGGGAGCTCTGCGTGTTGGGTTGTGTGCCTTGTTGGGAGCAGGCACTGCCATGACCAACAATGCAGGCTTGCTTTGCTCACTGTGGATGGAGCTGGATGTTTTCAGTGACTTGCAGATCAGCCTCTTAACTTTTTGTGGTGACTCAGTGGCACGAAGGACACCAGAGCTATTAATTATTTGCACTCTAGGATTGAAGCTAAAATGCATGCTTGTAAAATAGATGGAGATCTTCAGTTTATGCCACCAAAGTGCAAAGCATTGCGTTATTTTATTGTCTGCCTCTCCTCCCACACTGCGTTTATGGTAAGATATATGTGTTGTTATTTCTGTGCCAGTTTGATAAATGGTTGTCATAGCTTTGACTATTCAGTCATGATGGCTGTGTAACCTACCATAACTTATTCCATTTCCTACTACTTCTTCCTTATTTTTTTTTCCCCTGTTTCCATAGGGGACATTATGGACTGTAAAATCTCCTTGCAAAAATTGCTCTACACACAGTAATTAAGAATATATTAAAAATTAGAAACTTTAAACTCTGAAGGTGAAACCCATCGTGTTTCTTTCGGGTTCTTCTTTCCCTTTCGCAAGGTCCACCATCATGTTTCTGTGTGCTTGAGGCCTGCTGTTCTCTAATTTTTACAGTGTTTTATGGGAAAGACTAATCTCTGCAGGGAAGGTATGGAGAACATATGCTGGAAAAACACCTACATAAGGCTACAAGTCTGGACCTAACTTGTTGGTGGGCACTGATGAAAAAACATCTAGAGATGCTGCTTCAATGGGCATTTCTAATAGAAAGCAGACAGGTTGGGAAGAAAATATAAGGATTTAAAATAGAGAAAACAAACCCTATGTGAGAAGCTGAACATGTATGGTTTTCCTGGCAACTACTAGTGCTTCGAGTTTTGGAATAAGGGAAAAAATGTTTGAGAAGTTAGGCATATAAGAACAGCAAGGGGGTTTGCACTCTAAGATCATGGCATAATTTAGGTTGGAAGGGACCATAGGAGGTATCAAGTCAGACCTGCTCAAAGCAGGCACGTCTCTGGGGTTGGACTGGGTTGTTTGGGGCTGTTTGATACTATTTGATAAATTCCTTAAGCAAGGGCTTCTTTACTTATGTCAACAAATTGTTAAATTATGGCAAATTTTCAGAAAACTGATGGTTTCCTAACTGCTGTTCTAATGGTGGGACCTGTATGGTTACTTTATTGTGTAGGTTCTAGGAAGCTTCTTAGCTGGTCATAAAAGATTGCTGAACACTTTGCCAGCCAAAAAGTGTCTCAGAACCCTTCTCTTTGGACTCTCAGATAATTCAAAATGTGTTTCAGTTTAGTCTTTCAGTTCAGTCTGTATATTTGATATATTCCCATGTCTTTGAAATCAGTGCTGTACAAAGGCTTAAGACTGACACATCTCTTAGCTTCTAGTTAGGCCTTCAGCACAGGACCTGAGCAGCAATCATACACCTGTGCTTTGCCTTCTGCTGAACAATGAGTGTGCTCATAAAGATGTCAAGAAGTTTGAAAGGTCCGTAGAATTTCGTGGTTTAACCCCAGCCAGCAACCAAGCACCATGCAGTCACTGTGTCACTCCCTCACCAGTGGGATTGGGGAGACAACCTGAAGGACAAAAGGTAGAAAACTTGTGGGTTGGCATAAAGATGGTTTAATGGGGGAAGGAAAAGCCACAAACACAAGGAAAGAAAAACAAGGAATTAATTCACCCTTTCCCATGGGCAGGCAGGTAATCAGGCATCCCCAAGACAGCAGGGCCCCATCACACATGATGGTGACTCCAAATGTCTCTCCCTTCCTCCTTCTTCCCCCCACTTTAAATACTGAGCACGATGTGAAATGGTCTGGAATATCCCTTTCGCCAGTTTGGGTCACCTGCCCTGGCTGTTTCTCCTCTCAGCCNGATGGTGACTCCAAATGTCCCCCCCTTCCTCCTTCTTCCCCCCACTTTAAATACTGAGCACGATGTGAAATGGTCTGGAATATCCCTTTCGCCAGTTTGGGTCACCTGCCCTGGCTGTTTCTCCTCTCAGCCTCCCAGGCACACCCACCTTCCTCACCAGCAGTGTTAGCCCGGCTCAGCAATTACTAAAACATCTCTATATTATCAACCCTGCGTGCAGCACAAGTCTGAAACACAGCCCCATCCATATTCAGCACTGTGATGAAAATTAACTCTATCCAAGCCAAAATCAGCACAGCAGGGTTTATTGCAGGTTTAGGGGAAGGGGAGCTAATTTCCTAATTTGGGAGAAAGGGTTACTTAGCTGGTGCCCTGTAATTTGACACTGTACTCTCCAGTCTCCTGGGACAAAGAACCTGTTTGCATCTGAAGGGAGGAAGGATTGTGTGTGCACCAGGTGAGCTGAGATGGATCAGATGCTCTTCATTCATTCAGTAAGGTGTCTTGTCAGTCTGACCTGCCCAGGTCCAAAATTTAGGTACTGGACTTGACACAGGGATCTTGAGAAGTCTGGGCTGGTGCTACTTTGTCTTAGAGAAGACTCTCCTCAGAAGATGCCTTACTTCTGAATTTCTGTGCACCTAAATTGCATTTTATCCAATGACTGTTTCATATCCGGGGCATAAGTTGCTTACGAAGGAGGGACTAGAAGTCACCTTCTGGTGAGTGCTCTACTAAACTTTGTTGCCTCTTAGGGTGCCTATTTTTTAGCCTAAACAACTTTGAATTTTCTACAGAAAGAAATGTCAAGGCTGGAGTGGAGGGGGAGAGAAGGTTCCCACTCCACACAGAGTTGTGATACTGGGAAAGTGTACATTAGGATCTTCTTCAACCAGAATAATAGGGAAATCATTCTCTTGCCTGGGGCTGCCTTATGAGCAAAAGACACACGCTAGGAAGGTGTAGCTCACTTGCATCATGACTTCTTCCTTTGGCTGTATGTTGGGACAACAGATAACCTGGCTGGTTCTTGAATGCAAAGAATGTGGTGAGTCTGCTTTCATGTAGATCTACACAGATCTATAGCCTAGGAAGTACCTCCCTGCTGCTTCAGGGCTCAGTGTGGCTGTTGCCTGAATGATGCCTAAAGATTTTTGCTTTTGTTGAGCTGTGGTTTCTGCTCTGGCTTGGTGACAAAACTGTTGTGCTAGCTGCCTGTCACACCTTGTCTCTCTCAGAGGTCCCTAGCTCAGCTGCTTGCCTGGTCTTTCCCTCACTTGTAATTGTGAGTGATCCCCACCAAAGTGCACCCTTTTCCATGCCAGTTGAGAGCACCCGTGGGTGCAGGTTAGTGAGCAGTGGGCAGCGAAGCTGGGGCACCTGGAGGAGCAGCAGCCAGTCAGCAGCAGACACTGCCCCTTTTGCCCATAGAAGCAGCTGCTGGGGGCAGTTCCCTCTGCAAGGACACAGGATAGCACCGAGCTTCTCTTGATTCCCTGGGACTTTGGTAGACTGCTTTTAAAGGGCTGGCAAGGGTGAACTTCTGTCAGGGGACAGAAATTCACCACATTGAAGTTTGCAGCACCACTGGAAATATTTTAAGGTTAAAAAAGGGTCAAAATTTTTACCAAATGTGGGAACACAAGGGACTTCATTAGATAGCCTGTAAGGCTGCTGGTCTTGCTCACTTCATGTCCCTATCATGGCACTCATGAACAACTCCCATTTTTCTCTAGAATTCTTTGCCTGCCTGTTGGAAGACTGCTGAGCCTGACAGCCCTGGTGATTAGAAACTGCCTGTCTCAGTGCTAAGTGTATTTTATGGTCAGCTTGCACACATTTGTTCTGTGCCAACATTGTCCTTTAACTTAAATGGCTCTTCTCCTTCTCTGATGTTTACTTTCTGGATGTATTTATAGACAGCAAACATACTCCCTCTGAGATTTCATTTTGCTAAACAGGACAGATCTTTTCTTCTTCTTTTTTCCTTTTTTTTCACCCCCTTTGTATTAAAAAGTCTTTATACTCTGCAGTTTCAGTTCATCCCTAAGCACATAACCAGGACAGTATGCTGTATCTTTCATGGTCTTACCAAGGCTTGAATCATGGTATTACAGCCTACTCATCTCTAGTGGAATGTCCTTGCCCAATTATCCTAGAGTTATGATTGCTTTTTACTCAGATCTTTCCTATAGGAGCCTACATTTGTACTTAGTGCACCTCATTATTTGTCCTCCACCCAGCTGTGGGGTTGCCAGTTGGGGGCACTGATGACCTTTCCTCTTATTTGACTGTTTCCCCTCAAATTTCTGTTACTACCTTAAGGTAATTAAATTTTTTCCTTTTTGATATTTTGAACTCCCTCTCCACTGAAAACACTGTTGTGCCTCCTGCCACTCAAAGAACCTTATTTTTTTTTTCCTCAGATGGCAGATTTTTTTCCCCAGAGTCCTCTGTTACCTAAACTGCCCCTTTCTGGTTTGGAGGTTGGTTTCCAGTTCTCTCTATTATAATTTTCTGTCTATTCTTTATATTTTATTCCCTCATAGAGCCTTTCTTTGCCCTTCTTTCTCATGTTCGGCTTGCTGCTCCTTTCTTCTCGACCATCACAGCTCCTTCTGCTTAGTTCTCCTTTTCATTATCTGGGTGCAAGCAGTACTTCACCTCTAATGGGAGTACATCATTCCTCTAGTGGAAGTCTTTCTTTGCTGTGTGTTTTCTGCTCTGTGCATTGACCAGAGCTAAAGATCTTCGTTGTCCTATATATCTTCAGCTACCTTCTCCTTTTCTTTCTTTTCTTCTTTTATGGCTGCATATTCCTTTTTGAATTTGAGGTGTGTTTGTCAGGGATTCTTTTTCATACTCAGGGATGCTCTAAAGGATGCTTGGCACGCTTAATCTTCTCATCTGCTGTTGATGTCTACAAATTTTTTAGGTCTTCCCATCACTGCCATAATTTCAGACTTTTGCTTCTTCCCTCTGTTTTCAAAAGCATGAAAGAACCTACCACTGCACTGAGAACTTATTTTCTGTTGCTGGATCCTTTCATTCCTGCCTATTGACTCTTTAAATTCCTCACTCAGTTGTCAAGGTAATTTTTTTCTTCAGTTTTTGTGTCAGAGAATGACAGTTCTTTCCCTACATCTGATCCTACTGTCTTTGTTGTGGGTCGGTGTTGTAAGTGAGCTATCCTCTCCATCTTTTGGTAGGCAGTGGTCTTCTCTGATGGCAAAAACCTTGGACAAAGTTGCAGGTTTCAAAACTGAAGTGCTGAATAGGTAATTCTTTTTCCTTGGCCAGGAAAAACCCAGCTGAAGCCTGGGAGCTGACAGCTAGGGAAAACTGATAGATACAAATCCATCATGTACTCCAACTTTGCTTTGGAGGAGAAGGAATGGTTTTAGGCACATGAAACCCATTTCTTGTAGGAGTCACAGTGAGTGAACACATATATAGGAGATGTTGGTACTATGTTGCCATAGGCCTCTGTAAGGGGCTCTGAAGTATCTTCTTGGGGACATGTTGAACTAATTTGTCTTGAGGAAGCTCTCAAGGCACAGCGAAGTGGGGTGAAGATCCTGTGAGGACTTAACTACCTCCAGCTCTTTACTGAGGATGCGGTCTGATTCCTCTTTCACCTCATAACACTCTTGCCAAATCAGAAGTCTACGCTGTATCCCACCACTACCATTTTGTAAAACAATTCATCTGGTGATGGGTTTGATGGTTTCTTTTTGTCTTCTCTGAAGCTCATCCCAAGAATGCTGAGCCTGCTTCCTTGGCAGTCCCAGTCCCGTGGCTGTGCTCAAATACATAGCTTTCATGATGCAGGACATCAGGCAGTAGATTTGTGAGACATTTGGACCTGACTAGTAGTCATCAGTTGCATCTCCTTTGGCGACCTAGAGCAGGAGTAACTCGCTGACAGAGACAGGATAGTGTTTCTTGGCCTCTTTGCCCACGTGATCTGGCAGTGACATTTTGTGCTAGCCTGTGAGGATGAAGGTCCCAGAGTGCCCGTCTGCGATGAGGGTTTGTGCCTGTGGACACAGCTGGGTGGTCAGGCCCATGGGCTCTCCATGGGGTAGGGCTGGAAGGAGGAAGGTCGTGGGTTTCTTTCAGAGAGAGAGTGCGGGGGGACAAGGAAGTCCAGTGCAGCCCTTTGCAGATAATGTCTGAAGGATGGTGTGAGCAGTTGCTGCTCTTCAGCAATTGGCACTCTGCTTTTGCTTTTGAGCATATCTATTTTGTTTTTTCTTTAAAACTTCATCATCGTGTTCCCTATTATGTGTGCTGTTTGTAGTTATTAAACATACTTGTTTTGAGATAACTCTCTGCAATATGTTACATACGTAATTAGGTATAATTAACTTCAATTAACCACATTAAGCTTTGCAACGTTTCTCCTGCCACATTTTGAAGCTGGCTTATGACTAACAAATCCACATTTGCAGGTTCAGGTTATGCAAACTCCTCCATATTCCAGGTGTTCACTTTTTCCTTTCAGTACTATGCCTTTGAATCAAATAATTTGTTGTTCAGTTGTCTGCATAATTAACTTGTATCTTGTAGAACTCTGAGTGCAGGACGCTTATAGTGCATCATTGGTGCTTTTCACATGATGCATCTGGGGAGCTGCTGATCACAACAGCATCTCAGTGCCTATTTTACAACTCTGTACCTTGCCAAAGCTGGTTAGATGGGTATGTCCTATATTTGACAAAGACCCAAGTGCCACATGTTGTGCGTAAGCCTTCACCTTTCTGATTTAACCACTCAGCCAAAATTTTGGCTTTTCTTCTTTGTGAAGTCTGCCTCTCCCTACTTTTTCCTTTTAGTATTAATTTTGTTTTTGTTGCTCTTGCTGGAAAGTGCTCTGAAGTGTCATGCATTAAGAAGTTATAAAGAATGGAGGATTGATTGAAAGACAAATGGAGTTCAGCAATAACAGCAAGATGCTAAGGCAGTTTATGTGTGAGGAGCCTACTGTGGCAAATTCTGGCACTCTCTGCTGCCCAGCATCCTGCACCTCCCATGAAGCAAAATTGGCAACTTCCTTTGCAGATCAGCCCATCGTTTGACGATGGCTCTTGGTGCCCTAGATGCTGGCTGACACATTTCTTAGCATTTTGCCTCCTAAAGGACAGCTGGAAACAGTGAGACTGCTAGTGTATGTTGCAAGGTCTACCCTGTGTCCTATTCGTGGAAAACAGAAAGTGTACACACAGAGTAGATGCCAGAAATGCTGACATTAGCAGAAAGAGGTCTCTCCATTGGCCTCCATGCAAAACAGTTTTTTGACATCTATGAAACAGTTCATCACCCCCCCATTCTTTAAAGCTGCATGGCTATTAATTTGCTTCAGGTTATAATCAAGCTGTCACTTATTTTAATGGGCCTTGGATCAGACAGGCCTGAGGTTTTTTTATGGTTTCCATTACAGCGTTAATTAACTTAGCATGCAGATTTAGCTATGAAGCTCAGAGATTTCATTTAGTTTTTATAATTTAATTGTGGAAACATGGCAGTAAATGCAGATGAGAAGTTATGTGCAATTAATATTGACCCAGGACAACTCAAATGTCAGACACTTGTCTCTGAAGACTCACTAGGAAATCCAATGTGTTAAATATTGATTTTGTAGCGTGGGGTTTTCAAACAACCTTGGCTCTGGCCTATTCTTCCTGAAGCTGTATTCTTTCTAAAGTCAGGACTATGGGAAACCTTGATGTCTGCAATTGCAGCGCCAGCGCAGAAAGCCAGAAAATCCTGTCACTTGGCAATGTTAGTAGCAGTGTTACCTCCTGCAACTCTTAATCAAAAATGTCGAACTACAAATAGAATT
Organism: Myiagra hebetior; assembly: GCA_013397015.1. Classification (NCBI taxonomy): domain Eukaryota; kingdom Metazoa; phylum Chordata; class Aves; order Passeriformes; family Monarchidae; genus Myiagra; species Myiagra hebetior. The sequence continues at coordinate 1,037,059 of VWZQ01003176.1, forward strand.
AGCCTCTGTGTGGGTGTGGGTATGTGTGTGAGGGCAGTTAGGAGACTGTTTTGTTTTCATAGATTTTAAAGGTATTTAATTTAGAGTTGTTAATAAACAGCTCATGGGAAGTTTGGGGAGTGAAATTATTTTATCACAGCATTTGGTACGCTTTGCCTGGCCTGAAAGGGTCCATGCAATGGTGCTTGGCATGGTCCATGCCAGAATACTGGCATGTGTTGATACTAGTCCGTTGTAATATCTCTCTGGAGAAATGGCTTGAAGAAGCACTGGGATTTGTACTGTAAGTGGCAAAACTACCATATTGAAGAAATGAGAAACCTGTTGTCATATCTACTGGCAAGATTAGTAGCCACAGGTTTGAGGTGAAACTTTCAGTCTATCTGGATACTTTACTGGGGAACATGTGGCTTGACAACTTATAGAAATGACGTTATTAAAATTGTCCAGTAACAGACTGGCAAGTATCTGTTGCATGTCATTCAGGTAGAGCTGCTGCTGCTGCTGAGGTGCCTCTTCAGCCTGATTTTCTGAGAGGCTGACACACTGCTGTACTTTTTGGTTATATTTGATATTTCAAGGAATGAAAAGTCTCTGCTCTGCTATAGGCCTCATACAGATCAAAGAGGGATTTTTCTGACCATGGTCATTCTCAGGCTTCTGGGATTGCCCATCACCCAGGAACCTTCAAAAAGTGGTTATCACAGCACCCTCTGGAAAAGGTGAGGGAGGACACAAGATCTTGCCTCTGGCGCAGCACTTTATATGTGAATTTTAACAATGTGAATCCTCCCTATCCATTCATTTTATCTGCCATACAATCCAACCTTGGAGGACAGGGCACTGAAGGGCAGGAAAAAGTCTATGCCTGAGCAATTGCTAGATGTCAGAATAAGGCTCCTACAAGGTGCACTACATTTTCGCAGCCTCATCCCTTTCCCCATCATATGTGGGCATTCAGAATAGATGGGAAAAAAATGCAATTCTTTCCCTCCCCACTCCCTGCCATGTTTTTTAAGGCAGCCTGAAAGCAAAAGAATTTGGAGCAGAGTGGTGGCTGAGCCTGCAGCTTATTGCAATTTTCAGTGCCTTGTCTCCCCATGTGAAGAGCTGAAAAGCCAGGCTGGGACAAACAGCCCCTAATTGCTCCTCCTGCTTCTCCTGGAAAAGTTCCATTTGGTCTATGAAGGGAAAACCTGTATGGGCAACTGTCTCTAAGTATTGGCCCCAGACTCCTGCTTGTTACACAAAGAAGAAAATACGCAGTTGCCTAAGATAATTTTGATGGCATGCTTTGCAGCACATGTGCACACTGTAGCTGCTTCACCTGCTTCAGGGCATCTGAGAGCCTTGAGTTACGTGTGGTGACTCAGAGGGCTTTCCCTTGATGGCACATAAAAGTTCACTTGCAGAACATCAGCTTACGTAAAAGTTTGAGCTATTTTTGTTCAAGTGCATTGCCATACATTTTTAGACTTGCTAAACTTCATGCACACTCTGTTTGCCAAATCCACCACTTTGCTACTTCCAGTGAGAGAGTTTCAAAATCCCTGTGAAGCTTTTAGGGACTGCAGTCGTGCAGAGTGCTCTGTGAACACAGCCATACTGCTTGTGCATCCAGATCTCAGGGGCAAAGCTGCTGATTTGTGCATGGTGTAATTCCCACTTTCTAAAAGTTACAAAAAATACTAAAAATACCTAATGCAGGAACTAGAGTTCAGATTTAGAGTGCATTGAAATATACTAGGACAGATCCTTGTAAATTTCAGTTGTTAAAACCTTCATGATGTGATTCTATTCAGTCTTTGCCATTATACAGAGCTAAAACTATACATATCTTTGCCTTCTTTGTTCTTCACTTCATTCCATGCTCCATTTCACTGTGCTTTGGTTCCTGGGTCCTTTTGTCAGTTGCTCAGAGTCACCTCTGTGTCTTTTTCAGTGAAAACTTCTAAACCTGATTCAATCTCCCTGAATCCAACTGCCAGGCCTCTGGCCATACTTATTTCAATAGGTCTAGCTGGATATTTGAAACATCCCCTTTCCCCTTTCCCTTTTCCCCTTTCCCCTTTCCCCTTCTTCTTTCCCTTCCTATTTTCCCTTCCCCTTCCCCTTTCCCTTCCCCTTCCCCTTTCCCTTCTCTCTTCTCTTAAAGGGAAAAATTCTGACTACAGGAACCATCCTTCTATGTTGGGAGGGAGTTTTGCCCATGCTTGTATTTTTTCTGTGCCTTGCCTCCCTTGGAATTAAAATGGGAATGTCTGCATGGTTTGGATTTTGGTTTTTAATTTTTTTTTTTTTGGCTACAGTGGAGTTGATGTGTGAGATACCTCCTTGTAAAAATATTTTCCCAATGTCATATTTTTATGAATTAATTTGTTTGTTGCTCCCTGCTGTGTCCCAGGACACTTTGAAAATGAGACTTTTTTTCAAGAGTTTTATCCTGCTGTGAATATTTATATACATCAAGTTGCAATAAACCCAAACAATTTTCTCATTAGCGATGCAGTCTGCAAAAGTCAAGTAATTTCTCCTGTGGCTGTGTTAGGGACATTGTGCACTTGAAGTAGTGGAGAGGAAAAAAGGTTTCAAAAAAGAGGACTCAAGATTAACATCATGCACAGGATTAACATTATGCACTCTAATTGAAGTATTGAAATTAGCCCTTTCATCATACCATATTTATTGTTTTAATTTGCTTTGGTGGCATTTGGTGTTGGTGCATGAAGTATGAATGTGCTTGCATGCTGCATGCATAGGCAGAAGGTAAAAGGATTTAACAGAGCCCCTTCATAGGAGGAGAGCCTGAAATAGACCATGTTCCTGAATGACATTAGGTGAAAGCAGCACTAAAGGGGCTCAAGGTAAGACTCCCTAAATGCTTTAGAGAGGTTTGTGTTCAACAGGGAAGCTAACCTGAGGTTTCATGCATGGACTCTGTTGCAGAATTTATTGGATATGCACCTTTATGCTAGCGGAAACTCCCCCGAGCTTCAGCAGCTGGAAGGGGAAGGAGCTTGCACTGATTGTGGCTCCCCACGTCTCCAGGTGGTCTGAGCAGAGCTCTGGTGTCAGCACGATCAAGTCAGGATTTCCTAATAGTGAAGTGCTTGTGGATCACAACAGACACAGCTGCTAGAATGAAGTCTGTGTGCTCCCAGTTCCATCAAGGCTGTGGAGAAGCCAACAGCTTCCTCTGTTCGTATTCGGCACCTGGCAAATAGTTATGTTCCTTTTGGGTCAGTGCTGCAGAGCATGCAGAAGTGGTGTGTGTCCATCGGAGTAATTTTGGGGGAAGAGCAAGGGGAACAAAGGAAACAAGTCATGGAATTAGCAGAACACAAAGACTACTGTAACAAAATAACTACCAGTGTTCTGCAGCACTGAAGAAGGTGGCACAATAACTGAGCCAGCAAAACTATCAACGAGCTTGGATAGTAGTCACCCATTAGTTGGTGTCTTCTTCCTATTCCACTGATGCAGGCCAGCAGTTCAGAGACAGCTAGAGATGCAGCAGCTCTGTGTGGGTGAAGAACGCATGTATTTTCCTACAGGGGAGCATATGAGCTCCACAGGGCTAACATAGGCTGCTTATGTATGTATTTTTCTTTTCGGGTTGCTGATGGTTTTGCTTGGGTGCAGTTCTTGAGACTTGTGTTGGTTTCCACAGCAGGATGTCTGTTTCTGTCCTGTTAGTGTGTCCATTATCGCAGCATCAGATATTTGCCGTGAGCAAAGAACAGGGCTAATATCTGTTTTGTGTGTGTATCTTTCCTTGCTCTGTTCCCTGGTGGGGAGATCTCTGTGGTGGTTTATTAAATAGCTCGTGTTCTATGTGCTTGTTCCTCTCCAGTGAACTCCAGCGATGAAGATGGAGTTTATAAAAGAGCTAGCATCTTTTCTCTGTTGTCTCATACTCTGCCCATTTGTAAGTATTTAGCTTTGACAGGCTCTACAGATGTGTCACTATTTCTGTAAGATGAAATGTCACAGTCACACAAATGTCAAAACCTCACATGTGCTCTCTCTGTGTTGCAAGAGACTTCCTGCTGCAGTACTGATAATGTACAGAGTGGTGACATCTCATCTCCAAAACTGCCTCTCCTCAAAAATTGGGATGGGCAAAGAGCTCTGCGGAGCAGAGCAAGCACTCCCCAAAAACATTTTCAGTTTTATTTCTCTTTCAGTAAAAGGATATACCTCACAGTGACCCTGTGAAGCTCACTTATTTTTTTACTTATTTTACTCATTCACACAAGCACCATCACACCAGTCACTGTTACACCCTCTGACTGATGAATGTGCTTAACTTGCAGGGAGAATGATGCCCATTTGGAAGCCACTACAAATATTCAGGAATACTGCCAGGATTTTTTTCAGTGATCTACTTGGTCCTTTTTGCCTGAACTGTATCACTTGTGTCACAGTTTGGGTAGCATCCAGCACATCAGCTCACAGCTACAATGCTGAGAAGTGGCCAGGGAAAGGCATCTGCATGAGTGATGTACCTTTTCCATCTCGGATTTTGTCTTCGGGGAGGAATCCACATGGGATTAGGAACTGAAATAAGAAGTATAACCCTGAAATAAGGGATGTAACAAAAAGAGGAAAAAACTGCACTAAGGGGAGTTAAGGATGAAGAGGGGAGATAAAGTAGGGAAAAGCAGGCAGTTGAGGTAGGAAATGTTGCCACTGAGAGTGACAGACACCTAATTTAGTATTTAATAGTGATAAAAAGGTGCTAGAAGACTGAATTTCTACATGTGGAAAGATAAGGTACCCAGGCTCTGTGCTTGTCCACTCATTTATATTCAGAATAAGCTGTTGTTAAGTCTGCTTTTCCAGTCTCATAAAACTCAGGAAACTCAGAAGCTGGTGCTGGTCAGACAGAGTAGCGGGTCTGGATGTGCTGCAGCAGGGTCAGTAATGGAAGAGGATTTGATGGCTGTCCTGGACTCTCAGCTGCGCATAGTTTACATCTTTTTTTCAATTTGGGGACTATTTGAAAAATGTGGAAACCAACCCCCACTTCCTGTTCTGCCCTACTTTTGATGATTCCTCACTCTGTATGCAAAGACAGATGGGGTCTTGAAGGAGGGGAAGGCAAATAGCAGTATCCTTCTGATGAGGCCCAGGAAATGGGAAATGTAGGCAGTAGTAAGGATCTGTGCCAGTGGGTCCACCTGCAGAAGAGAAGTAGGAGCAAAACCATGATGTTACTGCCCAGAAGGTGAAAGGAAAATCAGGGTGCACTGAAGGGAGCGCAAAGAGTGAAACACGCAAATCTGCCATAGGGCAGCCCTCGGTGCAGTTCTCTGGTCCCTGTTCATTGCAGAGAGGAGCACAGAGGGGTGCTGTGAAAAGGAGAAGAATCTGTGAAATAAGAACTTGGCATACAGATGGCTCACTCGGAGAAAAGACAAGACAACTGTGTTTATTCGTACAAAAAAAAAAAAGGCTGCTGCAAAGGTAAAAGACCAATTATTTTAGTTCATTGGCAAAGGCTTTTCAAAGATAATGAATTCTGAGGACCAGCAAGAAAAATCATTGAAATACACCAGTGAAACTTGTAACTTACCAGGTTTTAGTTCTCTTGAAGCCGAAGGAAAGGATACCAGTGGAAATGGGATATATGATATCAGCAACATAACCAGGAATGTAGGTGGCAACCAGGGCCAGTTGTGAAATAGCCAGTGGACCCACCTTTCAGATTAGACAGCTTGAAGGAAAGGGCTGAACTATGCTGTTCTGTGAAGGGATGCTTTCCCCACACTGATTCCAGCAGAGCTTCAAATTCGATCTCTGCCTCTCCAGGAGAAAATGCAGTTGCTGAAGTTACAGAAGGCATTTTTAATATGGGGAAGGAGGAGTCAGCTTTGCATTTATTTTTATGACTGGATAATAATTAATAGAGAGTATGGTGATGTGTACCTTAGTCCACTTGTCTGAAAGCAGCAGCTACACCTTGTCACTCTATATGGATTTGCATGTCAACATGGTAGAGAGGAGAAGAGTCAAACAATATTAAGGGCAGAAAGGAAGCAGTCTGCAGAACATTTTCAGCTGGACTATACTTTTCCCAGAAATGTGATGCGTGTAGAGGCGTGATGGTGAGCTAGGATCTTGGATTTCAGCACTGGACCCAATGGCCCACCAGGGTGCTGTTTGTGTGCAATAAAGTAATGGCACAGAAGGCAAACTGACCTGAATTGCCAAACCAAGTATAACACCTGACAGCTCTGGATCCACTGGTTGATTCCTGCTGTATTAATGCAAATTAGAGCCAGACAGAGAAAGCTGACAGTAAGAGCAAGTTGTGAATAGTAAATCTACATGAAAGATCCAGTCAATGCTCACTTATTTATTTTAGTGACTACTGCTGAATGGTCTGTGACAAGAATGCTGAAACATTGACCCATGATGATGTAAAATGTGTTTCTTATCTCCCGTGAGGACAATTTCAAGCTAGATTCTGACATTCTTGCCTTTATTTAGTGATAACTTACTGGCTATTTTAAATCAATTTATTTTCCAAGAGACCAATTAATGTAGAAACATCTGACCAAATATTATGGAAAAACTGGTCTGGTTTTGCTTACACCTAGCTCTAGCCCCATCTTCATTTTTGCCTGAATTTTAGTTTTTTCTTGAATATTGTGTTAAACCTGCTGGCATGTCCAACTGGATACAGGAGGCTGTTTTCATACAGTCTGTATTTATTTGATCAAGCACTTGATCTGGTACATGAAATTTCTTGCCCATGTGGCTTCTTGCAGTACTCTGCTGACAAATAATTCACTGAACCTGGCATGCAGTAATTCTTTTGCACTGAGCATCATGTTTTCATCTGATCCAAGGTTATTTCCCCCCTTGCTTTCTGCCTCCCTTCTCTGGCAGCCGTTCTCACACCAGCAGAAGGATACTGCATGGAAGGCATACCTCCTGCAGATGCTCTGTGGGTACCACTTTCTTAATGTTTGCTGTGAACTGTGGCAGCTGTAGAGCATGTACACAACACATTGAGCCTGCCTCATCAGCTGGCAGAGGGAAAAGGACAGAAATCTGCAACCTAGCGCCACTGTAGTCACCCCATGCTGACTGGACTGGAAACATGAGCAGAGCCTGCTGCCCACTTTAGGACAGTTTACAGAATCTGCAGGAATCCTTATTGCATATAGAAAAGAAATTGTCACAGCAACTGGAAACTAAATGTGTTCTCCCTACATCACAGGGTAAACAGTGTGTTTTTGCACGTGTCTGTATAATGTAGCACAGCAGTGTGTAGCAGTCTGACCTCTGGACTGATTTTGCAGATGGGTTTACATCACTGGAAACAGTTCTTAATTTCAATAGAAGAGCATGAGGGGAGAATGAAGATGTGTTACTTCTACACAAAGCATGTAGTCACAGTGAATAATGAGTGATGTCTCTGCAAGTAGCCCTGCAGTCCTTTATGAGGTAATGTGGTCTTTGACGTCAATGGGAAGCTTGCTTCCACAAAAGCTGAGCAGGGACTGCAGGATTTGGTTTCATGGGGTTTACAAAGCACAGCTTTCAGAGCCACTGAAAGAAATCAGGATGGCAGCCCTTCTGATTTACCTATTTGTGATGCTTTTTTGCTGCCACCTTCATTTATGACATTGCTTCTCTGGTGTGTACTTTTGTGTCCACACTCGTCACTCTGTTTTTCTTCACCTACTCCATTAAGGACATGAAGTGGGTGAGTAGGGCAGGTTTGTTACTCAACAACATCCCTCTGAGTCGCTCTTGCAGGAAATGAATGGAGACATGAGCTTTTGGGTATTCAGTGGGGTGCCAACCTGCTGACTTCAATTTGAGTAGAAGGACATTGTTTATAGCCTTGGCAATACAATCCCAAGCCAGTAACACTCAGCTGTGTATTTGTGCTACTCTAGAGGGTCTACTCAGCCATACTGGTTTTTGTCTTCCTTTGGGAAACAACATTATGAAGGTACAGGGGAAAACACATGCTTCAAACAGAAAAGTCTGAGCACTTAAAAGGTATATGTGCTCTTGGACAGTGTGGCTTTTGGTGGAATTTCACGCTGGGATAATGCCTGACCCTCTGGGCAAAGTCAGTGGGTACAAGAGAATAGGTAATCTCACCTGCGTATTCATGAAGCCCTTGTAAGGGCATAACATCATGAACCCAACCTATTTTCCCTGCCTGGAACTTTCCAATTATATTCCACTTGATTTATTTTTTTAGTGATGAACTCCATTCCCAAACAAGGATAATGTTCATAGTGGAAACCTCCCATGGTCCAAGCAAACAACTTTTACTCACTGTTATAGGCAGACACCTGTATTGGTAAAAACCAAGAAAAACATCTCTGACCTTGTTGTAAAGCAGCTGGCAGGGATGAGGGAAGCATGGGGTGTGCCTTCCTGTGTGTGAAAAGAAGGGATGTGAGGATAAAACCAGCAGCAGTCTTAAGACCAGTCTTAAATGTATGAAGTGCATTTTCAGAGTTTGGAATACAGGCAGTTGTTTGCAGCACCTCAGGAGAGGCTCATGAGAGAGTTCTGTTTTCAAGCATAAGCTCCATGGGGAATGTAGTACCTGTGGGGAAGGCTTTGGCTAAATTTGCCTGAGGAGTGCATTGGTTCTGGTGGGTGTAGGGAAGCAGATACAGGCAGACCAGTGGCCCACTCCAGCCACTTTTTTGCGTTCTCTGCAAGACCTGCAAAACAGGGATAAATTTTTGGCACATTTCAAGAGGAGTATGAGTGAACTTCCCAGGTAAAGAGGACCACATAGATGTCTGGCTCTACAGTATTTTCTTTTTTTGATAGCTTTTATACAGACTGACAGCTGCATTTATGCTGTCTTTCCTTGTCCTCATTGCCCTATGAAGGCTAATTCCCTGTAATGTTGGGGTGGGGAGGAGTTATGCTTTCTCCATTTATTTTACTGGAAGAAGGGGATAAGGAACATTGGTCTGGCACTGGATCCCCTCATCAGTGGATTGTGGTAATTCCTGTATGTGGTGGGCTGACCTTGTCTGGACACCAGGTGGCCAACAAACCACTTCATCACTCTTGTCCTCAGCAAGGTATGGGGCAAGAAAGTGAAACAGAAAATCTTATGGGTCAAGATAAACAGAATTTAATGAAGCAAAAGCAAAGTCTGCAAGTGGAAGCAAGGGAAAATAGAAGTTTTATTCTCTCTGACCCATCAACAGGTGATGTCCAGCCACTTTGTGGAAGGTAAGGCTTCCGTACACATAGTGGTGGCTCCAGAAGACAAACGTAATAATAAACACCCCTGGCCATCCTTCCTCTTTGCTTTTGTTGCTTAGGGAGATGTTCTATGGTATGGAACATGCCTTTGGTCAGTTTGGGTCACCCAAGCCCGCCAGCCTTTGGGGGTGGTGCTGTACTGCTGCTCAGCATCAGACAAAGCACTGGGGCATTACCAACACCTTCCTAACTTCCAGTACAAAGCACAGCTCTGTGAGGGCCACTGTGGGGAAAATTAACTCCATCTCAGCCAGATCCAATACACTGTAATATCACACTCCTGTTTGAGTTTCTGAATGCTGCCATCATTATGGAACACCACCTGAAACTTGTCTTTCTGTGCTAGAGCAACCTGAGTACTTGGGCTTGTAAATGCCATCCATTTCACCACTGTGACAGCTAGAAAGGTTATTTGTCCAAAGACCCATGAGAAATAAGAGACAGGAGGAGAATAAATCTGTGTCAGTCTTTGAATTACTAAGTCATTGTAAAATCAATTAGATTTCTCCTAGGTGAGGCCCTTGTGCTGTTTGTTTTCACATGTGTCATATCCGTCACTTTCACTTGTGCTGCATAGTAGTTTTTGAGCCTGTAGACCTCAGTTTTTTTCAGACCTGTGGGAAAAACTCTGCCACCTCTAGATCTGCAACAAAGTTAAGGGATGCAGAGATGAAGATCATTCTTTGATGCTGATTACAGGGCTTGGGAATAACAGTTCTGAGTCTGGGCATCCTGACTGAAATACTACTCTGTGCAAGGGAACACAGACTGGAGATAAAAAGCCAGAACTCCCTCCTGTAGTCACTGTGCATGTGGGATGCTGATGTCCACACCATGTTAATGCCTGCAGAATGTGTGGATGTGAAAATCCTTGGTGTGCTGCAGGCACTCTGGAGCACAGAGCGTAGGAAAGAAGAGCTGCTGCGGTGTGGTGGCACCCTTCTGGTGTCTAACTGAGCACTCCCTTGCTAATTAAAGCAATTACAATGGGAAGTGCCAGTTTATCTCTACTGGTATGAGAAGATTAGGGTGAAAAATGGCCTGGGGAAGAACCAGGGCACTATGAAATACATTTGTTAGCAGGTGGTATGTGGAATTCAGGAGAAATGTCAATCTTGGGCAATTCTGTTTTTCATTGAGTTGTGTCTGCTGGGCGCCCAACCCCAGTTCTGCAAAACCAGGCCACTGGTGTCAGAACACTATCTGGAATGATAATGTGCTGATGAAGGTTGTCCAGGAAGGGTGAGCAGGAAGAGGTCAGGTGCAGAGTGGTGATGAGTGGTGTTGCTGATGGAGGTTGTATTGTGGTGTCCTGTAAGAATAAAAGGTCACCTCCTTCCCTTTTGGAAGTTTTCTTAGAACTGGTTCTTGGTGCCAGTAATCATGGGAATTGGTACAGATATATACTGACTAGATAATAAACCAATATTCCAAAAAAGTCTTGTTAGTTAAAGCAAGTCTGACCAGAGTTCAGCACAGCTTGTGACACAGATTACCTAGAGGAACATTTTCCTCTGCTTATTGGAGATGATATTTGCCAAAACAGTCATCAAGCTGATCTTGGTCAATTTAACAAAGAGTTTAAAGCAGTCTCAGTTAGTTTCTAGCAGTACAATTGCTGTTCTTTGAACTTGCTACAGACTCGTACAGACTTTTCTGAGAAAAGTAGGAGGCTGCCTTGTGATGTTCCACATCACTGGACTAGAAACACTGATGGTCAGTTTATGTCTTCCTAGTATTGTTGTAGCTGTGATGGTCTGAGGACCGTAGGCAAGATTTTGGGTGTGAATACTAAGTTTTACTAGGTTAGCCAGCATAATGGGCAAAGCAAAACACATAGCTGGGTACCATGCAAATTTTCAGACACAGGATTTTATTTATTTTTTTATTTATTTGTTTGTTTGTTTATTTATTTATTTATTTTCTTCTGTGCCTGTTTTGTCAGGGGTTGGGGTTTGGCTTTTCTTTTGCTCCTTATCCTAGACAAGACTATAAGTTCATGCCAGACAAGCGCTACTCTGTGTGAATACAAGCACACAAAATATTAGTGCCGGAAGTGTCACTAAGTGTCATGGACAGCCAATCTTATCAGTGGCTGAGCCATTTGTCAAACTCTACTTTAAAATGTACTTACATGATTGCTTTGCTTTCTTGAGCAGACCTCTGCAATTTTATGTAGATGAGTTTTCTGTTTTATAGTGGGAGGCACATGAGATGAAATCTGATGGTTTTTATTTAGGTATTTGTATGCAACTCTAGCATTTAATTTAAAAAAATAAAAAGCCAGGTTATTTTTGTACAGAAAAATGCATGTTGTTCATTTAAGTGACTGCAGCAATTCTGCCAGCTCAGGCATCAAGAATCCTTTAGTAATAGTGAATGTTTTCTAGAGGACAGTTTACTTCAACTGCCAGAGCTGTAGTGGTGAAATTTGCCATGCTTTTAACCTGAGTTACTACTAACCCAACCACCATCCTACCTAGTGACTAGATCTGGGCCTTTCTTAGCTTTTATATAATTTGTAGGGAGAAGAAAAACCAAATATGTAAGTCAGTAGGGTAGTTGTATGTTTTATAGCAGAAGTGATAATTTTTCCCAACATGTTCTATGGATCTGTAGGAAACTAAACTAGGTAGTGGAGGAGAAAAATAAATGATGCATTTGGGGATTTCAGTTTGGAATCAAGTCACCAGTGGAATCAGACAGGGTCTCTTTTGTTGAATACATTTATAACTGTTTGGACAAAGGAAGTGATTAGCGAGGAGAAAAGTTTGCTGATATTGCTAACCTTATTCAGAGTTTTAAAGGCTGGGACTGTATCAAAGAAGGATCTCATGAGACTCAATGGAGCATAAATAGGCAGCTGAAATTCTGTGTAGGCAGATGTAAAGAAAAACACATGGAAGAACAATCCTAGCTTTATACATGAAGGAGTCTGGGCTGACTTTTTTAACAAGGTGTGAGACCCCGGTGTTACAGAGGGGCGATGCAAATGTCAGCTCAATGCACAGCAGTAATAAGCAAACAAAAGCACAGAACATAGCACTAGGTAATACTAGGAAGGGAATAGAAGACTAAATTAAATACACCATTATTTCACTGCACAATTCTATGCAGTTTGTCCCTACCATGCACAGTCCTAATCAGTGATAGAATAGAATAATTCCATGGAAGGACCTCCAATGCTTAACTAGTCCCCCTGCCTGACCAGTCCAAGCTGACTGGAAGTTTAAGCATGTTATTTAAATCATTCTTCAAATACCTCTCTGACAGATGTGGAACACTGATCTCTCCAGGAAGCCTGTTAATATGTTGACCAATGTCTTGGTAAAGAAGTGTTTCCCAAGGTCATGTCTGAACCTCCCATAATGCAAATTTTCACCATTTCCACATGACCTGTCACTGGATATCAAAGAGAAGACATCAGCACTTCCCTCTCCTTTTCCACCCTCAGGAAGCTCTAGAGAGCAATGAGGTCATGCCTCTGCCCCCTGCTCTCCAAATTAGGCAAGCCAGAGTCCTTACCTGCTCCTCACAGGAGATGCCTTCCAGCCCTTTCACCACTTCTGTTGCCCTCCTCTGGATGCGTTAGAAGACCTTTGCATCCCTCTGAAGCTGCGGGGCCCAGATCTTCACACAGCATTGGAAGTGAGGCTGCACCCACGCTGAATACAGCAGGGCAATCACCTCTTTTGACCAGCGGGCGATACTGCACCTCAGATATGGTTTGCCTTCTTGCCTGCCAGGGCCCATTGCTGACTCATATTGAGCCTGCTGCCAGCCAGCATCCACAGGTCTCTTTTTCCAGGGCTGCTCTCCTGCCACTCTTCTCTCAATTTGTGCTTTGGTCCAGAATTACTCTGTACCAGGTGCAGAATACGGTATTTATTTTTGTAAAATCTCACACCATTGATTATTACTTGTATCTTACAGGGGTTACAAAGACTCAGAGGTATAGAAGGTGGTGGGATGGATGAAGTAAGGAATAGCACCTACTAACTTGGCTTCTTCAGAGTTGAAAACCTGGAAAATGCACAGAAGTCTATGAAAGGATAAATGGCATGCAGAGAAGAGAAGAGGAAATTCACTTCTCGTCCACAAGCTAGCGGGCAGGCAATAACACTAACAGTGGCTCCAGACCATCTCTCCACGCACTTCACACCCCAGTCTTACACAGTCTTATAAAACAGATGGATAAAATCGTGGCAGAGAGTTCTGCTGTAGGCTACACAACAGCTGACCATATCTGGCTTAGGAAGCTACTAGAAAAATATCATATCATGCTTGCTGTCTTCATATGCTTGTGGTTACAGCTCATAGTGAGGTACTGTGTTATGGTACATATGTTAATTCTTCAGTTAGAAATAATGTTTGCACTGAATGTACAAATGAGTGGTTGCATTGTTTTTCCCTTCTGACTGACTGAGAAAATGTTCTGTCCTGGCTGCTTTAGCATTTCCAGATACTGTCAAGTGGGGTGGTATTGGTTTTTTTGGAACCCCATAGGCAGCCTAAGAGGGAAGTCTTGCGCTTTTGTGCTCTTTACTGCTTCAGGCCCTTGTGGGCCTCTCGGTCTAGCTTTTGTGAGCAACCGGTATAAGGTAAGTATCGATGGCTCTGGAAATAGCCCAGGTAAAAGGGTGTCTTATTTCATCCAGTCCAGTGACAACTAAAACACTTAATGTAATCATGTACTGGAGTTCTGGGACTGCACTGTGCATTGAGAAGGAAACAGATTTCATATTTCTTGCCCCAGTCCATCCAACTTCTGTTCTCTGTCCCACACTGCTCATCTTAGGATGGAAATGGGAAGCCTAAAACAGATTTGGAGGAACACAACACTGAAAAGTTTTGAAAGTGCTTTCAATCCATCAGTTGGGCACTGGTGAGTACCTAGGAGAAAGGCAAATATACAGTGAACTTTCCCAGCACAGCTACCAGCTCCCAGCACAGGGTCTTCTGGAGCCTGAGGTATTCCCGAAGTTAGTTAGAAGCTGGATTTCATTCCATGGGTTTGCCTGGTTTGCGAAGAAGACTTACTTTCTTTCTAATCCAATCTGGTGTCACACTTTGAGTTTGTCCCTGGCTCAGACAGGCTGGGAGCAAGACTGGAGCTCTGCTCAGCTCCAGGCATTTGTCAGCATCTTTTCCAATGTTTATTTGCTAACGTGTATTCCTGCCTGCTATTCCCTCCATGCCTGCAAGGAGCACTGCTTCGTCTGCTGTTTCTTGGTGGTGCGGCAGTGAAGCATCGCTCGGTTTCCCATCCCAGAGCACACTGGCTGTGGAGGAGTGTGCCCTTGCTTTGAACCATGGGCACTCTGGAAGGACCCACACTTCTGATGTGTTTGTGGATGTGCTGGATAGCGTGGAGCACGTGGCACAGGTAGCAGTGAAATGTCATGCATGTATATCTCTGCTGAAAAACTGAGTTAAAAATCTTAACAGTGGAAAGACAACCAAACCAAAACACCCCAACCCCAAACCCTCAGAGGAGGACAGGAGAAGAAGATTGTGTCTGTGAAACGGGATTCAGCAAGGATTTTCCATGGATGAACAGCAAGGACTATCTGCCAAGTGGCACTCAAAGATTTTGCTCAGAAGGTCACTATATCACTGGTGATCAGAGTAAGGCCATTGCCCTGGAAAAGGTCTAAAACTGTTTCCAGAGAAAGCTAAGAACTGTTCCTGCTGACTCCTCACACAATACTACAAGAATAGCTAATGCTGCTTGACCCTACTGCAAATTTTCCATTTGATATCCATTAATAAATTTTCCCCTGTGCTGCAAGAATAATTTTCATGCATTGTGTTATCTTCCTCATATTGACAGTTCTGCTATACCACTATTGAGTTAGTCCTAATAGCATTATTTTCTCCCAGATTCATCTTCCCTATAAACGTTCTGAAAAAATGTAGGAAATTATTTGGACATGGTTTCCCATAAATAGAAAAATCAGAAAGGTTTCCAGCACCTAATTTTTCTCAACAGAAGTTATAACTTTTTTTTTCAGGCTGGGTGTGCTTGTTTTACGTTGATGACAAATCTGTTAATAAGTTATTCCATTTAAGAACATAAGAAACAAGAGCAAAAATCAGAAGTCTATCAAGAGTTTCTAAGAAGAGGGGAAATAACAAATACATGGTAAATTTTCTTTTAACTTTCCTGTCTGATACATTCTCTTGAAGCATGAACATGTTTTAAGAACCACATGTGGCGAAATTTTGAATCTGGGCTTTGCAAAGAGGGAAAAGAAAGCCATCAGGTATTTCAAAGAGAATTTTTGAAATGTCATTATATATACTGAAATAGATGTATCTGAACCTCACCTCTGAATTTCTGGAATAAAATCACAAAGAAAAAAACCCAATAAGCTTCAAATTATCTCTTAAATGAATGGAATTCAAAACATTAAACAAATCATTATCATTTATCCTTGAATCATGAAGTGGAAATAAAAGACAACTGAAAGATTTGAGCCCATCTCTATCTCAGGACACATCACCGTAACTTCACTGAAGTGACAGCTGGAACTGTAGGTTGAATTAGACCCCAAATAAAAGACTTTAACAGACTTTAATTTCTATTCATATAGATCGTGGCTTTTTATTAATAGCAAGTGTATCTGCTGTAATTCTTCTGTATTTTTATATTTTTATTTATTCTTTATTGATCTTCCACAGTTCCAGAATAGATTACAGCGAATCTGGAAAAAGTGGATATGGTTGATGAATTTAGTCTCTTTCACCTTTGTCACTGCTTCTACATCTGTATTCTCTGACACCTAAATAAAAGATTGTTTTATTCATAAGTTTGGTTATTGAAAATCACAAAATGAAAAAATTTGTACTTAGGCCAGGGATTGCTCTCCAAAGTATTCAGAAAAAGTTTTTATTATTCATGCTTGGCTATCATTATTATTCAAAGCATTATTATTTTATCATTCACATATTAGAGTTACTGAATAGTTAAAACATCTGATGGATAATTTATGAGTGGAAGAGGAGGACCTCCCTGTTTATTAAGAAGGTCACACAAGCAGACAGAATCCTATAAATCTTAAATGACAATTCAGGATGAAGAAAAACTTGAATTTGTTATGTCATTTTAATGAACAAGGCCAACATTCAGATTATTCTTGGACAGAGGTATTATTTACAGATACTGTGTTTTTTGTAAAGGTTCTGTGACTGCTAAAATTCACAACTTCTAAATTATCCCGTGCTCACTCAAGCAGGCAAATGCTGTAGGTTTCAGTGCTCCTTCCTTAGTCAAACACTGCAATTCATGGGAGAACCAAGTTAGGTGGCAGTGCAGTAAGGTCAGTGCAGGGCTGGTCAATGCACTGAGCCTTAGCTTTTAACTGTGGATGCACTGCATTCCCAGATGAACACCTGAGAATGCAGTCTGGGACCCATTGCCCAGCACTACATTAATGCCTCAGGTGACCGGGGCAATGTTGGGCGGAAAGGGCTGGCAGGCACCACACCCTGTGCGGTTACAAATGGTATCAGTGCCTCCACAGATCGGCAGAGATCTGTGTTCTGAGTCCCGTACACACCAGGCGGTGCCCTCCTGGGTCTACCCAGGGAAAACAGCCTGAGGACAATCTCCTGATCTATTTCTTCTCTCATACTGTGGGGCAGGAAGAGGAGCGTTAGTGTGGCGTCATTTAAGAGAGCACCGAGTGGGCCTCATCACCTGGAAGGGGGTCTCTGCAAGGGCGACAGGAAATCTCCAGAACTGATTGGCAATTTGGGACTCCGTGGTAAGAGCTCTGGCAAGAGTGACATGTACACTCAAATGCTGGTTATCTCCTGTTGGAGCCTTCACACAGAATTCTGCACAAAGGCAGTTCTCAGCAAAGTAGGAGCACCCTAGTGCTTAATTTTGCCAGGGCTGCCTTAGTATGCAGAGCTACTCCGCTCCTTACCTTGCTGGAACCACAGCAAGGCTCAGTAGGACTGTGAAGTGATACACCCTGAAAGTAAACATCTTTCCATTATTATCTTTTTCAGCAAAGCCTATTCCTTCATCTGGAAGAAGTTTCCCACCTGCCCTGCATAAGGGCAGGTGCAGACAGATGAGTCCCAGTCTGGGTGGTTAGACTGGTCCAGTGCTTTAGGGTTTGTATGTGTCGAATTTGTACACAAGAGCCATGATCCCTAGGACATACTTTATTTTGCCATTTAGAATGCCTTGGCAACTCCACGTGGATTGTAATACCTCCTTACATTTTTATCAAGAAATGTATTTGCGGTGCTTCAGTCTACTGTGAGTTCCCCTAAAAGTCTGAAAGAATACTTACACTTCTAATATGAAGTCCTAACTGGCATCAGGGATTTGTTTTGCTTTGTTTTGTATCCTCTGTTAGAGGGACTAGTGTACAAGCTGTAAACTGAATTTAAGATCTATTTGGACAGGCAAACTGTTCTGCCCAAAAACTGCCTAAATCCAGCAGGTTTAATTGGATCAGATTGCTCAGGGCCATGCCCAATTAAATCTTTACCTCCTCTAAGGATTAAAATCTGACAACATCCCTGGGCAATCTGTCAGTATTTAACTACTTTCACGGCAAAAAATATCTCCTGCTACCTAATCAGAATTTCCCATGTTCTTACTTGTATCCATTGCTTCTTGTCCTTTTGTGTACATGGTTGGGAAGGGTATAGTTTTATCCCCTATATAACCTCTGATCAGGCAGTTGTAGTGAACAAGAATGTGTCTCCTTTCCCTTCTCTGTTCCAAGCCAAACTGTTCCTACTTCTAGAGTCTTTTCTTGTACTTCATGTACTCCTACTCCTGATCATCTTGGTGGCCTCCACTGGCCTCACTCCAGTCTGTCAATTCCTTTTTGTTCTGGGGAGACCATAAATGGACACAACACTCTAAATGCAGTATTGCAAGTGCCAAAGAACTCTACTGGACCTGCCAGTTACACAAGTACCAAACCAGAATGCAGCTGGCCCTCTTTGCTGCAAGGTCACACTGCTGGTTCATGTTTGACTTGCTGTTCACAAGGACATCACGATCTTTCTCTGCAGAATTGTTTCCCTGACACTCAGCCCTGGCCTGTATTGTTCCATGGGACTATTCCATCCAGGAAGGAAGACTGAGTTTTCTCCTGTTGGACTTCACAAGGTTCCTGTATATCATTTTCCCAGGTTCCACTGAAGAGTAGCCTTTCCCTCCAGTGAATTGTCCACTTGACCAGTTTGGTGCTGTTCACAGCCCTGATGACAGAAGGCCCCGTCTCAGCATCCGGGTCATGGGTAAAGATATGAAGCAGTCTTTGTGCCAGATTTGCACAGATGACCCCGAGGGATGTTGCTGGCTACCAGTCATTAGCAGTTCCTACCCACTGCTTAATCCACTTACCCAGTCCATGTCCCATCCCTTTGGTCATCAGGACTCTATGAGAGACTGTGTCAAAGGCAGTATAAAGTCAAAGCACACACCATTGTCTGCCTTATGCATAACACTGCTGTCCTTGCTATGGAAAATGATGAGGAGGATCAACCTTGAGTAAAGTTCCTCCAAAGGTTTAGTGTCATGAAGAAGGTGGAAGGTTTGTTTAAACAGCTGTAGTTGAAGAAATCACAATTTGAGGTCATAGTGACTTGACACAAGCTCATGAAATGATTCCTCAGAGGACATGGGTGCTTTGGGGACCACCACTCATAGTGGCTCACAAGATCTCCTGGAAGGCCATGGGAATCACCTGGGACAGAAAACAGGATAATTAAAACTAAATAATTTGGTTGGTTAGGTAAATAGGTTGCTGAGTGGGGCCTCCATAACCGCATTGTCCACTGCAAAGTGAGCTGTTTGCTGGACTGATAAGCAGATAAAACACAAGATCTCACTATATCATGAAATCTTATGACATCAACAAAAAACAAGCAGCTTACAGGAGAAGTTTAAGAAATAATAAAATATGTTCCTTAAAGTTGATCAAGAGCGTGTAGACAGGAAGATTAAGTTTACCTAAAGGAGTTCACTGGAGAAAAGAGATCTGTAAACAGATCTGTATTTGGAATTCATGTGAGCTACTCAAGTCTAGTACTTGGAAGGACAGTCTATGAAAAATACTGAAGAAGAGAACAGTTCTTCTCAGGGATACTATGGGCAGTGGTCAGGTTTTACCTGCACACCAGGACTCACCTCTACCTTTGATGTCTTACAGAGGGTTCTGACTAACCTTTCTCTGCCTTTGCAGTCCTTGCATTACCTAACTCCAGCACGGACTGCAAAGTATGGCAGTGTAGGGATATTTTACAATCCTACCTTCTCCGTGCTCACAGAAAGGATTAAAGATTATATTGCTGCTGGTGTCAGTGTGGAGGAAAAGACAATATAAAATTCCTTTTTCTGAGAAAAAAAAAAAGAATAAATAGGATTCTGCAGTTCTAGTAAGTACTTGTTCAAATCTTACAGAGAAATATGTAAACCTTTTAAGCACACTTCTGAAAACAAGAATTTCAGAGGCCCCTTAGGTGTCTTAATTAATACCATTAATGCAGAACTCTGTAATCAAAGTTTTCAAATTTTAAAAACCTCTGTTTTGCATACCTTACTGGCCAAAAGACTGTGTTACACAGGCCGTCTGTCTGAAATGGGCTCTGACTACAACACCTGAAAGGAACCTCAAGAGAAGGGCACTACTGTTGTCTAAACTCTCAAAGAGGGAGATTTTAAGGGGCTAATAAAATATAAAAAGTTGTTAAATAGAACCAAGCTTAATTATTCCATTTGAGAAGAGTGCACATATTTTAGGAAATGATTGGACAATGAAGATGCTCAAGGTGTGGTCATAATGGGCAATGTTGCATTTTTTTTTTTGTGATAGCATGATGCCTTGACAAATGAGGTGTGCTGAGTTTCCTAAACAGAAGCTTTGAAAGACATTTCTGGGTTTCTTAATATCTTTAGTCAATCTGTCCAGAAGTGCCACAAGTCACTGTGCATGAATCAGAGCTCATTCTCCTCTCCTTTTCTCCTTGTGATGGCATTTACATCTATGCAAAAGGATGTAAAAAAGATTTCAAGATTTACCACTCCTGTTTGTTTTGAGTTTGTCATAAGTAATCACCTGTATGGTATGGAAAAGAATTTGGTCTTTCGTGATGGAGTTCCAATCAGACTTCTGTATAATTGTTTGGTGCTGTTTTTGATATATTATTTAGACTGAGACAGGGCAGGTATTTCAATGTCACCTTAACAGCAATGAATATTTGTACATAATGTTTTACATGAGTGATTTATGCATTATTCTTCTGTCATGTCTCTGCAATATTATTTCGCGTTCTCCTAGAGAAGACAAATATTCTAGCTCTTGTTTTTATCTATAGACTAAAAGAAATAATTGGAATTATTCAGAAATAAATTATTAATGACTGATGTATTATCCCACTTTTATTCGTCTTGAGGATATGTTTACATTTTTCATGCCTGTAGATGAATTGATAGGGTTTTTTGCTTTGTTTTGTTTTGTTTTGTTTTGTTTTTTTGTTTCTGTTTTCTATGAGAAAAACATACTGTTGAGAACTAGAAACTATTATAAAGTATAGTTGCTGCAGTCAAGAAGACTTTGTTTTCTCTGGGATGAAGTGAAATGTCTTCCTTATACCATGTAGAGGAGGGAGTGAACAAAAGCAAAATGTAAGCAATTTTTACTCCTGGGTACTGTATAGAGGCTGAATCAAATGGCTCTGGAGCTGCATTCCAATAGGTTATCTCTTCTTTTTTTTTCAATGGGTTTTTGTTTTAATACGTTTCTGATGAAAAAAGAACATAGAACACTCCTCTGAAGAAATATTTTCTTGAAGATGTACATATTTTATCAGATTTGAAAGCTCACTTTCTTATGCATATTGATACAGATATAAAAGAACCGTTCTTCCGTACCAAATGTTGCTACTATAAATGCAATCTACTAATGGACCTTTACAACTCCTATTTATCAAAAATGGGTTTGGTATAAAATATAGCTCAGAACAGAAGGGATAAGAAATTTTTGAGTGTTTTTTTTCAGAGTTCATTTCTGTAATACACTTTAACATATCCCATGCATATAGTTCAATGGTCTACAAGCTCATCCCACTTCCACTGTGGTTGGTGTAAAGATTCCCATTCCTTCAGGGGGATTTGGCCTACAGGAGCAGAAGTTATGAATGTTCCTGATTGGCATCTGCATATTATGTGCACAGAACAACAATTCTCCCTGTGCATATTAAATAGATCTGAAAATTTATTTTTTTTATAACTAGCACTGGAAAAAGGACAATGATTTTTCTGTTTCTTGAGAGTGAAGTAATCTAACAAGCAGCATTTCAGAGCTGAATCAACAATGGAGAGAGGCTGAATGTAGTGGCTTTTTATGAAATATCCAGCTACTTTAGGCACAGTAGTAGGAGGAAGAGGCACAAAGGTTAGTTTTAATCTTTTCTTCCAGAAGGCACTGGAATTTTGGACCTGAACAAAAGTAATGAAAAAGAAAAAAAATTTGCTGTGTGTACTGATTGGTAAACAGTGTGAAATTTCACTTCAAAAAACCTTTCTGAACTATGCCCATAAAACACCCCCTTATTATCCTTAGAAACTTACTTTCAGGTAAGTTAAGCTACCAGGAACCATCTGCAGGATAATCATGTGCTTTTGGAAACACCTGTAGCTCTGCCTATTTGCAGAGCTAAGAAGTGGTCTTTAGAGGTTTGGGTTAATAGAATACCCCATGACTCCTTCAAATATTCTTCTGTTTGTCTTCTGTTTTTCTCAGAAAATTCTAGCAGGAATTGGATCTCCAATCTGTGCAAGTTGAACAAGAGCACTTTTAATTAAATTACTTAACATTCAGTGCATAAGCATGAATATTCACATCTCAGAATCTTAATGGTGTCTCCACGAAATGTGTCTTGATATTTCAGCATCCGTCTGTCTTTCTGAAATGACTGGATTTGGGCCCTACATTTAACATCTTTCTCTTATATACTAGAAATTTTGGGTTAATTCAAAATACCCGATGTAAGTTGCTTGGCTATCTTACCAAGACCAGCAATTTTTTTAAAGTGCTAATTCTTAGGTACTTCTTTTAGACACACTAGCTCATGTTTTGCTGTTTTATACACAAATTGACATATGGTTCAAGATTTTGAAAATGATCTTTTCATGGCCAAACAGGATTTATCATTGATTTCTTTGTGTTTCTGCTCCTCAAGCTATAAACTTGCATTTCAGGGAACTGCCTCATGTTGTGAATCCAAACTTCAAAGATTGCAGAAGTTCTTCATTTTTTTTCTTCTTTTTCAGATTTTTTTTCCTTCTTTTTCTTCTGTTTTTTTTGGAAATAGATGATAATGGATTTTTCTTCTTTTCAAGAGCTGTTTCTGTGACTTAAATAACCATTAACTTTAAAGTACAGGATTTATTGGGATGGACTACCTTGGAAGAAGTTTATCCTAAAAAAGAATTTTCTCAGCTTGTATTAGGAGTTACTGGTGTAGTAGAAAAATTGGCACCTGAAAGGCTCTTCATCTTTCTTTTTCTTTCTACAAGTTTTTATATGCTTTTCCAATAAAATACTGAATGAACGTTATTATCTTTCTATTTTGAAGCAAATTTTTCCTTTACTTCATCATCACAGTTTGTTCAGGAGCAAGAGATGCTTTCTGATGGAGATCAATCTCTTCTTCATTGCTGTATTGCTTGTTTTTCCAGCAGTCAGTCTCAAAAGTTGACAGACTATTGCAAGGTCATAGAATCATAGAGTCATTTAGTTTGGGAAAGACCTTTAAGATCATCAAGTCAAGCTGTCAATCTAACACTGTCAAGTCCACCACTAAACCATGTCCTTAAGCATCTAAACATCTTTTAAATACCTCCAGGGATAGTGACTCAACCACTTCCCTGGGCAGTCTGTTCCAATGTTTGACAACCCTTTCCATGAAGAAGTTTGATTAGCCACTTCTTATTTCTTTGATTAGTCACTGCTTACTTATCTTTTTGTAATGCCAGTCTACGTCTAAAATATCTTAACTAAAGTTTAGGCTGTTGTGTCCACTATGTGCCATTTGACTGCAGTAAAAGCACAACCATCCAAAAGAGAAGCAGTTTTAAACCCAGAGAAGCAGCACCAGCTGAGTTCAACCTTTGGAGAAAAGGGCCTGTCCTACCACAGGGAAGGACGTAGTCTCAGAGGACACTTTGGCCAAGCACTCCTCATGACTGCATGTTCTTTTTGGATGCAGAGCTGTGGTGGGAGTTTCAGTCAGATCATCTGAAAGCCCTGATAAGCCACAATAATTGGTTCATGTCAGTTTGCATGCCTGTGGAGGGGCAAGGGAATTTTCAGAACTCAAGACAGGTCAGCACAGCAATGTCAGAAGGTAATAAAACTTCATTAAGTTCAGAAGGAATAAAATTTCCATTAAAACAGCCTGAAAGACTCGAAAACTCACCCTGCATTTTCTTAGCCTTTCCATAATGCTGGAATTTTTTAATGAGGAACCTTCTTTTGTGTGGGTGCTTGGTTGCCTCTAAGCTGTTCTTTCTCCATGATATCTGTAGGTTAGAAGAAACCACCTCCCTGAGGGAGATGGTGTCACTAACCTTCTTTCTGTCTGGATTTACTACCTGCTGCATATCCTTAAATCTGTAGCCAAAGAGCTTCAGAGCCAGCTCCCCAAAAGCCACGAGGCTGGTTTGCAAAAGCCAAATCCATCTCTCTTTCCAATACTCACTGCACAGAACCTACCTCTTGGGCATTTTCTTACACTTGAAGGATTCCTCAGCCACTGCAAGCTGCAGTGCCACATCACCTTAGCTGACCCAAATGTGAGGGACTAGATGCTTGTCCCAGCAGCCTGCCACCCCACCAGGTAGTCACTGCCAGCCAGAATGATGCAGTGCTTCTTTGGGCCAGCATGGCTCATAAGGAAAGAGTGACCTCCATGGTTTTTCCATAGTCTGTTTTCTGCTCCAGCGCTCACTCTGCTGGTGAGGCCTGGTCTCTAATCAGGAAGGTGGCATGCTTTCATCTCTTCCTCAGGAACATGGGGAAAGAAGATATGTAAATACACTGTGGAAGGGAGCACAATCAGCCGGGGTGGATGGAAAAACAGAAGGAATGTGTTGAAATTTTAGAGGGAAAATTCGTAGCCAGGCGTAGTAAGTGAAACCACTTGCAGTCACTACACAAGTGCATCTGTGCCAGGTACTTGCACAAAGCAATACAAAGCCATTGGCTTGTATCTGCTTATAGGCAGAAAATCAAAACCAAAACCACAAAACAAACAACCAAACCAAGCAAACAAAAAAATCCTTCCTTGATGTTTGTTGAAACTGACTTCTACTTTCAAGTATAGTAAGAGAAAAGGACTTGTAAGCACTGCTGGATAGAAAGCTGGACATGACCCAGCCATGGGCACTCCCAGCCCAGAGAGCCAAACGTGTCCTGGGCTGCATCCAAAGCAGCGTGGGCAGCAGGGGAGGGAGGGGATTCTGCCCCTCTGCTCTGCTCTGCTGAGACCCCACCTGGAACTCTGCATCCAGCTCTGGGCTCCCAGCATGGGAAAGACATGGACCTGTTGGAGTGAGTCCAGAGGAGGCCACCAAGATGATCAGAGGGGTGGAACATCTCCTGTGAAGAAAGGCTGGAAGAGCTGGGGCGGTCCAGAAGTGAAGGCTCCAGCATAACCTTACTGAGGCATTCAGTACTTAAATGGGCTTATAAGAACGAGGGGGCCAGGCATTTTAGCTGGGGCTATACTGATAGGATGTGGGATAAAGGTTCTAAACTAAACAAGGATAGATTCAGACTAGAAATAAGGAGGAAATTTTTTGTGCTGGGGGGATAACACACTGACAGAGGTAGCCCAGAGAGGTTGTAGATGCCCCACCAGCGGAAACATTCAGTATCACATGGGACACAGCTCTGGGAAACATGATTTATTGGAAGCTGTCCTTCCTCATTACAGGGGGTGTCACTTTCCGTGTGCGGCTTTGCAGTGCCGGAGCGCGATGCTGCGACCTTCCAAAAGCATCCCCTCAGCGAGGCCGCTCGGCAGGGCAGGCACACACTCACACATGCATACACGCACACACATATGGATAGATCCAGTAAACGGGNATTACAGGCTAATCGACAAGGGGGCTTGGACTAGAACACTCTTAAGTGTCCCTTCCAACCTGAACCTTTCTATGGTCTGTGGCACAAAGTCCAGCTAAAAGCCCATCACCACAGCACCATCCCAGGGTGGACACTGGGGCTGATGCTTTTCTGGATCTCGGTGAGTGCCCTGGATGAGGGACAGAGGGCTTAATCAGCAATCTGCAAACTATCTAGAATGCAGAGGAGAGGCTGATACACCAGAGAGCTGTGCTGCCTTTCAGAGGAAGTCCGACTGTATGCACTCCTGAGAAAACTGCTCTCATGGACTCTGCGTAGAAGAGAAGGTTTGGATTAAAGGCTCTGCAGACCAGCTGCAGCCACACTTTGGCTCCGATTTTCTTTAAGAGCTTGTTTGTTGTTTTTGTTGTTGTTGTTTTTTGTTTTGTTTTGGTTTAGTTTTTGTTTAAAAGTTTTTCAGGTATTTGCTTTTTACCAATGCTTAACTACTTTGGCACTCTTTCCTATGATTGTATGTCTGTGCACTGAGGGTTTCACTGGCTGTCTCAAGTTCACAGCCACTGGTATGTGGCAGATCAGGATGAGCTTGGGAGGGGGTATTAGGAGAAAGTTACATTGTCCTGACCATGTTTTCTGTAAAGCAGTATACCAGGCTGTTGTCCTCATGTGAATATGATTAACTTCTACTGCATTTATTTAATACAGTATTTTTCTTGTGAACCTCCATACATTCTGCATCACTTACGTTCTGCTGCAAAATTTTCATCTTTAGAGTCCCAGCTTCTAATAATTACTAGGACTACCTCAGTCTTAGAATACTGGAGGATAAGATGTATCCACAAGTCCTTGAAGAAATGAACACATTGTGTATAGTATTCATTGCAATGGACAATGTATTTCCACTGCAGAAAGTACTTTCTTTTTTCTCCCCTTCCCCTGGAGACCTCCTTTGTTGCATAAGTCATAAAGCTGTGGTCCAGGATATCCACATGAAATGGCCTCTCTCTTTCATAGGTGTGTGTCTGACTTCCTGGATCCCTGCTACTCTGTGTTGGGATGATTGTCGTAATTTAGTATGATCCTCTTTAGGTGGACTGTCAGACCACAGTTACGACACATTTGTAAAGTTATCTAACATGATCTCTTTCTAATGGGAAAAATAAGGAAAAGTATTCAAGTGAATAACAAGTGGTTAATGGGGTTCACCACAGGTGGGTGATCAGTTGGCTTTTTAAAAAATTCTAAATCATACCAAGTATCATCTCAGTCTTGCTCCTTACTTTGGGGAGGTGGGGGGAAGCCACAGGTAAAAGGGTGATTTTAGCAAGTCTGCATATGAAAAAGATGATCTTTCCATTCTGCCTTACTTGCTGTCACAGAATCTGCATTACAAAAGGAAATTGAGAAAGGTGGGCCCACTGTGGTGTCTGGTGGGGCATGGACTGCATTCTGCTGTCTGGATTGACCCTAACAAGGATCAAGCTTTTATTTTATTTTCCTCTTTAGGGAAGCACTGCTAGGATCCATATCTTCTATCTGCCTGATATTTCTGAAACTACTTGATCATCACAACTTTTGCCACATTTTGTCTGCTGTCAAATTCTTTGGAAGTTGGTTGAGTGCAGAATTATTTTCAGGTGCAGAAAGAGGACATCAGCAGACAAGGATAATGTGGCCATGTATGCTAGATTTTAAGATGTCATTAGAAATGCAGTTGGGTTTAAAAACACAAAAAGTTCATTACATTTGCTGGTCTCTCAGGACCTGTCAGTCTTTTTAAGAGTCATTTTGGACAACAATTTCATTATAAGGGAATGGGGGAAGTATCTTTTATTCAAGAAATGTAAAGGGTTTTTGTTGTTTTGAGTTTATTTTGGTGTTGTTTGTTTGGGTTTTTTGTTAGTGAAAAAAAGAAAAATGAATAGATGATTGCTCTGACTTTAGCCTTGACAAATCACTATGTACTAAAAAATCCAGCTGTCCCCAAAACACATGTTCTGCAGTGACAACTGGCAACATCAACATTTTCCCATGGCCAGGTTTAAAGGCCAGGTTGAGTATCTTGGCAGTAAGATAGTAAAACTGCATTTTGCAGAATGTCATGGTAATTAACAACTTTTCTTCCACCAACTAAAAGAATTTTTTACTGAATTTGCATTCTCTTGAAATAAATATGCTTATTAGGAAGCAGAAGATTTTCAGTGATACGAAAGTTATTAAAGGCAGTAAATTAAGGCTCTTAAAGAAAAAGCTTACCACAATCAGAACATGTAACTCTGTAATAGAAAATGGAATTTATCTGGAAGACATTCAGCTTGCAAATCTAAGACATTTTCTTTCTATAGTTAGTACAGGTTTGCAGACAATTGATTTATAAACATCTTAATGTATTGATATTTAATATGAACAGTATGTGAGAAGTGTCCCTGATGTAGCAGTAGGAAGTGTGAAATACTATTATTGGTTAGCTTTTTTCAGGCCACTTTTGTCTAACTAGGTATTTTCATCTGTGATGCAGTACTTGCTCTCCTTTTGCTTTCTTGCTGGATGGCTCAGCCTTTGCAGAAGCCAAGTCTGGAGGATACAATTTTAAGAGCCAGCAGAATAGATCTGTGTCCATTTAAGTGTTGGCAAAGTCAGGCAGACTGAGCAAAAGATCAGGTAGGATACCTGAAGCTACTGAGCAGTCATGCAGAAGCTGCTTTCTCATGGGTATAAGACCAGTCTGCAGGAGGTTTTCCCCTTGCTGTTTCAAAGGGAACACTGTCAATCTGACTTCTTGCAACGTACCCATTTAAACTGCATGAGCTTCTGATTGTTCACAGATGGATAAATGTATTGGATGTAAAAAACCCACAAAACAAGAACTTGAATTAATTTAATGTCCCTTTATTCAGTTCATAAGATTATGAGGAGAGCAGGTTAGGTTCTCTCTGTGCTATTGCAAGGCAGACTGCTGTGCTATCATGGGCCCCCAGTATGGCTGGAATGCAAAGGCAGACAGTGCCCTGCTCTTCTGAATGTTCACACATGAATTAAATCAGTAAAACTCCAGAGGCTGGAGAACTACAATTGAACTGAATAGCTCTGGCTTTTGTTCCTGGCTTTGCTGTAGATTGTCTGTATGGGCTTGAATGGAGTTTGGCTTCTTTTATGTAGTGATGGAAGCCAGATATATGTCCTTTCTTCTGTTTATTTTGGCTGGACCTTCAGGGCAGGGGCTGACTCTCAGTGTGCTCTGCAAGACAGAGAATGGCAGGACTTTCATGCAATCATAGACTTGTTAGAACTGGAAGGGATCCCTAGAGAACATCCAGTCCAGCCCTGCTGCCAAAGCAGGGTCACCCTGAGCAGGTGACACAGGAAGACCTCCAGGTGGGGATTGAATGTCTCCAGAGAGGGAGACTCCATGACCTCCCTGGGCAGCCTGTTCCAGTGCTCTGCCACCCTCAATGTAACAAAGCTCTTCCTCATGTGAAGGTGGAATTTCTTGTGTTTTGGCTATGGCCATTAATCCTTGTTCTGTTGCTGGCACCACTGAGAAGAGTCTGGCACCATCCTCTTGGCACCTGCCTTGGAGATATTTATATGTATTGATGAGATCCCCTCTCAGTCTTCTCTTCCCTGGACTAAACAGGCCCAGCTCCTGCTCTCTCTCTCTTCTCATAAGAGAGATGCTCCAGACCCCAAATCATCTTAGTCATTCTCTGGACCCTCTGCAGTAGCTCCTTGTCTTTCTTGTGCTGAGGAGCCCAGAACTGGACACAGCACTCCAGATGTGCCTCACTAGAGCTGAGGATNTGATCACAACCCTCTGAGCTCTGCCATTCAGACAGCTCTTGATCCAGCTCACTGTCCATTCAGCTATCCCACATTTCCTGAGCTTACCTGCAAGGATATTATGTGAGACAGTGACAAAAACCTTGCTTCCCATCGATAAATTCAGGACTGATGTGATTTTGCACTACTGAGGAGGCAGTGAATCCTCACTGCTTGCTGAATGTGGCTGCTCACCTGCTTGCTGAGGAGGCAGTGAGTCCTCGCTGCTTGCTGAATGTGGCTGCTCACCTGCTTGCTGAGGGTCTGCAGATAATGCCATAGCCCTATGAGTGGGTAGATCTCATTCTTGATAGCAGCTGTGTGCAAGAGAAGCACTGAAGTTAGCCTTAGATGAGAAGTGAATTAAAGTGGCTGTCTCATTACTACATTAGTCATAGGTGTGTCATAGGGGGGCAATCTTGCAGAACTTCTTTGTAGTTATTTGTGGAAGAAAGTGGAAAAGCATGTTCAACAAAAGGAACAGAAACCAAGCCAAATCCCTAATGACCTATTCTTCTTCGTGCTAAGTGGTTACATGTGTTTTATTGCTGAGCATCCAGCTAAAACTTTCAGGGAAATTTTGGTGTGGTGTACTGGGACTGCTGACTCAGTGCAGCTCTTGCAGCCTATTCAACAAAAACATCTGGTACAGCTCTGATTTACACTTGTTTGAAGAGAGAAAAGCAGGTGCATCTACTGCTGCAGTGGGAAGCTGTCAAAAGAAGGGATCTTCTCCTGCACCAGCAAGCACACATCCTGGTGACCCTGAGAGCCATCAGTGCTGCAACTCTTATAGTTGATAAGCCTCATACTCTACCTCAGCCCATAAATGTAAGGCAACCCTCAAACAACTGACAATGAGAGACCACTACTTCCTTCTTATACAGGACAATTTATACCACTAATGAAGGATTTATCTATTCACTGTTTTCAGCCAGTGAATTTAAACTAATTTAGATCTGGTGGATTGATTTAGCTGCATGGAAAAATATCTTACAATGAAACAGAGATATCCTCCCAGGAGCTTAATGACTAGTAAAAGTTGCTGAAGCTTTCTCCTGCAAAATAAAATCTGACAGATGCCCTTAATGAAAGTATTAAGCACTGATTACTTTGCTATGATACTCTGCCACAATCCAGGAGGTTGAGAAAGAGTTGTGAAGTGACTCTGCTGCTCTGGTGTGGTGCTGAAGAAGAATGAAGGCCAGCTCTGTGACACTTGTAAGCATGCATGAGCGCCAGTTGAACTGTCCTGGTTTACGGTCTTTTGGGCACCAATATAGCAATCCACTAGTGAAGTCAGGACATATTCCCATCTCAAATGCCCTTTTTCCAGCAGTCTAGCTAAAGTTTTAAGTGTAGGGACCATTTACTTTGTAAAGCTAAACTTAACGGAAGTAAACTTACTCCAGGATTAATTAGGCTGGGGCAGTTTAATTCAAATCACTGGAGTTAACACTGGCGTGAAGCTGGAATAAGTGGCAAATGGAGCTCTAATCCCCTGTCATCGGTGAGCAATGTGCTCTTGTGGCAAAATAGGTCAACAGCATCTTTGGCTGAATTAGGAAGAGTGCTGCAAAGAGATCAAGGGATGTTATCCTTCCACTCAGCTTGGCACTGCTGAGACATACATACAGTTCCAGCTCCAGCTCTGGGCTCTCCAGTATAAGAGAGGCTGAACATGTTGGAAAATAGTCCAGGAAAGGGGCATGAAAAGAAGGGAGAAGTGAGATCATGTGACATAAGAGGAGAGGCTGAGACAGCTGTGGCTTCTTATTCTGCAGAACAGAACTGGGTGAATCTCATGCCTGTGTATGAATACCTGTTGGAGAGGAGTAAAGTAGATGGAGCCAAAATCGTTTCAGGGGTGCCCAATGAAAGGACAAGTGACAATGGGAACAAAGGAGATTTTGCTTTGTGGCTTTTCTTTTGTTTGTTTCACTGTTACAGTGGCTGAGCACTGGCATAAAATGGACAGAGACTGTGGAGCCTCCATCCCTCCCAACCTCAACCATTCTGGAATCTTGTCACTGAAGAAAGTTCCAGTGCTGCAGCCACCTTCACAATGGATACAGAACTGCCATGGTCTTTAATTCACCCTCATTTCACAGAGATCCCGTTCACATACTACCCAGGCTTCACTTGTCAGTCTTTCATTCTTCTAAACATGGTTCATACTTACCCAGATAACAAGGAAACACTGCGACAGATTCTATTAGGGCACAAAGGATTGTCTAAAATTTAGGCAATCTTTATAATTACAGAAAAATCTGGGGAGAAAGATGAACAGTGCTCTGACTGTTGCTCAGTGACACAGCAAATTAACTCAGCAAACAGAAAGTGCTCCGCTGAGCCAGTCAAGGTAGGATATTCAAGTCCAACCATGATTCAGTTTTGCATGTCATTTTGCAATGAAAGACCCTGAGTGTTAAATTTCGTGTACAGGTTTCCTGTGTTTTTGCAATTACATCTACTGGGATTAACCTTGCAACTTGTACTTCATTAAGAATGCTTCAGATGATAGCTCAGCTGAGCAGAACCTGGATAAATCCTCCATAGTTACTTTTGCTCTGTAGGCTGAGGACTTAGTAGGAAGCATTAACATTCTGACCAAGCCTAGTTTTCACAGGTTTGCTTTCCCAATAAAACAAAATTCCTGTTCTCCAAAGGGTAATTATGGGTAGAAATTGGAGTCCTAGACCCAGCCTGTGATGTGTAATGGAAGACAGCCTGCAGCATGCAGGTAGACACTGTGATCCCAAGGAGTTTAGCCAAGGTTGCTCTGTGGTTTGGGAACAAAAGTTCACCTGAACTTCAGAGCAGTGTTTTTACCTGGAAAAAGCCTTGCAGAGAGTTTTTGAAGCCTTCCCAAAGGTTCCAAGGTGGAACAAAAGCACTTCATGCTATTCTAATGTTTTACATCTATACGAGTGATCCCTAAATTTCTGAGATGCCCCAGTGTGAGGAGGCAGCAAGGTTTTACTAAAGTAGCTTCTTTGGAATGCTATAATATCCATGCAAAGCCACTTCAGTTGCAAAATGTTAGCTATGTTAGCAGTAGCTATGTTAAAAGGAAAAAAAAGGCAATTTGAAAGTTTTGAGGCAATGGCAGAGTGCTTAAGACACGCTTACATGATTATGATGTTGTGAGAAAACATTTTGACTGCTGGAAGCCATCAGGTTTGCATCCAGGCGCTGTTCCTTTGTGTTTGCAGGTGCTTGCTGTATTCCTGTTTGTCTCTTGACTGTTATTTTCTCATTCCAGGTGTATTTGCTCTCTCGAACACCGAGAGTGTTTGGAACACAGCTATTACTTTAAATCACCTACTATTGCCCACAGTGAACAATCAGGCTGTAAAAGCAAGGGTGACTTTTTTGTTCATGTATGCAGTGAGGTCTCTTACCTGGAAATTGACATTATCACCCACTGTTCTCGGCTTTCAGGTCAGTAACTACAATTTCTGATGATTACCAGACAATACAAATTACTTAATTGGGGCTTAATTGGGGCATGAAGAAACACAGCACTGTCTTCCTGAAGTCAAGAATGGGTCTGCAGTGTTCAAAAGACTTCCAGGTATGTCTTGCTCATGGTGTGGCATGGTGAAAACAGTGCCTAGCCTCTCAGGACACAGACAAGGCATTTGCAAAGCTGTCCCACCCTAAAGGCCCAGTGGTGGGTACCCAATATTGTAATAGGAGAAGAGGTACAGTGAATGAGGTCTGTCAGGGTGCTTGCTTTGGGAATCCACCCTCAGTGGCAGAGGGGCTAGGACACCACTAGCCCTGCTGATGTCCATGTCTTGAGCCTTCCTGTTACCAGGCTCTAGTCTTCTTTGTATGCATGACTTTGCATCCTTAAGGATCCAAAGCACCGAAGGATACTTCAGTGTGAAACAGACTCAATCTCTGTCCAGTCAGGTCTTCAAGAAGTCTGAGGATTGAGGCTGCATATCCTCTTTGGATCCCAGTCCATGCAGAAAAGCCCTTCTCTTTATACCTGGTTTGAAACCCTTGTTCAGCTTTTGCTCATTGTCCTTCATCCTCCCAGGATGAGAAGTCTCTAGCCCCATGTCACCAAACCCTTTCCCATAGGTACAGGGGTATTGTCAAGGCAGTGCTGTATTGACTGTTCCACACATAATCTGCCAGCTGAGATCTAGACAAGAGTATACTCCACCACCTTCTCCAGCTCACTAATAAAGGTGCTTTACTCTGCCTTGACCCGGCTAAGGTGTTACCATTAATTATGCTAAATCGAAGTAGCCTAGGTAACATACACAGCATGCCTTCACCCTGTGTTCAGCTCCACAATGGCACAGGAAATTAAATTTTTATGGAACTGATCTTGCTGGGTGCCTTTCTTGGGCAAAATAGGTGAATTTTAAACTCCAGGGATTGTGTAAGAAATTACACATCGAGTTTATGTGCGTGCACATATCCAGCATAAAATTTTATATGCAAGAATATTTTCTTCAGCTGGTATATTATTTTGGTTTTGCTTTTTAATGTTACAATTACATAATGGTCATATTTTCTTTTTACAAGTCCCCAGATGACCCCAGTGTCCTTCCTCCACAGAGGTGCTGAAGAAGGTGGCTGGTAGTGGCTGGGCTACAGCCCATGGAGAATCACAAAGCAAGTGTGTCTGTTTGGGATTTCTGACCCACTAAGATGAAAACAGGTTAATTGGTGTGATCACCTGGTTGTGTGTTGATAGCAGTCTGTCCAGCAGGTTGATCCAGGTGGTCACTGTGGAGTGACAACGAATCACACAGCTCTGGTGAAGTTAAAGGACGTCGTGCTGCATTGCAGCAGGGGAAGCTCTGGCCTATTACTTAGATATTTGTTTATTTGGTGGCACTGAGATGAAAACCCTGGTTTTGGGATATAAGAGTTGACTAACACAGAGGACAGAAATGTAACAAATGAGGTCCAGAGTGTGGGTAGGAAGGGAAGTACAAATGTGAGTCCCTAGCAGCAATGCAGTGGTGTATGAAGCAAGACTTAAAAATATAGTGTGGATAACAGAGAGAAGGGAGGAAGGAGTGAGAAAGATGAAGGAATAGAATAGAGAAGGAGAAAGCCAGAGAGGAAGGTGCATTTGGGTTCCCTTACACAAATGCTATTCTATTTGAAGTGGCATTGATCAACCGGTGGCTCTTAAATGACCAGTTCCAGTATACCACATGATGGGCCTACCTCGTGTTTAATAGCTGATGCTGCTGTCCTTACCTGGAAATGGAGCACAGCTCTTTATGTGGATAATGCAGCTGGTTCACTGCAAATCTCAGATGTGAAGAGTAATGAGGACAAGGAAATACCACCCTGTAAATATTGCAAAATTGGGAGGGGGGGGTGTGCATGGAGAGCAGTGGAAGGAGCAGAAGTTTACAGAGTGACACTGAAATAGGGAAAATATAAAGTAATGGAACACACACATGTTCTCTGTGGGAAGCATGAAGCTGGAGGAGTGAGCAAGGCATCGTTGTCAATGCTGAATTATCAATCATAATGTTTTATTTCTTGCACTGCCTGACCAAAAGCACTTTGTCTTGGAATGAGGAAAAATTAGGCATTGTCTGCACCTACTCCAGTTCAGCTGCTGCATTCAGAGTTAGCAACAAAATCCTGAAAACCTATTAAGAAGCTGGACATAACAGCCTAGTGATGAGGGCCTGTGAGGACTGGCTGATGAAATTATGAAGGTTGAGGGCCTGGCTAAGGACGCGTGTGCAATTGCAGCTTGTCTGTCTTCAAGACAAAGGTGGCGGAGCCTGTGTCTGAGCTACAGACTTCAGCCTTACCACAGACAGCTTTCAGCTCATGAATTTTCTGCATTGATTATGGAGAACACTAAAATGTGTGTTCACACTCGGTCTGCTAAAGCCCTGCTGGTCTTTCAGAAGAGAAAGCTGATCCATAAATAAAGAGAGCTCCTTGGAGGTGGCATATAGAATAGAGAGGCAAAAATTTAACACAAAGTGAAACTGAGCCTTCTGGGACTATTGAAAACATCCTCAAGTCTTGTGTTTTGCAAGTGACTGCAGTGGATGATGTTGTATGTCTGTCTTTGCTTAGTATGTAGTGCTCATTAGCAAATGCAGGCACAATATGAAATCTCTGCTGGTTGTTTCCATATGGGAAACGAGAATGATGGTAAATTTTTCAGAAGATTCTATGAGGAGCTGACAGCTCCTGGATCTCAATGAGCCTGGCCTGAACAGCATGGGCTCTGTGGGGAGTCCAGCAGTTGTGCTGACTTGCAAGTAGGAGTGCCTTTGAGACCTGGCCAGTCATTTCAGAGGGAGGAAAAGTCAACTCAGGGTGCCACAGGGATTGCTTCTGCAACAGCTGGAGGTTGTTCCTGAACTGTCATTCTTTTCTACCAAGAGAAAAGTGTGGTAGTTTGGCATTGAGCAGGAATAGTGTTGCTATCTTGGGTCCTTTCCTTTCACACCTCTCAAATGCTTCTTGGAATGGATTATGAGACACCAAATTTGTTTGCAGACTGCAGCTCTCGCTGTATCACTGTGCAGAAGATGTTTATCTGGTTGTCTCTTTCTGCACAACACATTTTAAACACCTTTCACTAGGATTTTGCTGTAAACTGACATATGCAATGCCTTGTCTTTGGGCTTGCCTGTCTCTGTTAAGTTAGGCCCTTATCCAAGCAAACAATTTCCTATCTGTTTGAAGATAAACCTCCTGCCCTTGCTGAAATCATTAAGACTGCTTGGGTCATTAGTTTTGATGTATGCGTGCATGCACATGACTACCAATGATGCTTAGTGGCTATGAGAAAATACTTTCCCACTAGGTAAATTGTTGAGAGGAGGTTCAGTCTATAAAAATCATGTAGTTACAAAATCTCTTCCCCTTCATCTTAGCCTGATGAAATCTGTGGCATCTCTCCAGATGAAGACTGGAAATGTTTTCCTTCCTTTTTTAGCTCACTGGGTTTGTGTGTATGCCACAGGCACTTTATATCATTCTAGTTTATTTATACTTTCAACTTATTGATTGGTAGATGGGATGATAGCCTTTTGGATTTATTTTGCTGCTCATTTGTAATTAATTTGGCGCAGGCATAAAGAAATCAACCTTTATTCATTTGCCATCTATTCACTGTGATTTTTTTTAGAAAACTTAAAAGTAGAAGAGCCATGCACTCACTAGGCAGCTGGCCAACATGCACGTGATTCTCAACATGTTGCTGTAAGACCTGGCTGTCAATTTTACCTGCATTTGCCCAAAAGGGGGAGTATTCTTTGGCCACCTGTACAGTGTGAGGTTCTCCAGCTGTCCTGCGGAGTGCTTGTGCAGAGCTGCCAAAGTTGGTGTGACTTCCACCAGTAGGTGTAATGGAAATGAAGAGGAAAAGCTATTGCTTTGAGAGCATCTGTGTCCTTGCAAGCTCTTAAGGATGATCTATACTGCGTGAATCCGGAGGTCTTGAGAGAAGGATGGCCACGGAAGTGAGCTTTGGGCTCTTGAAGAGAAAGCAAACCTGCTCCTTTGCCAGTTGCTGGAGCGAGTGACAGACTTGTAGAATAACCACGCGGCTTGTGAGTTCTGACCACTCAAAGCCCACTGGGCTGATCACACACAGCTCACAGGGAGTATGCTCTGTATCACTCTCCACAGCTGCCAGTAGCAACTGCCTGTAATTTGACTTGATAAATACAGTAGATATGAGCATTTAATTCAAAATGACAATTCAAGGTTTCAAAGCAGTTCACCTGCTCTGCAATGCTTTAAAGATCTCCCGAAAGCAATCTTTTGTATGTGCTTGAAATCTGCCTCTGCCACTACTCAGATATATTTATAGACTACTGGTGGGCTGCCTATGAAAATTCTCGTCCCACAGTTTTTCCTTAAGGTTGGTGAAAGCTTCTGTGTTTTACGAAGGTTAAGCTACAAAGAGAGAGGATAGGATTGTGAATGCCTGCTAAGCTCCTGAATCTGTGATCTCAGTAATGCGTTCACTGCGCAGTGTAGAAGCACAGTTCTGTATTGCTTATGTAGAATCAAAGGGTAGCTTCACTTTCCTTGATCCTTGCAGTATATCCACCTATGTCTCTTTTAAATCACTCCTCCAGATTATCTTCTGTGGATTTCCACTACTGTCCAAAAAAAAAGAAAATCAAGAAAAGGCTTGGTTCACCCTATTTTCCTGCCCCCCTCTTCCCAGCATGCAAGCATGCCCAAGATGAATCACTGCATAATTATATTCCTATTGCTTGTATCCTTCCGTTGGCTCTCCCTTTCCGCTCGTTTCATGCTTACTTGCCAATCAAGCCTATCATTTGGGGTCTGATTATTTGCTGGGGTTCATTAACCCCAGGGAAGATCTTCAGCAGCAGTCTAGGGGACACCTGAGAGCCTCCAGCCCACATCACAATCTCAGAGGGTAGGCTTAACATGGCCTTGCACGTACAATATCCCTTAATTTGCCTTGAAATATTGAGCCCTGCTTTAGGCTCCTGGCAATGCTGTGGCTTTGAAATGCTGTCTGGGGCGAGAGAAGAGTTTGCCTGACTTTCCAGTTGTGCATAGGTGGCCATGAGTTGTGGCGATGCTGGCTTTCAAGGACAATGATGAGTGCCAGGGATATGCTTATACTGCAGATAAGGACAGGGAGGGAGCTCAGGTAGGCCAATGCTTGGTAAATGAGGCAAGAGATTGACAGAGGGATTTGGGGCATCATGTTGGTGCTGTGTTTTCTATAGACATGCTGCTGCGTTTCCTGGGGTGGGAGTTGGCTTTACCCCAGTGCCCCCTGGGAGGACAGCTGTGTGTACATGTGGGAAGTGGGGTAGATCTGCTGTCTTCAGAGGCTTGAAAAAAGTGTGCCCTAAGATATGCTGGTCAAGGTTTAAAATCAAGTTAAGAAACGATGGCTGGATACTCATGCAGTTAGAGGCCTGACCACGTAGTCTTGATCTTCATTTTCTCTTTTTGTCAATGAGTTACTTGGATTGCAGCTCTCAGAGGGACCTAAAGTGTGTCAGGAGCCTGAAGGGGCTGGGCACAGTTTTGTTGCCTTCCTTCAAACCTCAAAGCCTGTAGTGGTAATAAGGGCATTCTTGAAGTGTTAGCAGACGTCCTATAGCACAGGCAGGTGCTGGAGGAGTACAGGAGTACTTACTCCTTCTGGTTTTCAAAGTTGCTTAGTACCCCTAAGTCTCCATCCCCGTAGAGCTGTGTAGAGCCACCAGCCCCATCCAGCATCCCTGCTTTCAGGAGGGGCCAGGTTTCCTGGTGGGAGCTGAGACCTTTTTCTGTCCCTGCTCTGGCTGTATATCATCTTCTGGCTATCACTGCTTTGTGCTGCTGGTTTCAGTCATCCCTGCTGCACTTCTCTGTTCTGTTCTATCTCTGGGCTTTGTGGTTGCAAAGCACTGGGCTTCCAGGCTGCAGTTAGAGCTGCTGTTTTTGTCTGTCCAACTCCTCTCAGTTGCAGCTGTGTGTGTGCTGCTTATCTCCTAGTGCTTTGAGAGACATTTTTTCAGGTTTATTAGTGTTTTAACTTTTTGTAGCTGTAAGGTCTTTCTTCTATCCCCAAGTCACCATGCAACACCAGTGCCTCAGCCAACACCACATCCAGCCTTTCTGTGGAGCAGGGTTCTCCTCTGTTGCCTGGAGAGGAGGGATGCTGCTTTGCCTTTGCTCCAAGGCTGTTTCCAGCAAAGAAGGTCTTCCCTCCAGAAGAGAAAGGCAGGGCAGAGGAAGAAAGCAATGCTCAGTTTTTCCTGGTCTGCTGTGTCTGCTGCAGCACCCAGCAGAGCTGGCTAGCTGAGAGGAGAGCATCCCATCCTCTGCAGTACATGCTCTCTTCTGGGATGTGCTGGGCACAGTCCTCCCCCAGCTCCACCCTGCCCAGCACACGATTTTCCCAAAAAGATGCAACACAGCTCTTAACGTCTAATCTTATCCTGAGAACACTCTCCAGCTTTTCACTGGAAAGATGATTAATACTGCGTTGCCCAGCCAGTCACACTATCCCCAGTAGAGCTATAAATAAATACCACCCAGCAGTTGCATACAGCAAGCCCTATTTTATTATTTTCCATTCATAGTACAAAACATGAGAAGGAACTGCTGGTTAGAGAAGAGGCTGAGTAACAGCTGTAGTTTAGCAGGCACCTTACTCTTTCCTCCTCCAATATCCACAGGGCAAAGAAACCCCACACTTATTTTTGTGTAAGTTTTGCTGTTTTCTACTTACAAAGGTTACTTGTCCATCTAGTTGGCTGACCCATACATGATTAAGTGTGCACTGTGCTTCACATGACCCTAGGAAGGAAGGCTTTTTCTTTTCAAAATTAGGTGAAAGCCCTGTACCAAGATTGCTTTATTCAATGGAAAATTGGTTTCTTAGCCAAATGCAAACAACTGCTATGGTTGCCATGGTTTCCTTATTTCTTATAAAGCAGAAGTCCCTGCCAACATTGGGCAAGCAGTTTTGGTTACAAAAAAAAAAAAAAAAATCAAAAATACTCCAGTATTTGATATTAAAAATGTCGAGTGAAAAATAAAGCCCTTTGCAAGAATGGTTTCCCCTGACATTTTACTGTTTTTTAAGATTTGGAATTTTAATTTTTAAAAAAGCGCATCATGAAAACTGTTAAACTGCAAGCTCTAGAGATTCCCACCCGAAACTATTTTTCAGCTAGCTTTATTAATGACCCCGCCTGAGCTATTCAGCTGTGAGTCATCCCAGAGGGTGGGTGGATGGAGGAGGGATGCGGGAGGGGCAAGGGGCTGGCGTCTCTCCCATGTGGGATGGAAGCGGTGAGGGAGGGGTGGTGCGGCTGCCTCCCCGCAGACGGAGGGCGATCCAGGCTCGGGCTGTGCTCCAGGTCCTGGTGGCACTGGGGACGAGCTCCTGCCTGCCACAGAGCTGCCTCACGGAGCCTGGGGCAGCTGCACGCTGGGTATGGGCCCCCTCCGGTACCAGCCCCTCCCTAAGACTGTAAAGCCTTTCAGGGGAAATGCAGTTTTTCTTTTACTGTCAGTGTGTGGCTTAGGAACACGGGAAAGGAACTGCTGTTATATGAACACTTCTAATTATATGGGCTTTGTTTTCATACAGCTGCTAGCTTTCTGAAACATATTAGGGGGAAAAAACCTATCTGCCATGACTGTATTATTCACCAAAGCCAAAATTTTATCAAACACTGTGCACAATAAACTTCCAGAAGCTACATCATTTGCTGGAAAAAGGTTCAATGCACTAATAAGGTGTTTCATAGGATTAATTTCTTTGTTTGTTATACAAAAACCTAGACACAGTTAAAAATGAAATCCCTCCAATCTCTTGCACAGAAATTGTTTTATAATCTTTTTGTGGGATACTTTCTCCAGCTCACTAAGGCACTTGCTAATGATTAACTGAGAGGACTTAATTGGTCCCAGTAAAGACATACTTTCTTAAAATTTGCCTATGGTAATTCCTCTTAAGATTGTAGCCTTTATGATTTTGCCATAGGAAGTCAAGCACAGAGCTAATTATAACATTGTTGAAGAAAAAAAAATAGAATCATGGTAAGGATTTACAAAAAGAAAATAAAAGATAGTATTAGCTTGATCTTGTGAAAGCCTTTGGATGATGGCTGCATAATGAATTACTGAATTCTCTTTGCTAGAAGGTCCTTCTTGCTTGCTTTTGGTGAAAGAGGATAATTTTTTTTTACAGTATGCCAAATAAACTGTACAGCAGTCATGAGCAAAAAATGGAAACATTAAGAAAACACGAGAAAGCAGGCTTATAGAGAAATATCCTAATGACTCAATAATTAATTACTCAGGTCTTTGGTCCCCTATTTTGAGACTGGGGGAGATGAAGGTTAGTTACGTATTGTTGAAAAATCACAGCTATGTCTCTCCAGATTTGTAAGACTTTGTTACAAGTCATGGGCTTGGAGCTGGAGGGGAAGAGGATTTCTTACCTGGGCACTCACACTTCTCATGTCTCCTCCCTTGCTTTAACATAAGGCACTGGAAGTTTCCTCTTGTCTGCACAGGTGTCAGGAACTGGTGCAGCTGAGGGCACTGCCAAGCCCTCAGGAAGGACAGTGCTTTTACAGGGATGCTTTTTCAGTGTCTAAGATGCAATACTCTGGTGTCATGCACAGCAGGTGATGTCCTCATGTTACTGCTCTTGGTTAGGGTTTATCTGGTACTGCTACAGGGATTGCCAATTGGGCTGCAGGTCCAACCATCAAGGTGCAAGTGCATCTTCAGGTGGTCCATCCAAAGAACCTGATGCAGCAAACCCTACTGCTTTCACAACTCTATCTTCCTCTTGGGCTCAACCTGTTGGCTGTTTTTGTGAGATTTCTGCTGCTTGCTGTTCAGTAAATGGCATCTACCAGAAGAAGAGGCATAATCCTCAATAGGGGTTTTCTCCCTTATCAGCAAGGAGAGAACAGACCCTGCCTAGCTGGATGATAGAGTGCACCCAATGACTCTCCAGTGACTGCTGGCGATTTTCACTTTCTGTGAGGCTGGAGTTTGAAAAGTCCCCATGTCTGTGATGGAACTGGTCAGGTTTGGAGTAGAAGATTTTGTCACCCTGACTTTTCTTTTTTTCCCCAGCTAGTAAGTTGTGAAACTGAAGATAAATACATATTCCCGGATGAACACTAATTAATATTAATTTCTGAATGTGACAAAGCCCCCAGTAATAAGCCCACTTGGAGGCCACTCTCAGAGGACATCCACCTGGGCTTGGAAGTCCACTTAAACAATCAGGTCAGGTTACCAAAGTGAATTCCCCATGTGACAACCAAAGTGCCCAGTGCCCACCTCGTTCCCTGTACACCTGTAGCTATTCAATGGCTTGTTTTCCCATTGAGGTGCTTCTTTCCATGGAAGGCAGGGCAGGAAGCTGAACTTTCAGCAGTAAGCAATGAATATGTGCAAATGGAAAAAAATATGATGTGGGAAAAACAGGATCATAAACCAAGTAGTTAACTCATTTGTCTGAAGCATAGTGCTAGTCAAAGCAGAAATGTTTTCTGAAAATATTCCCGAGTGTAGGCCCACAAATTTTTTTATAAGGCCACATTTAAATTGAAAAACAAGAAGTCCAGTAAAAGGAAAATGTTGAGTGTTTCTGCTCTGTTTTTTTTTTTTTCAGAGACAGACAGTCCACAGTATAAAACTTCAGCTCAGTTCAAAAATCCACCAGTTGTCCAGACATTTTTCTGAGCTATTTGTGTATGCCTGAGGGTGTGAGGCTAAATTATTGCCCAAGGCAAAATGCTGGCAGGTGTGCAAAATGAATCAGTTGGGTGACTGGAGGTAGCATGTCCTTCCTTCTTTGAAGGAACAAGAATGCACATCTTGTTCTTCCTTAGAATGTTGGTTTAATTCAAATAGGAAATGAATCAGGAGCAGGACTGGACTGACCACTTCTGCTAAGAGCAACTTTGTGTGCAGCAAATGCATGAGTGACAGGTTCACAGATACGAAGGACAATACTAAAAAATAAATTTCCTGACCCTTTTTCCTTGTACCCCAGCCTGGTTCCATACAGGGACACACATATTTTATTCCTAAAATAGTATATTTAGTAGACTATATACAGGACAGGGTCTTTCTTCAGCAACCTAAACATTTCACTTGACATTACTGCTAGTCATCCTTTGTTCATATTTTTTTTCTTCACACCTTCTGTCTGGTCCATATATTTATGGCATATTTCATCCATCATGGTAGATAATTTTCAAATTGTTACATGCTATTACAATTCCAGTGTTGGCATTTCAGCTATAGAGTACAGCAGCACTTATCCTCAGCTGTGGTAAGCAAAGCGCTTCCATTTTTGTATCCCCTATAAACCTGCATATTGCAGGTGCAGTGTGTATTCTTTAGCATTAGAAATCACTGTATATTTTGCTGATTAATGCATGAGAATATCTAATGCACCTGGCCAATTTATTTTTAAATGAAAATTTGGATCAAATAATACATTAGAAACAAAAGACTCTCTGTATCTTTTTTAAAAAACCCCAAAACTGATTATCTCCCTTGATAATGCATTTTAAGAATTTAAACGCAAAACTGCTCAGTCTGGAGAATCATAGCTTTGTATTTGATCTCAGATCATGCATTATGGATTTCCAGTATGTGAAAAGTATTTAAAATGTCTGCAATAAAAATCTTTCACTGCTTTTGAAATTAAAATCAATTTTATATGCATTATGTTGCAGGGAGTTGAAATTTGTTAAGTAGGTTAAGTAGTGGGAGGAATATTATAGAAAATTATTGCATTCCATTGTAAGATAAATTAAAAAAAATTATAATTAGTAGAAAAAAAAAGTTCTGCAATTACATACAAAAATACACTAATGCAAATTTATTGCTAAGTGTTGAGAAACAGATAATACAAAGTTGAAGTGTGATCTGTAATGACCATCTCCCTGACAGTAACTCTTCCTTTAGTTAATGAATCATAGGTTGCATCCCAGGCAATAGTGGAAACAATCTCAGTTTTTAATTCCCAGTTTAAGTGTCTTTTTGCAGGCTTAATCCCAGACTGAGTGGACCAGGGCCAGGCTACCATTCTGGGGCCAGGAGGAAAACAGTCACTCTACTTCTCCCTGCTGCCCTCTACTCTGGAGAGGAAGAGGTCCGGGGTGCAGCAGGGAGGTTTCAGGTTCAGGGTTTGTTCCACCTGTAGTTGACTACAGCACCGTGCAGGGTCTGAGCTACCTGTTTAGGCTGTCTGTGTAGCTGGTAGGTAACAGCAGGCAGTTTGTTGTGTCCCTGGGATGGGGACAGCCATGGCTCCCTATGAGCTCTTGTGGAAGGCCAGGGAACAGCCTTGCACGTCCGCCTACACGTGGGCAGCATATCTGACACCAGTGCCTCTCTCAGATCAGCAGCCTTGCTCTGGGCTGCTCCCCCCAAAGCCTGGCTGTTCTGCACCCTGCTGTGGGTGCCTGGCCTTGCTTCCTGGGCACCTGCATACAGATTCCCCAGAGACATGGACTGGCCCTTTTTAATCTGGAAAGGTTTGTGGTTCTGGAAGAATCTGCGATTTTGTGTGTTTGTTTTCTTGAGAGAAACCCCGGCTTTCTTCTTTTCCTCCTGAGAGCAGTTCTAGTTGACATTGCTAGTGCACCGTGTAGAATACTGCCCCTCCATGCTGGCCCCTTCTGAATGGAGTTCCCAGGGGAGCAAGTCTTCTCAATGTTCAAGCAATGCTACAGACAGCTTTGTATCACAAATCAGTGCCTATTTCTCTCCTCCTCCTTGCACCCCCTCAAAGTGCTATCTCATGCACATTCACGTTCAAGTTTCTTCTTATTTTTGTAATGTATCATAGACAAAACCAGTCTTACCCTCTTTGGCTTGCAAGTTTGTATACCAAAGGGAGCAATAACGACTGGACAGCTTTGATTCACTCTCAGTTACATGCAGAATCCTTTCACATACCCAAAAAAGCACAGACCAGCCTCAGTTTCTCCTATTTGCTACCTTATTCCTAAGTTCTGCTGCCAGCTCTGCCTGGTACAAGAGAAATTCTGTTCTCTGGATTTTCCGCCTTCACATTATTTATTGGCAGTCTCTCTCTCTTGTGAGTATAGATAGCAGCCTGTCTAAGG
Organism: Myiagra hebetior; assembly: GCA_013397015.1. Taxonomy (NCBI): domain Eukaryota; kingdom Metazoa; phylum Chordata; class Aves; order Passeriformes; family Monarchidae; genus Myiagra; species Myiagra hebetior. The sequence goes on from VWZQ01003176.1 coordinate 1,081,889, forward strand.
GACAGCTGAGCTTCCTCTGGGGTGTCCCCATGCCCATGGGGCTAAGAAAACCATCATTATCAGTTTTATAGGGATTTTAAATATATATTCTATGGGAAAATACCTAATTAAAAAGATTGCATTAACAGAGGGTAAACACTTGCTCTCTTGACCTTGTGGTGACCATCTCTTCTCTGCATTAGATACAGAGCCTAATCTGATGCGATTTTTAAAATTGCTTTCTTTGTTATTCTCTATAAAGAAAGGATAATAAAAATAATAATTAAAAAAAGCACACTTTTATGTTTCTGACATTGGTCTAACCCCTGAGCGTGTTCACTTGTTTTTAAGAACCCTTATGATATTCAAGGAGATCCAAGGATGACTCAGTTTCCCCAAGGTTGCCAAATAGTTTTGCACCAAGTTCCAGAAATGTAAGATTTGTCCATCTCCCTTTGGACTTCTTTCTGGGGTTTGGTTTATTTTCTCTTCCCAAAAGAAGCTCTACTTTTCCCTCTCTTGCCTCTTTCCACCAGTACAAGATAATTTTTATTAGCAGCAGCTGCTGCTGAGTACTGCTACTAGTAGCAGTAATAATAAGGAGATTCATTACTTGCCAAGAATCAAGGTGGCAGATTTTCATGGTGCGATTTTGGTGGCCATTGCTCTTTTCAAGAGGGAAGTAAGATCTGCAGCTCTGTGTAATTGATTATGTTACATCCAATTTTCTTGTTTTCCAGAACCAGCTAAGAGAAAGAAGCCATTGGCTTGCAAAATTAAGATAAAGAAATTAAAACTATTTATACTAACAGGTAACTAATTTTCCATGAAACTCGATTTTCCTTGTCTTAATGCAGCTAGCTTTCTTTAGCTTTGGGAGTTTGTTACTATGTAGAATAACAAGATCATACATAGATTAGCATAATAGCAGTTGAAACAATCATATTTTTTAATAGATCATTTAGTAGTGCTTTGATGTTTTTAACAATCCCTAATGGTTCAGCATTAGAAATGATTCTCTAAGTGCTCAGAAATTAGGCCTTGAAAAGAAAAAAAAATTGCTCTCATTGTAGAAAAGGCACCTATTGATCCCTGTTACAGAACCAGGATGCTATCTCACCCTCTAGTTCTTCTGAATAAATAATGACCTTTGACATAATGCAGCACTGGACAGGTTAGAAATAGCAGCTAGCCCGTGAGAGAGTCTGAGATATAACAGCTTCTCAGCTAAAATGAAGCTGAGATCTGCTAGAGATGGGGTCACCTTTTCACTCAGTTCTGCCACAGGATCTAACAAGAATTAAATATATTTGACAAATGACCTGAGAGAGTCTTGCTGAAGAGGTTGTTGTAATCAGAGGCAAAGAGGTCTGAGATTCGCTAGAAGTCCCCAAGCAGGCTGGACTCTGCAGGTGCTAGGTGTGGTTTCACCATGACTCCTGTGGCAGAAGGGGATTTCATTGCTTGTTCTGCAGCAGACCCAGAGCATTTTAGTGCTGGTATTTGCTTTTACAAACACTTAACCAGGGTCTTTGGAATTTCTTGCCTATATCCCATAGGATTTGCCTCCCTGAGTTGCTAGCAAGGCAGTCCAAAGTACCGTCTGCCAGGGGTCTTTGTTGAGCAAGACCTGTTATTCTGGCCCTTCACATTTCTTGGTCTCTTCTGAAACCCTACAGGTGAAACACAGGCTGTGCAGAGCTACCTTGCACAGAGATCTCCAAGGTCGTCTGCAGGCAGCCTGCTCCTTGTCCCTGTGCATGGTGGGAGATCCCTTGGTCTCTGGAAGAAAAGTTCTCGCATTGGCACATTGTACCCACAGGATAACTGGGATTTGCTGAGGTCTCCTTAGAAGACGGGGGTCACAGGCACAGCCACATCTGTGCCTGTTTCTGCAGCTAGCTCGGCCCAAGCAGGTCAGCTGTGGCTGTGTGGTGCTCCACCTCAAGGCAACACCATCATGTGAGCTGGGGGCCCTGCAGGTTCCCTGTAACCTCTGGGAAGGTGATTTGTATGGAAATGAATGTCATCTCTTAGGACACGCTCCACCTATAACATTGGAGGATTAAATACTGCAGGGTGCATCTGCAAGTCTCTGCCAGGGTTACCATTTTACTCTCCTCCGTGTTCCAGCTCTACATGCTCTGGTGGTTTCAGCTGAAAGTTTTTGGGCTCTTGCTACAAGCTGTGGTCCCTGCTGTTTTCTGGTGCAGACCTGTAACTGAGATATTGCACTGATCTTTAGAGACCACCCTGCATGTCCCTGGTGTTTATGTTTTCCCTTTGGAAGTAGAAGTATTGCTTTTTCTTACCAGAAAGATCCCTTTACCATGCAGAGTCTGTAAGAGCTGCACTGAGATTAATCACAGTTGGCTATTACCAGAACTAGGCAGGCTTGTGTATGCAGAGATTACAAGGTCTAGAGATAAGAAATTAGTAAAAACCACTTGGTAGAAACAGGACCTCGGAAGTGTGAATTTTAGTGGTGAACAAAGGCTTTTGAAAAGTTTGTAATTTCCAAGAAAATCAGAAATAAATATTTTTGATTTTGATAATTTACATGATCTCTCAAATAACCTGATATGACAGTGTCCTTTCATTATGTAGTTGGGCATGAACTTTCATGAAAGGCGTCCACAGACCTTACAAAACTGAGAGCCAAACTCAAAGTCATCCAAGAGTTCAGATGAGTCACAGGGCCCAATGCTATGGATGAATTTGGAACATGAATTTTCCATCCTAGGGAGTTTAAAATCTAGATTTCAAATACATGCATACATATTTTATGCGGGTTTCGTCACTGAAATGTGTCTCCACAGCAGCAATCAAAGCCTTGGGAGATATATCTGTAAGTCAGTGTTGGGAATCTTTTAAAGAAAAAGCCTCCAAATGGGATATTTATATCTTCACAGGCTATCTTTAGGTGCCATTTGTCAAGTTCTTGCACAGTGTCTCCCAAACCTCCTCTTTCTGAAACAGCAATATTCCACACCTCATTTTTAAACTTTGGGAAAACATGGAAAGCTCCTAAAATAATTTTCATTCATTTCATAGAGCAATAACACCAATGCCAGTAGAATGAAATTGAGCCATCCTGTGCTTCCTCAAAGACAATTTTGGAATAGCTTTTTCACATCAGCTGTGAAGCACTTGCAAGGACAGTAGGTTCCCAGCCTTATTGTTTTCTGTGCGAGGAGCAGAGCAGCACACCCCACTAGGGATCTGCTGCATGTAGAAACAATCTCTCCCTGCATCACAGCATCTCCGTGGGGCGGCAGAGAGTGCGAATGAAACAACAGAGTGAGCAAGAGACGCGAAGGGCTGACACTGAGTCTGGGAATGAGAATGGAGACACAGCAAGGCACTGTCAAAACAGATGTAAAGCAGAGGGTGCTGCAGCTGTGCATGTGTCAGAGGAGAGTGTCGATTTTTGTGGAGTGAGGGGAGAAAAACAGAGAAAAGCACATGCAATAATTTTGTATAGAGGATAAAATCCTGCTAGTGGATAGGACAGAAAAGAGCAAAGCAAACTTAAAAAATATCCAGAACAGGAGTTCAACACAAGACTGGGGACAAGGCTCTTAATCAGTGTGTGGTGATCTCAGAAAAAAGTATTTGCTGGCCCTTAAAGCTGTGAATCCAGAATGGGTTGTGTAGGTGTCTTTCCTAGTGGCAATGAGTGAGGGCTGCAGATAAAGATAAAATAGAAAATACAAAATGGATGGAGGAGGGAAGAAGATGTACAAAACTGTGTTATGGGTTGTTTTGAGTGATGAAGGAGTTTTTAAGGAAGGCCAGGGTCATCAGAAGAAATTTCATGTTCAGGTAGACCAAGGCAGTTTGGGGCATATAAGGCCAAAAGATCTGACTTAAGAGTGGTGAAGATGTTGATGGTGCACGAGTGGTAAAAGTATTCCAGTTCTTTCTGTCTCCTGCACTTGGAAGAAGAAGCATGGAATGCTGCCTAATGATGAAAACTGAAGGTAAATCAACAGAGACTTTCAAACAGTAGTCTAAGTAATTTGCTTCCATGATCTCAAAAGAAAGAAAGAAAGACACAACTTCTCCTGTGTCACTGAAAAAGCAAAAATTTTATTGATAATTTATAGAAATATATTAAAATACTCGGAACAATGATTAAATATCTGATGACTAGAAGCTGACTACTAGTAGGTGAACAAGATGACACAGGGAGGTGTAGATCAGTTGAACTAACACCACTCCTGAGGAAAATAATGGAAAAATTGATACAGGATTAAATTAGTAGAAAAATAAACTATAGGAATATAATTAATGTCAGTCAACATAGCTTTGTGCCAAATATATATTGTCAAATAGAATTTATTTTATTCCTTCAGATAATAATTTTCATTGATGAAGGCAGCTGTGAAGGTATATGGTTCTCTGTAATGATATTGATCTTATACCATTACCTTTTTGATACAAAAACACGTGTTATTTGATACTGAAATGTGCAGGCACTAAGAATTGGCTAGCTGACACAAGTAGTTTCTAAGGGAAGTTATGATAAATATGGGTTCTTACAGCGTATTCTATAAAATTTTCTATTGAACCTATTCCGTATCTTTCCTAATACCTGAAGGAAAATACAAACTCCCTGAAAAGTACAGCTGACACTATGTCAGACAAAATGTCTGCAAAACCATGTGCAAAAAACTGCTGTACAAAAGGAGCAATCAGGATTATTCAGCAGGCCATTTGATGAAAAATGGTACTGTTCAGGGTAAGGCTGTGCATGTGTGGATAGCGAATGCTGGCCTTACCTGCAGGGTGTGGGATTACAGCCTGGAAAACAGATTGGGGATCAAAATGGATAAAACTACTGAAATATTAAAACACAGTTGTTGCCACAGCAGGTGGATGTAATGTTGTCTTTGGAGATATATGCAACTGAGAAATGAAGGCTAGAAATGCCATGCTGAAAATTCAATATAGGAATACAGCATTTGTCCATGACCACAGGAAATATTGCAGAAAAGAGAAAATGGTGTGGGGGTTGGAGGGTGGGGAGGGAGCGGAAAAAACTGTCTTGAAATGTGGAAATTGGACCTTTACTTTCTGGTGATATTAGGAAATGTTGTTTGGATTAGCTGCAAATATGATTTTTTGAACGACTAAGCTCAGGTGGCTTGTTTTTCGCCAGTCCTCGTTCAGAAAGTATGACTGCACTCCATTATAAAATAGTTCACTCCCCCAGAAACAGAGGAAAAACTTAACTGAAGTGTTCTTCTCTCTGTCTGCTTATTTCCAAAAGGAACATAACTTTAAGAATTAATTCAGATAATCTTGTCCAATGGCCCCTGTAGAGATAAATTTGGAAAGCATTCAAGAGATGTCATTTGTTCCCCCCTCCACGTGGTCCTGCCCTCTGATGTCTAAAGTGCCATTAGAGCACAAGTACCAGAAGGGCGCTTTGGGTGTAGAAAAGAAAGGTATACAGGGAACTAATAGATGTCAGATCAGAATTTCAGGCTAAAGGAGAGGAATATGTGGTTTTAACCATGTTGGGACAAAGCCTTAGAAGAATTGGTCTCGAGCTGTCTCTAAGCAAAGATGGGTGACATTTCTGGAAAAAATGCTAAGAGTCAGAAGAGTTTGGGGGGCTCAATAGGAGGTTAACATGAAATATTAAGCAACTTGGGTTCCACAGGAGATCTTGATACATCTGATCATGTTTAGTCTTAAGTGTGGTAACTAAAGAGAAGCTCACTGTCCAGTGAAGCACGTAAGAAACAGTATCACTAAGAAGTCCCAGTCAGAAGTAGTGCTGAAAGAGAGGCCACATCAGTCAAAACCACAGTTTGCATACGTCAGGGAGACTGGAGTTGAGCAGGGATGCTTGGCTGTGTTACTTCTGCCCAGTCACAGGTTTGGCACGTGACACTGACCAAGGCTCAAAGATGCACAATAAGGTTTGGGCGTATCAGCCTCCTGGGAGGGCTTCACTCCCATCTGATGTGCAAAGAAAGATTTTTACCTACCTGCCCATGCCTGAACATTATGAAAAACAGGGCTGTGGGAAGCCTTATCTGAAATGCCAGAGAAGCTGTTTCAGTCCTTGTCCTCACATTACACCTGTCACTCTGCACTAGTCTTTTTAGTTGATAGTTTATGGCCTAGTATAGTGCAGTGTGCATAAATATTCTCAAGACTTTACAGTGCTTCTCCAACACCTGTTCTGTTTTTTCTATTTGGCATTGAACTATCCCCTGTTACAGAAGGGAATTTAGTTATACATTTGAAAATCTTCTTTTCTGTTTTTCTGAACCTCCCTGAAGAAAAACTTTTACTGGGTTCACAATATAAAGAATGTAGACTTAAATTTCCAAGAATAATTCCTTCTGCTAACTAAACGTAATGTCAAGCAACTGTCTTTGTTTTTTCCTTATGTTATTCCTTTTGCCTTTGTCCCTTAGGTACTAGTGACTCAGAGTGGCTTATAAAATATGAAGAACAACATTCAAAGTCTCTCGGAGAATAAACAGTATTATTTCCTGACAAAACTGCACACTGACAATTATTGAGCAACAGCATGACATGCACAAGATATAGAAACCCTAAAAATGGAGCTGACGTGATTGTGAGACTCCCACACAAACCAAGAGTATAAGGGATTCACAGGTAGGACTCAGTTAAATACTCCTCAACCTTGCTACTCACAGATTACATCCCCAATGAAAGGAAATGTTTTGGGGTTTTCTGATATAGGCTAATGACATCAGCAGCAGCTTCTCAATACTAGCAGTCCTAGTATTTGCTTTTGGGAGCAGTGAATTTATGGTTTAACACTTACATGTCCAGATAATCAGAGAAATTAATCTTCCAAGTAGATACACAGCAGAAGTGCCCAAGTACCTAAATGCGTTCAGTGCCCGCCATTTGCCACCTTCACTAAGATTTCTATCGCCTGGTAGTGCTTGAGCTTCTCTCATACATAAACCTGTATCTCAAGCTGATTCTTTCTTTGTCTTCTTGTAATCTTCCTTTCTTTCTCTGAATGTTCATGGGACTTTAACCCCTCTCTCCATCCTCTGTTGGCATAGATTTAACTTTAAACAAGATGTGGGTTGTTATTTTGCTGATAACTCTCTCCTGCCTCTCTACTTTGAATCAGCTGCTTTGTATTCTGTTTCTCTGCAAGTATCACTTCATGCAGGAAGGCATTTTCGTCTTTCTGATATGTTCTTGTACTGTCAAATGCAACATGAATAAAATGGAATTCTGGAGATCTCCTGCTGGAATGCTTCCTATTCTACATGGGTATTGGGGATGGCAGCAGTATAATGTCTAAATAAGTGTCTTCGGAGAACAAGGTTAAACCCAAGCTCCCAAATTTCCAGCCACAAGCGCCAAAGTAGGCAGGGGTGAGATTCTGATAAATGGAGAACTGCTTAAAACAGGGGTGTGGTTTTATCAGTCTTTTCCTTTATGCCTCTCTGGTACACTAAGCACGACAGCTTCTCACTGCCCTTTATTCTCACAGGCACACCTTTTTAGGAGCTGGACTTGTCTGTCTCCCATTTTTATACAGTCGGTCCTTTTTAATCACTTCCCAGAGCTCTTCACCTGTTCTCTATGGCTACCCTTTTTGCTGTCTGTCGTGTTTCTCCTCTGACTCCATCTCTGTGGGCTCACAACCGATGAGAATGAAGCTGGTGGCAAAGCACAGCATTCCTCCTCCTAGTATGCCAGCAGTACTTAATGTAGAGCAGTTAACGGCAGACCAGTTCTCTGCAGCAGAGAAGGCAATTATTGCCCTGTACTCAGCAGTGATGAGGTCTCCTTTTAGGAAATTAGAAACAAACTGGAGAGTCCACAGGAGGAAGAAAGAGCAATTAAAGGTGAGAAAATCTGTAATCAGAAAATCTTGATAGAACACACTTTTCTAAGAGAGAGAAAAGGAAAGAAATAAGATGTCCTTCCACTGCACATTTGTTAAGAGGTCAGTGAATAATTGTTACCAGGCACTGGGAGGGTGAGGCAGGTAACCTGCAGTGAAGGAGAGTTGCCCTCACCTTCTTCTAACTGATGTGCAGATGTGCAGAACAAGTCAGGTTTTTGTCCTGCTAAAAATGGATAACCAGCAAAATAATGGGCACAGCCCAGCAATGTCTGTCCTTGGCAAGCTGTAACCAAGCCTGACAGAGGAGCAGCACTTTTCTGTCATGCTGTGGGAGCTTGTCCCCATGACAGTACCTTTAAGAGTCTGCTTGTGGGCTTGAGTATCCAAGAAGGTAAGGGCAAGGTAGGGTGGTTTCCTGACCCTGTCTAGGCTGTGTGGGCTGGATGTCATCATACAAAGTATCAGAACTGTTGAATTTTCACCTACATGCAGATTTAGTGAGTTCACCTTACTCTTCAGTTTGATTGGACAAGATACCCGATTTGAAACAATGCCCATAGTGCAATTAAGGCACAGTGCCAGTGTTTCATGTTGTAAAAGCATAAGAAGTATTTTGACAGGGTTGACAGTGATCGGGTCTAAAAAAGCCCTGACCTCACAGTTACTTTATGCTGCTAGCCTGCTCCTCCATCACCTCCCCAAACAAACTGGTGTGGTTTGTGTGTGGCTCCTTTTGAAGACTCAGCACAGATTGCCCTTCTCCGACTCCAATGAGAATGGCAAGATCTGCTTTCCGGAACTGCAGAAAAAATCCTCCTGTGCTTGTTAGAAGGTCCCTGAAATAAACGGCCAGGGTAGGAGGCTGGAAATCAACTTCACTGAGGAGGCATGCCTTTGGAAACTTTCTGCAGAAGTGCTGTTTTTAATTGGATGGGGTTATGAACTTGCAGAAATCACATGTTGCCCACAGCCGGTTAATCTGCCACACTTTTTCTGATGAGATTGTTAAGAATCATTTGAGCAGGAGTATGCACAGCTCTTGACAATGCTCTGTGTATGTAATTTGCTTCATCGTCAATCCCTCCACAGCTGTAGAGAATGCCGGGACTGCTTCCAGCCTCCTGTAACGTCAGCAAGAAAGAATCCTGCTCAGCTCTGTTGCCTATTTCTGCAGCCCCAGAGCCCTGAGCACTTTCTGCCACGTGCAGACCAAATGTTGCTGTCACATGTGTCACGTTATGCTATATACTGATCCAAGCCCTGTTGCTAAAGTCCTTGATAAGGGAAGGAGCATTGAAACCTGACACAGAAATAGAGGGAGAGAGCACACTGACCTTCTGCCATGTTCATTACCAGCAAGGTTGAAAGAGCTGTTGATGATCACCATGTGGCTGCTGCAAAGCCCCATACTAGCCACACAGGATTGTTTAATTGCACCCTGCCAAATTCAGATCACTCAGTCAATTAAAAGTAACTGAGAAAGCTCAACGACCTTTCTAGGCCAGCAGCATTTCTGGCAAAATTAATTCCATTTTTAGATTTCAGCAGGAGGGATGCTGAAACATAAAATGAGGATTTGCTGCACCCAGGGTCAAGTTGCCCAGTTTTTCTCAACCAAACAATCTAGCGTTTTATGCTCTACCTTCTCCTGGATAGTATGGACAAACTATGGGGGGACTTGTGAACTATTTCTTTTTTCTCTCCTTATTCATCCAGCTGCATCTATTGTAGGCAGTGGGCTTGGCAGGGAGAGGGTTCAGGGCTTGTTTGATAAAATTTGTTGATGGCAATCAGAGTGTAACTGTTAGAATCCAAGCAACTTTTGTGGATACTGACTGGTAAATGTTTCCATGTGATTTCATATGTTCTCTTCATACATAATTAAAGGCAAGTACAAGAAAACAACAGGCATTTGCTTTTGCTCATAAGAGATACAGGTTAAAGGATTAGCTTTCAAATGCCTCTGAGAAATAATGACTGTATGAATGGGGTAAACTATAACTAAGGTATTGGTGGATTTGAAATAGATTTGAAAGAGATTTTGAGAACAATGGCTTATACTTTTATATTAAGTAACAATATAGCTTCTGTATAATTAAAGGTAATTGCTTAACTACTGTTATTCTCTTCCTGTCTACAAGAGCTATTGTTTATTTAGAAGCAAAGAAAATAAGGAGTGGCTGGAGATGTGTGCAATATTGTAAAACAAAAAGACAGTTGGAGAGAATACGTTTGCTAATGAGTAAGAAGTTGAGTGATTCACAACAGTAAACAGTCTCAGCTCTCCTTTCATGTTGAGAAAGGCACTGGTAATATGATGTCCTTCTGCCTGTGTTGCTGCCAGTGGGGGAAGGGACCACATGCCTTTGTCCTGAAGAAGAAATTTTTGGGTTATCAGCTGCATTTTGAGTTTCTCACAGGAATTCCTGGCAGTAATTACTCAGAAATCACCATGTTTGCATATGTGGTTCTGCAGATCAGAAGACATTTCTCACCATCAGCAACCATCTTACCTATATTTCAGCCATGTACAGTAAATTTGGTCAGAGTGTGTTGGACACCCATACCTGATAGCAGAGCCTTCTGGCAAGGAGAATCACTGCATTTTGAGCCATAAAGGTGATCTCCCACTTTTCCAGACTGTGCTGCAGGGTAGCACTTGAGCTGGTGTTATTCTGCTGAAACAGGTCCTTTACTGTCTTCCAGGTGCTGGGAGCACCAGATATCTTGGAAGAATTTTCTTGTGTTTTCTCCTTCTCTCTGTTTTTGTCTGCTAAGGAGATAAGATGGGAAAGAAATACCATCAACTATGTGTAGGGGACATATAGACTTACCATCTTTTATGTATAATTAGTGTTTGAGGGGTGAAAGTCAGTTTTGAGAGCAAAGGTTTTAAGGAGGCTGTCATCATTCTAACTGAACAGCCACAGTCTCCCCTCCTGCTGAGCAATGGCATAACAATGTTTAGCAAGGCCTGGAAGGCATGAAAAGCAACTGCCCCTCTCTGGAATACTTTTCTCAATGAGATGTCTGCCAGTCACTCTGAAGAGCCCAGGGTGGCAAGTGACATGCCTTACACTGCTCATCACAGTAATGAATGCTACATTCACACAGGACATGAGTGTCCAACAGGAAGTTCAGTGAGTCCTGGAGATTGAAGGCAGGTCCGGCAGAATGCCAGGAGAATGTATGCCACTGGCTCTTGAAAGGCTCTGGTGTGGTTATGCAGACTTCTGAAGGACGAAGCCAAGTCTGATGACCTGGCAATATGATCATACATTGATGGGCCTGTGCATGTTTCTGAAGTGTTTGGAATTCCCCCTCCTCTGTGTCTTACATCCAGCAATTTTTAGGAGTCAGAGCACCATGTATTGACCAATGACAAGTTGCTTATGAGTGAACTAAGAGTGCACTTCGTGTGCTAAGCTAAGAACATTACCTCCTTCATCAAATTGGAGGCTCAGCTGTGCTAAATATTAAAGGCCATGACCTTTGTGGAAACTTTTGCTTCCTCTTAAAAGATCCTTTACTACATCTTGAAGCTGTTTGCATGCTCCCTGTTTCCCCCAGTGGTGTGAAAGGATCACAGGAATGATCATTGAGGCAGTGGTTTTGCTGTGGCTCTTCCAGCCTGACTGTGGAACACTTTTCCACAGGCAGGAAGACTCACCTCCCTGAACCCCAAGGGACCCCACAGGTGAAAAAAAGAGAAGGCAAGTACCCATTCTCAGTTCAGCCAGAGGGCAATGGCTAATGGCTGTTGCCTTCCCTTGCTAGGTTGGCACCCCGCTTTTCTACTGCCAGTCTGTGTCTGCTGAGTGTATGGCTTACACCTCTAAGTACACAGTTGTAGTAGCTGAGCAGATTTAGAGGGCAGGATGGGATCCAACACAACTTACCTTTTTTCAGTGTACAGTTTAAGCAGCAGGACTGGGATTGTTCCTTGGTGGTACTAATTTCAAGTTTAGAAATATTTTTCCTTTATCTAAGGAAAGTTAGGAAAGCTGTTAGTGAATGGTTGCACCAGAGGGACAAATTACATAGTGAGTGCTCAGATATGATGCTCTCTAATGAATGATACTTTAAATCATACTTCTGGAAGGACTCCACCTAGCTTTTAAGTGCTGAATAAACCCCCCACTAGAATCCTCTTCTCTCCCTCTTTTCCTATCCCCAGCCCTATCTTTCTCACCAGAACTGCTCCTCTCTTTGCCTTCCCTGTGTTTTGGTTGAAAGAAGCGTAACTCTCACAAACTTGGCTGGTAAAAGCAGATGTAAACTTTGCACTACCATTGTGTTCACCACCTACCTTTCCCAGGTCAAGGGCAGTTGTGTAAGGTTAAGTTAGGAAAATGGGGGAAGAAGTGGCTGTGAACAAGCATCTCTGAATTTGTGTGCTTTGTACTGCTGAAGAATCCATGTGTGGGTTCCCAGTGGAACCAGGTAGTTTATCTGTATTTGGTGGGTGTCTTTTCTGTCCAGGCTGGATGCTGTGTAGTGCTGGAAGCCCAGCTTGTCATGTTGCAGTAAGAGCAATGCCTCGGCTTGGCTATGGCACTGGAGCAGCCATGGCACAGACTGCCAAGCCCAGCAGATGATCTAAAGGCTCTCTGTCATACAGCTGTCTGCACTACCCAAATGTGAAGAGGACTGGGGTGCAAACATTTTGTCTATGTGTCAGGTTAAAATTTATGTTTCCTACTGCAGCTCTGTGCTGATCTCTTAGGCTGCATACAAAGGTATGTAAGACAGTGCAGCAGGAGAGAAGGGATCCTGCCACTTGAGGAAAATGAGTGCTTTCCAGGCAGCAGTAACCTTTGGTGACTGATGCCATGGGTGGAGATCAAGGATGAAAATCTCATCCATTTGGCAGGTTATAGCATAGCTGTATGATCTGGAGAACATCCAGATTTAATGTGAAAGATGAAAAGGAAACTTTCTTCCCATTTTATTTGTTCTTATCCTACTGCCAGGTATTTTTGCAGACTGACAGGGAAACAATAGTCATAGGAGCATCAGTGATGCAGCAACAGCTGCAAAAGCTCAGGACAATGCCAGAAGAATCTGATACACACACGTTTCTGGTGATGCCTTAAGAGGCCTCGTAGAAACAGAGACCAGACAGGAGTAAGGGATTAAAGGCAGGTATTTATTTAAAGGCCTTCAAAGGTACCCCCTGAGGAGCCAGAAGCTATTGCCAAGATAGACCCCAAGATGGACGGCAGGTCACCTCGGCATGCCCCCTCTTAGAGGCTCTTTGGTTTATACTTTTTGGGCCTAGGATGGTCTAGGTGTCCTTGAAGAGCAGGCCTGGAGAGGCTTTGTTATGTCTACCTAGCACGAGAGAGCAGAAGTTAACAGGCTAAAAGAAACTTCAGAGTTACACACTAGGCAATACAGAATTTGAAAAACCTAAGGCATCACTGGATGCTGATCATGGTGTTTGGTATATCCAACATGTTGTGTTACAAAAACCTCTAGTTTCCAAAGAGGTTATTCATGCCAGGTCCCCATGTATCTGTCTTCTGCCAGCCTTGCTGTGTTAGCTGTTTTACCAGTGCTTGGTCTATGATTCTTGGGTGTAACAGGGAGTGCTGTTTTCTGAAGAAAACAAATTGTGGTCAAGTTATGACTTGCTTTTGGCCAAATATCCCTGCCATGGCTGGTTTGTCCCATAGTTGCGTCAGCTGGCTTTAAAGCTGGTCCATGTTTTAGATTGGTGATGTCCTTTGGGGCTGTGAGGAAATCTACTAGGTGCATCTCACATCCTACCAAGTAATGACCTCTCCATGCCTTGATGATTATGCTTTCCACAGTGGAATGACTGTACCTCTTCCCTGCTGAAGTAAGTGCTTGTAAAATCCCTGAATATATGCATATGGCCAGAGGTGCTCAGATAGCAGACTCCCAGCCCTCTCTAACGCCCTCTCACTGGTTTTCTGCTGCCTTCTTTTTCATTTTTCCTGAGCTCTTCTAAAAGTCTTCAGTTTAGCACAAAATTAGTTTGAAGAGAAAAATAGCCATTGAATGCTTCTCACCTTCATCCTAAGTGGGAAACTTGAGCTGTTGCAGTGCTGTAGACAATTTCTCTGTGGATTCTGTTGCCTGAAACTGCTCATGGGTAAAAAACCAGCATTCCTTTTAAACCATTTTCACATCACAGTCATCACACCTCTCAAAAGCACTGCAAAGCTTCACAGAGTTCCATGTTTAGCAATAGACAGTACAAGCCTGTTGATGTTAGCTGCCACTGTGCAGAGATAACCTGAGAAAAGCATCATCATTCTTTCTCTGTGAGGTCTTTAGTCAACAAATACTTTTGTATTTTGTTTCCTCTTCTATGAACAGCACAAATGTGGATGTGCCATGCACATCCATGAGGGTTAAGTGGCTTCTGTCTGAAGCACGCTTCATAAGACTCTGTAGCATTCCAGCTTATTCTGACAAGATAAATATAGAGTTGCATTTGTGATGGGAGTTTTAATCTCTGCCGTGTGATTTTCAAGGAGATTTGTCTTTAGATGGTCTTACAGATGTTTTGTGTTTCCAGCTTTATTGTGAAGTGTCTGCACTTTTACTCTGGGATAAAAGTCATGCCATAACTAACCAGGAAAAATGCTTCAATGCCTCCTTTGAGGAGTTTTTCCTTGCTTTCATACAATTTCTAACTTGTCCTGAATGATGTGATGGTGTAGTGTCATGCTCCTTTTTCAGAATGGCTAAAATGCTGTTACAGGTGAAAGATATGTCTGCCCTTTTAATTCTTTTTGTGAGAAAGGCATTGATACCTTTCCTCTATCTTAAGGCAGATGTAGTCAATAACACTGAAAAGGACTGAAGAAATAATGCAGACGTGAATTGAGTTCAGTGTTTGAACTGTGTTTCTTTTGGAAGGATGCTGGAATTTGTCAGCAGACTATCTCTGAATAGCAGTTGCCAGGAAGAATATTTAATGATGCTTCTATGGAAGTTATACTTTGAAACAAACAGCTAAAGTGTAAGAAGAATCTGTGAAAGTTCTCTCATATTTCTTTGCTCTTTTTTTTCCAACTTGGTTTGCATTAATTTGGTGTCAACAATTTTCCACTGTATCATAATCTTCATTCTGATAAATAGGACACTTTGTGTAACAAATTGTTAAAAAAAAATTGTTTCATGAAGCAGCAAGGCCTGTTTCTAGCTCTTCATTTACTTTTCCTGCACCAAGAGGTTTCTTGCTTTCCCTTAAACAAGTCAGTCTGCTTTTGCAAGGGCACATGTCAGTATCTCTTCAAAGCAGTGGGCTTTCTGGTCAACATGTGGCTCAAATATACTTTTCCTGGAATATACTTGGGCTGCCTAGGTCCCTGCTCTTCCCTGCCTGCAGCTGCACATTTTTGCTGTGTGAAGTGGCATCAAAGAATGAACACCAAGAACCTGCTCCATCACAGCATCTATCACACCACCCTAAGGATCATGTAAGAGCTGAAAAGACCATCTGTTTTAGTCCTATTGGACATGCTTGCTGAGACAGGGACATGCTGTTCTTGCATCCAGACATGTGCCTATCCCTCTCCTTGACTGACCCTGGACTTCACTGATGATGAACACAGACCTCCTTTCCATGACCATCCAAGCTGGAGATATACCATAAGGGCTGACTCAGTAGGATGCCTGCACTGAGGCTGTTGATGGTTTCAGGTTACAGACCTGCGATGTCTTGGGTTAGAGAAAGGGTGTGTAAAAATGAGATAAACCCTATTAAGACCCTGTTGTCAATGCTTGAAAGAATTTTCTGTATCATTTTCCCTAAATGTTGCCAGCATGCTCCAAAGAAACATTGCAACCCTGGAAAGATGTGTACATGTGTGCAAGCTATTGTACATTGCTGTGTGTAGACATCTGGTATCTGTGAACTGTTTCATCCCTGTTTTTTTTTAACTTTTCCTCTTCCTATATGTAACTTGAGCTAGTGTAATGCCATTCAAAAAATGCCGATGGAAGGATATGTGGAATGCTGATATAAGCATAATATAAGCATATCATGTTAATTGGTATTCAGCATAAAATCAAAAGGAAGTGATGGGAAGAAACTAATCCCCTACACTTCGATACACAAGCCCTAACAAGCAGGAGGTAACAGACAGTACTGAAGTTCAGAGATCAGCTCACTAGTTGGTGGGCAGGAACCACCCCTCAGAGAAAGTTAGGAGAAATAGGAAGGGAAAAAATGAGGTTACCATGGGTCTCAAGAAAAAGAGAAAACTTTGTATGGGATATTTTTGAGTGTTGTAGGATTGTGTATAGGATTTTTTCAAGGTGACAGTGGGAATGTGTGTTACTTATGATGAGATGTTCAAGGGAAGGCCCAAAGCAGGAAGTGTAGATCCATTATGTTGGATCCTGGAGAACCAGGTGTGGTGAACGGATGGTGTGGGAAGAGTAACACAGAGTGTAAAACAGGTTGTTGGCCACAGATGTTGTGGGGCTGACTCCTGCACCTGGTCACTGCAGCCTGTCCTGCCTTCTTACAAAACTGTTTTCACCATCTCCCTCTCTGCAGTGTGCATTCCTGCGGGTCTAAGTGCTGGAGCACAGACTGAAGGCCTGTCCTGGTTTACAACGTGGGGTGTAACCAAACCATGTATTCTACTCCCACCTACATTATTCCTGATGAACTGTTAGAGGTGGGTCTCTGGCAACCATTTCCCAGTGCGCCCCTGACCCCCCAGACTGCAAACTGGGTGTCAGATGAGGGAAAGAGGCAAACCCTGCACACAGGGTAGTGGTTCTCTGTCTTCACAAATTGACCCAGCCGTGATAACCACACCCAGCCTAAGGTGCCACACCCATCTCTGCCAATGGGCCATAATGGCTCAGTGGCCCCAATGGGCAGCTGTAGGACCTAGGTCATCAAGGACTCCCCAAAATATCCTATGACTCATAGGGTTACATTGTTCCATTGTGAAACTCCCAGCCTGGGGGATGTACTGAACCTTCCTGCCTGAATCTGACCATATATAATCTGGGTGCTTTGGGAGCTTGGGACACCACCACCACTGGACAGAACCAGAGGAAGACCCGAACTTCCACAAGAGGACCAGACCTTCCACAGGACCATTGCTTTTGACAAGACTGCAACCATCACTTCAACAGGACTGCAGCCGCTGCTTAATTGGACTNTGCTTAATTGGACTGCAGCCACCAC